>JAPMOQ010049350.1:101105-123677 GCA_026543055.1 Argiope trifasciata
AAAAAAATGTGTAATGAATTCTGATATGTAAATTGAATTTCAATGAATATATCTATATTTCTTGAAACAGAAATCACTGAGTTGCACATTGTTATAGCACGGTATTATAACAATCAATTTTAGTTCAAATACAAGAAATAAAAATAACTATCAGAAAAAAAACACAATGAGAATAAACAGATTACTCTTTTTAACATGATTACCCAACTATAATTTAATATGAATTACTAAAAGAAAACTATAAGACTCATAGTAAAAAAGTGAAACCTCATGAGCAGAAGTACATAACATATGACTTTTACATCACATGAATTGATCCCACTGTAATTTTTTTTAAATTCAAACTATCATGGGCTTTTGCAGACACAGAGAGCTATTGGGATCACTATAAAACAATTTATCCTAGATTTAATAACAAAAACAAATCTTAATGAACGAATAAGGTCATGATAAATATATATTCATATAGAAATTAAACAGAATATAAAGAGAAGCACTTCTATGTTCGTACAGAACTTTATGATTCAAAATTTATATATAAAGAAGCAGAAAAAAAAAGAGTGAAGCATGTAGCAATGTAATCGGAAATAAAAAAAAAATGTGTAAGGAATTCTGATATGTAAATTGAATTTCAATGAATATATCTATATTTCTTGAAACAGAAATCACCGAGTTGCACATTGTTATAGTATGATATTATAACAATCAATTTTAGTTCAAATACAAGAAATGAAAATAATTATCAGAAAAAAATACTAATGAGAATAAACAGATTACTCTTGTTATTAAACATGATTACTCAGCTATAACTGAATATGAATTACTAAAAGAAAACTTTAAGATTCATAGTAAAAAAGTAAAACCTCATGCTCAGAAGTACATGACATATGACTTTAACGTCACATGAATTGACTCCACTATAATTTTTTTTCAATTTCAAATTATCATGGGCTTTTCCATACACTTAGAGCTATTGGAATCAATACAAAACAATTTATCCCAGATTTAATAACAGAAACAAATCTTAAAGAAAACTGAAAAAATGCCAATTGAATAGTACAGTATTTACAATAGACAACAATGCAATTGATACTATTTAGAGAAAAAAAGAATCATATTATACATACAAAATTTTAAAAAATTAATGTAAAAGGCACATATCCTTCTGCCACTTAACGGCACCAACTCCATTAAAATGTATACACAACTTTTTGCGTAAATCTTTAGCCATTTGCCCAGGGTTACCTTTCCTCTTTAATAAGGGAGCAAAGGCTTCAGATGCCTAATGCCTTTAATCACCTTTTTGAATTTCTTTAATAACTTCTATATCAATACTACAGGCTGGTATGTAAATACTAGAATTATTGGAAATTAAAAAGTTCTGTAAAGCACATGTTAATACTATTTTTGTAGCATTCATTGGAGTTGTTAAAATTCTCTGCTTGAAAATTTGAAATCAGGCAGCAAGAATTCTGAATGAATTTTCTGAAACCCTCCATGCTCCAGAAAAATGATAATTGAATATCATCTTCCCCTTCATTCGAGCCTCTGCCAGGATAAAGTTTCATGAGATTGAATGACAGAGGGAAAGCCACAACAGCAACAATTACATAAGGCACTCTAGTATTAGTTAATGGCAAAGTATTAGCCGCAGGGATATTCAATGCAATCCTTTCCAAAGCTAACTTTAATTTACATTTTCCCCACAAACACCCATCACTAATTCTACCGTTTGCCCCTACATCAACAAAAAGAAATTTTAAATTGGCATCAATTAAAGCCATTAATACAGTACTAAATCCCAATTTGTAGAGTGAGGAATGCATATCTTAGGTGTTGCATGTAAATAAATTCAAAAATTACTCAAATAAGCAAGGATAGTGCTTTTTCTAAGCAAAGATAATATTAGAAATTCATTTTATAACAACATCATTCTGTAAAATTATTAAACATTTTACATAAGTCATCTTTGTAATTATAGTAGAGTTAGCTAGAGTTTGGAGGGGGAGAAATTTTGATGTTTTCCATCCAAAGCACCAATGCACTGAGGAAATAGCCACAGAGAGTAAAAATCGGAGCTCACGGCTTCCCATTCAGTCTGTTGATGACACAAGCAAATGATTTGAGCTTAGCACTTTTACAAGTGCATTGCACACCAATTTAATAATGCCTAAGGAAAATCAAAAATAGAATTTGAAAGATATGTATTTTATGCAATAAAAAATGATATATGGAAATGCAAATAAATTCTACAAAAATGATATAGTGTTTTTGGAAATTCGGAATTGGAAAGATAAGGAGCTTTGTGTTTCACCTATAAAGGCAAAAGAACATAAAAATCATGCTGCTAATTTGCATTATTTGATTTGCACACTATAAAAATATTACATGCTACATACAAATCAAATTTGAGGTTTATATTATCCATTATTCATCCAATTTTAGAAGATACCCTTGTATAAAATAGCTACAATAATGGAGATTTAAAATTTTGAAAATTATTTACCAGCATTGTAAAAAAAGTCAAAGATGCTATTTCAGTTATGTTACATAAAGATGAAATGTAAAAACCATGTTGTTTGGGTTTAAAAAACTGGATCATAAGAGACAAGAAAACAAATTTATGTTATTTCAATATTAAAATTCTTTTTTCCTTTTAATGTACAGTTTGATTTATAAGAAACAAAAAAAAAATCTCACCAGATGCAAGGTATCTCAGGGTCACAGCAAGTTTTTCACCTGGAATGAGGACCATTCTCATGTTTGTATCTTTTCCACAAATATAGGGAAATACCAATGAAAGAAGATACTCAAACGATGCTGTGTCCATTCTTAACCATCTTCTATAACCTTCAGCATCCTAAATTGAAAATGCAATTCAGATTTTGTAAATTGAACTACTTTAAGATAATTATCCATGCACAGATTTATTAAATATATCATTATTCTTAATGATTGAATGGTTGGAACATTCAAACAATATCAACTCTGTTCTTTGATACAAATTGTGTTAATAATTAATTATTTCAATTCCTTAAAAGTAAATAATCAATAGACAAATCTGGAATGCATATCTTAGATATTGCATTTAAATAAATTTAAAAATTACTCAAATAAGCAAGGACAGTGATTTTTCTAAGCAAAGATAATAATAGAAATTCATTTTATAGCTACATCATTCTGTAAAATTATGAAACATTTCTGCTAATTTTTTGCCTACCTCCAAAGCTACTTCTCTCATTAAATTTTCATAGGAAATTTCTGCTTGCGTCTAAGCAGCCATTTCCGCGACCACAATTGTCTTTGGGATTTCTCTTTTACTTTTAGCACTGTTCCCAGGATAATGCATATTAAAGCTGTTTCAGAAAAATCCATTTTGCACCGAGCATCCACGAGTCATGAAATGAAAAACAGCAGACATTCACTTAGTGGAAACAGTGAATAAAGAGTGATAGATACATCAACTTTACACCTGCTTTTTTAGGTTTACCAGACAGCGAATGCTAAACTGATGTCATTTTCGCCATTGTTTGCTGATGAAAGTGACGACGATATTTCACGATGTGATAAGGCCTAATTTTTTAGACAGCGGACTGAACAAATCCTGATTTACTTGAAATCTTGTTACGGTTTAGGTGACACAAAATTGCATTTAGCGCAGATATTCAACACGCTTATTTTGCCCTCAAAAAATTGTATATGAATTTTGTTATTATTTGTTTTAGTTTATATCATATATAAAGAAAATTAATCAGAATAGCATTTGTATCCGTACTAATTGTATAATTTGAATTATTGTGAATTTATTGCTTTATTGTTATAATCTGTATTATTGTAAATTTATTGCTTTGTTGTTATGATCTGTATTATTGTAAATTTATTGCTTTATTGTTATAATCTGTATTATTGTAAATTTATTGCTTTATTATAACTATAATATGCAGAATTATGGAAGTCTTCATCCGGGGTGGTGGATGTTAGAGTTTTGAATATCTCTGGTGGGAAAAAGGGAAAAATCTGTTTCCCTAACCAGATATAAACAAGACGCCGATGCGGCAACATGTACACACACACACACACACACACACACACACACTTGTCTTTGTGTTGTGCCTGTGTGGTAGTTTAGAAATGTCCGTGTCCATATATGTATGTGAATAAAACATATGAAAGTTTCAACTCCTGCTTCGCCATTAATGGAATTGTCGTGTACTGACTCTATATAGAGCTTACTTTTAAATGTAGAGTGGGATCTTTGGCAATTAATCGCTGACTTTTGCAGTATAAAAGCACTAAAAAATCAATTATGTACTTCAGATACCTTTTTTCCAACCTATTAGAACCAAAATTTAGCAAAGAATTACAATTGTAGTTATAATATCATATACCTAATTTCATTGATTTACATTACAATTTTTGCATTTACATGCATGCAGATGCACAACGGTCATCCCCTTTTCATATTTGATTTAAAATTTAATGCCAATTTATATTTTAAATGCTAAATTTATGCACTAAATTTTATTTTCCTAGCTCTATAAATTTTGTAATTATCGTGTTCAATTGTACTCAGGCAACTAGACAATCAGGCGTCCTCTGATTTTTTTTTTAATGTGACAGAGATCTAAAAATTTGTTCTTAAATCCAAATGACACATTTCATTTGTTTTGCCCAAAGCCTTTTTGAGTTATCGTATTCACAGGCGGACAGACAAAACGACAGACAGACATCAATTCTAAAAATATATTTTTGAGACTGATGGAGGGTATTGGAGATTCGTTAAAACTAGGACTTCGATTTTTTCTGACGATTACAATACTTTTACACTGTATGCTTTGTATATGAGATATGTACGTGATCTTGATAATTAATGATATTTGATCTTGTTTACAAAATCATAAGTTTCCACAGCTGATGCAGTTTGTTTTAGAAAGTAGGCTTATGAATCCAATACAAATATATTATAATATTATTGGTCGAAATTTCACATAGAGTTTTATTACCAAACTTGTAATCAATTAAACAAAAAAAGGATTAGAAGAAATGGCAATCATTTGCATATAAGCTTAAACTTTCTCGAATCCAACGCATGCAATTATTAAAAAAGCATCAGATATGAATGAAGATTATTGCATCTGTTTTTTTAAAAAAATAAACTTTTGGTAAGATACAGATTTTCTCCTTCTTAAATATTATTTCAGAAATGTTTTTTTTTTTCAATAACGACTTATATTGACAGCAAATTATTTATTGTCTAGTTCAAAGACAACCGGATTATTCTTTTATAAAGCCTTCCATAATGATCTACAAAAAAATGCAATAAAACACAATTGTTACTTCAATCCCTAAATTAGGAGAGGAAATTAAAATTTAAAATCAATGCTCTATAACACCAAAAAACATAAAAAGAAATTAAAATTTATTGCGATAAAATTATATATTGAAATAGCATTAAAATTAAATATTATTCATTTAGAAAAAATAATAAAATATTATAATGCATAAAATGTATAGAAGAACTTAGCAAATCAAATGTAAAATTTAAAAAAAAAAACTTACCAAAATTTAAAATTTAAATTTATACAATAGTTTCTACTTTCATTCATAAATAGGGAAGCCAGCATTCAGCAGGTTTATTTGGATTGTAGAAGGAAATCTAAAATATTCAAAGTACCATATTAAAAAAAGTTTTTAGAAAAACATAAATTTGCAGCATTTGCACAATTAACCATTGATAATTAATCTTAGCAAAAACTTGAAGAAAATAAAATCTAAATTATTTGTTAAAATTGCTTTCCAAAAGTATAATTATCCTTTCTTCTTATGAGAAATTTAACTTGATGAAGTGGTGTAAATGTTACAACAAGCGACGAAAATTGTTTAAATTTTTGAAGAGAAAGGAGAATCCATTTTATATTGAAATCTTCTGATCTAAAAATAAAACCAGTTGTCGAATTTTGATTTTGTAATAGCCATTAAAACTCGTGTTTAATGAGGTGTAGCTTAATAAATAACAATTAAAAATAATGCAAGGCACTCAAAAAGATTTACCGATTGACTGGCTTTATTGAATGGATGTGTAGTTTGTTTCTTTTTCTTCAATACTTCGAGAATTATTGCATATATACTCATGATTTTTAAAATTCAGGAAAATTTAGCATCTTGGCTTTGCAAGCTCTCTCACATACACATAAAAAAAGGTTGCAATTCACCTTTTTTTTTTTCATAAACAAATTGAAAGAGGAAAAAAACTGTATTTGTTTTTTTTTTTTTTAAATTTATAAAACATATTTTATTATTTTCTATGGTAGTATTATATTCTTTTAGAGAGCATGAAGATATTTTAAACCTCATTCTGTGAAATCGCCACAAGATTGCTTGACAGGTTTAATATTGGAAATGCCACTTTTTGAAGCTTTATAATTCTAAATAATCACCAGAACTGCATAAAATTATTTATTGACTGATTACGAGAGGAAAAAACATTTCGGTGAGGGAGGTTTGGCAGAAGGAATGTAATAGGAAAATTCCGCGACAACAATTATTTAACTATGTTAATTGACTAAAATAATCAGTCAGGTAAATTGATAAAATCCGTCCTCTTAAGCCGTTTCTGTTAATTCCGGTACTGTAATAATGTGATAATAAATACTCCTACTACAGAAGAGCCCCACTGCCCTTTTGCTAAACAACAAATTTGGTTACGCACAAGAATGAGATAATCATTCCTTATTTGTTTTTTCCATAGGGCGTTTCATTTTGCCATGAAAAACTCATTAATGTCTTGGACGACTTTATTCGCTTTATTACTTTTGTTCAAACATATCAAATTATAGTATAATGAATAGATACTATAAAAGACCGAAATCTGGAGAATGTCGACTTTTAGGCGAATATTCAATCAGTATTCGCTAGGAGCATGTTCGAAATACTTGTTAGCTATCCTTAGTTCCCATTTACACCGGCAGAAGACGTTATTCGTTCTGCACTGATGGAGAATATGGAATATGGCGGATATTCGAGCTTTCCTCATATTTCAGGCGCATTGAAACGTCGAAAGCATGACGTAGTTGTTTCTCTTCTCTTGCGGAGAGGAGTGACCAATCACTGTGAAGAGAGGATTTCGTCACTTTGCCTAGGAGCTTTCACAGCCGGAGTAAGACAGAGGATTTAAATAAATGCCAGGTTAAATTTAAAGGCGGCCGGGATTTTTTTTTTTTTAAGTAGCTTTAGATTCTAGCTTGCGAAGAAGGAATGTTCGATATTACTTGCCTTATATAAATTTAAATGCAACATTACAACTTCATATGCAAGAGTTTTGTATTTAACTTGCGAATCTTTGAGCATGCGAATTATCCCATTTTGGCTAATTCTGGTGTCAATTTTAAATAGTGTACCACACAATTCATCATTGGCGTTAACAAAAAAACTGCATATTCATTTCTTCTGGTTTCATGGTACAATTAATTTCTCTTCACCATTAATTTTCAAATCGTTAAAACATAAAGGTCACGACTCATTGCAGTATCCCACTATATAAATTAGGATATAAGATTTTTTAAAAATTAAAACGGTGTTGCTAGCACAACCTAACCTTGCATAAGACACAAACATATTAACAGTGTTCCAAAGTGTAATAAATGCATGTCACATAGCTTCAGATTTGGCGATAAACTGTTGCCTCTGTGTTGAACTCTCCTCTCTTTTCGATCTTCAACAGAACATATATATGCTTGTTGACAAACATCTATCATGGTCAAAATGTACCAGAATATAATCAAATGTTCGGTCTTTCATTGACGTATTTGGTTTGTGTTGACATTCTCCAATTTCGGTTTTTTTCACAGTCACAAGGATATATTTTTCTACAATGATAAATACGTAGATTTGACTTTGGAATTGAATTCATAACATTGATTTTATTAATATGCTTGAACTTTTTATTTCCAGCCTTTTCAAGGCAACTCATTTATATCTTCTTAATAAAATATGTGGCATGAAGAGGGGAAACGTTGATCACATAAAGACATGAAACTTCAAAAAAAAATTAGAACCAATTTAGAAATCAAGAAATTCTTTAATGCAGGCTCTAAATTATAGAAAAAATAATTTTTGAATCCTTTATATATTTGCTAAACTTTCCCTATTCATGTAACGTGTAAAATGAAATTTTTTGCTATACCTCAGGCTAGAAGATTTCTAAGTTCTATAAAAATAAACATAAAATAAAAATAATCTTACCCTTGGTTTTGATCTAAATAAAAGATAATTGCACAGATTAAAGATAATATGCAAGAAAATCAGTTTCAAAAATGAGAAAAATATCATAAATATCAAGCAACAGCAATATTAGTAGCCTTACCTTTGATTTTGTTCCATTCAGAAAAGAATTATAAAAATTAAAACTTATGTGTCAGTAAAAAGGCAGCTTCAAGAAAGAAACAGGTATCATCATTCTCAAGCAACAGCAATGTTAGTAGCCTCACTTTTGATTTTTTCCATTCAAAACAGAATTACACAGATTAAGGTATCAATGTTAGTAGTTTGTTGGTAGGAAGTCAGTTTCAAGAAAAAGATAATCGTCTTCTCAAACAGCAGCAATATTTAGCAGTTAGTTCGTTTTGTACTTGTTAAATACAGCAGCATCAGTTCAATTAAACAAATATTCTTTTTTCCCTGCTCATGGAATATGTTAGTAGTAGAATATTAATACATAAATTGACCCTTGAATTTTCTTGTCATGTCTCAAAAAGTATTATTATATTGATTTTTATCAAATTACTTAAAATATAAATTAGTAGATAGAGAAGGATGTTAGTTTCATTGCCATGTACGCTTTTAAGCTTCGAAGCATAAAACAAAACAGTAGTAATTTTTAAGCAGTGACATTATCTTCCTTGATTAATTTGTTGCATATTGTTAGTCTAATACACAAGAAAACAATAAAATACGAAGCATCGAAATGGAGGCTAAAATGCTTTGTTCCTAAGAAATAGCAATGTCAGTAAGTTATCAGTTTTGCAGTTAATTCAAACAATTGCATGCATAGATACCAAATGGTGAAAGACATAGTCCTTTCTAAACAATAATATTATTAGTTAATTAGTCTTTTGCAAACCGGTAATTAAATGCAACAAGATTAGTATATTAAAAGAATAATGTTAGTTCAATTTTTTTATCTTGTTAATATAATGTAAGTAGCATCAAGTAATTAGTAGTATGAAAATTGCTATTTAAATGCAGGGTGTATAAAAAAACTATAAAAACTTAAGACGTTCATAAAAATTATATGAAACATTAATAGAAAGCATTAATAAAATATTAAAAAACATTAATATAAAAAATATTTTAATAACAAAATAAAGTATTCAAAATGTCACTGACAGAACAAACTATTATAAAGCATTTTAACAGATAAGCAAAATTATTATTATAAAAAATTAACTATTCGCTTGATCTTTTAAATTACTGGACCATCAGTTTGATGTGTATGATTTCCTGAATTAATTGTGTCTATAAGTTCGTAAACGAAATAAGCTACCTATTAGAATTTTTCTGCAAAGTAGGGCAACTTCTCACATTACTCAAGACGTTGAAACCTTATGAAGATCTTAGAGATGGAAATGTTGTGCTTGTCATTAATTTGAGCTTAAAGGTGCAAATATATGATTTGCTGAGGGTGGGTGTATAGTTAAATAATAAAAAACAAAGATTAAATAAATAAAATAAATGCGAATGCCTATCTAAGCTGTAATTAAATCAGAGGCCGTCTCAATTCAAGCTGATGCAAAAACCATGGGAAAAATCATTATCCTTTGATTAGCTGAAATATAAATCTAACTTAATAGTATCATACAAATTTTGTATAAATTCATAAGAACGATATTAAAATTTTGGCTTTGAATGCAGCTTAGCTCAGACACAGATATTTCTCTGTGTTGAAAGTATTTTGTTATTGCTCAGTTAGTTTTCTTCATGAATTTAAGAAATTAACCTAACTCATCAAGTACTTGAATACTTGATATTTTGAACAGAATCTAAGAGTAAATTCAAGAAATTGATATTTTTTGCATCAAAACTGATATGATAAACCAAAAATTAATTTATATCAGGGAGTTCTTTCTTTAACCTAACAACGCGGAAAAATAAGAAGAATTAATAAGAAAATAATTATTTAAGAAACTTCAGTGGTTTGACTAAAACTCGTTTTGTACACTGTAAGCTAAGATATTAAGCTGGTTTCGATGAACTTAAGAAGATATTCTTGTAATAAAGAAACTTTAATAAATGTTTTAACATAATTGTAAATCAGTAATATAAAATTTCAAGAAAACCAATTAGAGGGTTTTTTAACCATTTTTAAAGTTATGTTTTTAGTAATTGAGCATTAAGTATTTTTAAATTATCGTAAATGAATTTATGAAACTGACAATATATCCTTATTAATTAATACAAGAAAATTTGAATTACTACAATTTAATTAATACCTTATTAATTAATACAAGCTACTTTAATGAAATAATTTTCAATATAGTTGAAATAAAATCGGCACAGAAAAATTTTGCATCGATTTATTGAGCTTCATTTTGAAGGCATACATTTATATTTTTCAGCTTAACCAGCCAAGACTCCAAAAATTCTAGTTAATAGGCGATACACATAAAAAGATTTTACATGAAGAGAATTTCAGAATTAAAGTCCCAATTTTTATAAGAAGCAAATTTCAAAATAAAAGTTCCTCAGAATTCATCATTATGCTATTTTCAAACATAACTCCTCTTTAATGTACTCAATAACCCACAAAGTTGCGTTTAATCACACTCATCAAATATACCATATGCCGTTTGACTTGTAGAAATTTTTTTTCTAAACTTTTCATTTCTTCCTTAGTGCGAGGAGGTTCATCAGATTCTTCAGAATCTGCTATGTTTTCGCGGGTCGCTATCATTTCGTAGATAGTTTTTATAGCCTGTTCTGTATACATAAGGTGAAAATACATTTCATCAAGGACCTCACCAAGACAAACATAGCAGCCCCTGAAGGTGGCAAATAAAGTTGGGCCAGAAGAGCAGCTCATTTGATACAGGTGTTCTTCCGAAGCGTAAACATAATTCAAATGGTCCATTAGATTTCTCTTCATGAGGATCACGGTGTCTTTATTCCATCGAGTTGTACGAAACTGGTGACCTAGATATTGCGAATTAAATTCCCTCGTAAGCTTAAATTACATAAATATATTGGGTACAACAGCGAAATGGGCAATCTATGAACAAATGTGGTTTGATCACGAATGTCTCATTTCTATTACGATTCTAGAGAACTGGTACTTTGAAACTTAGAGTTGTAAATAGATAACGTCCGAGCATTCACTGCATATCGGTGACTCTTAACTTTGTTTCGGGCAAAATCTTCGAAAAAATTCTGGAAGAAATTCAGCAGCATTCAAAAACATACCACTTACACTGCTAAAAGTGGTACTCCTGTGTGTGTATAAGTTTCAGTAGAGTTGTATCGACTCAAGAAACACTCTATTCGGCTCTGTGTAATATAAGAGGCCAGTCAATATTAGAAGCCAGTAATAATACTGGAGGCCAGTCAACCTTAAATATTTCAAAATAGTGGCGTTAATATTTAACTAAATGTATAACAATATTTAAAGAATCCCGAAAAATTATTGAGCAATGTTTTTACTACAATCATGATAGTTACTCAACAAATTTAATGAAATCGAACAACGCCAAATAGGGTGTATTTCAAGCTCATTTAAACTATACTTAATGATACTTTTCTTTATAGTAGGTACTTAAGCAATCTAAGACCAATAACAAACTTTCGGAATCTAAGAATACTATCAAAAATAGGAATATGGATAAGAAACGAATTCCTATACAGGCATCAGGATACAGAAAGCATTTCTCTTCAATAAACAAACATTTTGCTCATGCATAAAAATTTTTTAGAAACAACCACCACTTTACGTTTTTACCACCAAATACGTATTTTAGCGCATATTTAGCCTATGTTATATTTTACTTCTACAGTTCTATGTTTACTGTTCTATGTTTTATTTTTGTAGTGTTTATAAATTAGCCCATTTCACTGTAACAGTTCAAAGTTTTACCAAATGGATTTTTTTTCGTTGAAGATTTTTAAAAAATACTTACCTGGCATGATTCCAAAAATGTTTTCTTTGACTGAGAACCTTGTGGTATGCTTTAAAATATCTAAAGGAAAATAAACGAAAACTTAAAAGCATTCGCAGGATTATGAGTTCACTTTTTGGAATGTTATACACTGAAGTGACAAAAGTCCTGGGATAGCAATATGCAAATATACAGATGGCAGTAGTATCGCAGCGAAAAAGTATAAATGCGCAGTTCGTTTTCCAGAGCTTTCATTTGTGTTCAAGTTATTCATGTGAACAGGTTTTTCGTGATTTATGGCGGCACGACGAGAATTAACAGACTTTGAACGTGGAATGTCAGTTGGAGCTAGACGCATGGGTCATTCCATTGCGGATATCGTTAGTGAATTCAACATTCCGAGATCCACAGTATCAAGAGTGTGCCGAGAGTATGAAATTTCAGGCATCACATCCCATCATGGACAGCGCAGTGGGCGACCACCTGCACATAACGACCGAGACCGCCGACGTCTGTGTAAAATGGTCAATGTTAATAGACACGCAACATTTCGTCAAATAACTGCAGGAATCAATGTGGGACGTACGAGGGACGTGTCCGATAGGACTGTGAGGCGAAATTTGTTTTCCTTGGGCTATGACAGCAGAAGACCGACTCGAGTGCCTTTACTGATAGCACGACATCGCCTGCAGCGACTCTCCTGGGCTCGTGAGCATATCGACTGGTCCCTAGACCAGTGGAAAACCGTGGCGTGGTCAGATGAGTCAAGATTTCATTTGTTATGAGCTGATGGTAGAGTTCGAGTGTGGCACAGACCCCACGAAGCCATGGATCCAAACTGTCAGCAAGGCACTGTTCAAGCTGGTGGTGGCAGCATAATGGTGTGGACTGTTTTTACATGGCATGGACTCGGTCCTCTGGTGCAACTGAACCGATCATTGACTGGAAATGGTTATGTTCAGCTGCTTGCAGACCACTTGCAGCCATTCATGGACTTCACGTACCCACACAACGATGGGATTTTTATGGATGACAATGCGCCATGTCACCGAGCCAGAACTGTTCGCTATTGGTTTGAAGAGCATTCCGGACAATTCCAGCGCATGATCTGGCCACCTAGATCGCTCGATATGAATCCCATCGAGCATTTATGGGACATCATCGAAGGGTGCGTTCGTGTCCAAACTCCTGCACCATCCACACTTTCACAATTATGGACGTCTATACAGACAGCATGGCTCAATATTCCTGCAGAGGACTTCCAACGACTTGTGGACTCCATGACACGTCCAGTTGTTGCACTTCGCCGGGCAAAAGGAGGACCGACACGATATTAACAGTCATCCCATGACTTTTATCACTTCAGTGTATAATTTAACAATAACAGGCAAAAAATTTTAAATTTTAAATACGAAATTTTTATCTTGTGTAACCGTATATATGCATTACAGACGAATTAATTTTAAAAAATTAGTTTTTATTGAATGTGTGAGTCTATTTAAAAAATGCATTATTAATTTATACAACCAATGACATCAAAAATATGAAAATGAGTTTCTTTAAAATACGTCTACTAACCAAAGCCATTTTTAACTATATTATTTTTAAATTCTACTCGAACTTTACTTAAATTCTGCAAGTTGATTTCCAAACAATGCTGAGCCTCATCTTATTTGGAAACGCAACCTCACTGATTGGGGCGCAGAAAGGAAGTTGCGTTCCCCCTCGTCATCTGACAAAGGATCTAAAGTACGAGATCCGGTCTAAAGCAGTCCTTTTAAAGTCACAGAAAGACAAAACATTATCAGAATTAAATCAGAAATACAATTTGGATATACATGTGAAGGAATCAAAATGTGTGTGGCTAATAAAAAGGTATTTTTAAAAAATGCACTTAACGTTAATCTTAAAACTTTTTTTAATTACTTCATTATAGATCATGACAGAGGATCAAAATTACGAGATCCGGTCTAAAACAGTCCTTTTTAAAGTCACGGAAAGACAAAATATTATTATAACTAAATCAATACAATTTGGATAAACATGTGAATGAATCAAAATGTGTGTGGCTAATAAAAAGGTATTTTTAAAAAATGCGCTTAACGTTAATCTGAAAACTTTTTTTAATTACTTCATTATAGATCAGAAATTTGAGAGATCTATACCTTATAGGGAAGCACAAGGTTAAAAATATAAAAGATAAACAAATGAGGGTCATTCTAAAATTATATCCATTGAAATTCGTCTCCATAATAGCATAATATAATATAAAAGATCGCAGTGAATTACCTTTTAAGTTTCTTAGAAAATTTTTATCATTGTAATTTGTATAAGTGCAGGAACTGTTAAAATCTCGATTTTTCCTTATAAGTATTTAAAAAAACAATAACTTTAAATTGCCTAAATTGCAAAAAATAAAAGACGCAAATAATTTTGTTATATAAATTTTAAGATTTTGGAAACAAGTATATAGTTAAATTCTGTAACGAGATTCCAATGTATGTTCCTAAGGTATATCTTTCTCAAAATGTTAAAAAAATTAAGTTTTAATTTATTTTTTATGTGTAATCGTTTTTATTCAGTATTGTGAATGAATTTATTTTCTCAAATAAAATTTTATAAGAATTTTGAATATAAAGAAAAACAAGTAAAATTTGGAATAAATAAATAAAGTTACTTCAAATGTTTTTTTGGCAAAATTACCATTTCCTCACGATTCAATGAAAATAATGTGAAAAATTATTACAAATGCATCCTTTTTATACTTTGATTATTTCTGCAATCGAAATTGTTTACATTAAAAACATATTTGAGTTATTTAGATTTTTTGTTGAGAGAGAATCGAGAAATAATTTTCGTAAATATATTAACAGCATTTATAAACAACAAATAATTATTATAGATCAATATCAATCACAGTCGATCTTTTGAAAAGTTTTTGTCTCACTGGAATTTTCTTAGTCACTTCGATGAGCAACTTAAATTAACTTAATTGGTCTATTTTATAAATTAATGAAGTTAGATTGATGGATACATAACACTCACATACAATTAAATGAATTGATAAAAGCAATCAATCAATTTGTAATGGATTTACTTGATTCGACTTAATTAGTTTTATTATTTAATATTTAAAAAGTAATTAATCAGGAGAAAATGTACACGAATGTGTAGAGATTTGAATGTGTTTTGCGATAAAATTATTAAATTATGAAGGATTCTTGTAGTTAGTTGCTAAGCCAATATTAAATTAGATTACATTTTCAATCATAGCTTCTAATTCACAGTATTTTTCGGAAAAGAAGTAGTTTGGAAAGAATTCTCAAGGAAATTTTAAATTAAAAAAAAATTCAGTAAAATAATTTCTTTATAAACAGAATTTTAAAAAGCGTGCTTTTATATAAGACAAGACAAATTAAACAAAATAAATTGCTAGGCAAGTTTCTCACTAGCGATAACTTTGATAGAACAATATAATTTCTGAAAAGAAAGGTCTAGGAATTTTTTTCTAAATTAAAATTCATCATTTAGGAATTGTTTGCATGATAATATCATTTCAAAAATTAAAAATCGGATTATATATATATTTTTAAGAAACTTTGAAGCCTGACTTTCGCAATTATTCTTTTTATGAAATAATATCATACCTATATCTAAAAACGAAAATGCCTGTATGAAAAATCAAAATATAAGACATCATGTTTATTCACAGATTATTATTGTGCCTTCGTATGACGTGTGTGAGTGATTTATATGCTAGATTTTTTTTTCATTTTTTAACACATTTACAAATAATTTCCTCGCTTCTTAAAAATTCAATCCTTAACCCCTTCCAATAAGATTTAAGAATGCAAAAATTATGGGGGAAATAGCTATTTAATTTTTATTTTAGAAACTTGGTATTATTATTATTAAAACTTGGTTTATTTCTGACTAATTTATAATTATTAATTAAAATTATATCATTGGCATGGATGTAATTGTAATTTGTAAGTTCAGATTCAACATTTCTTCAAAAATCTCTAGTGATTTCGGATTAGCCGCTAGTTTTAGCGTTTACTCTAGGCACTCCGGTATTTTTTTTAAATAATTTTAGGCACATAATGTGGCTAAGACTCCAGGGTATTCACAAAATTCACCTATTAGTCACTTTGTGCGTTTTCGTCTTCTTGGTAATATTTCACTGGCTCTAGTTTCAATATCAGTATCAGTTAAATATATGCTTATTTTTTTATTTTTCTGAATCACTTTGATCTTCTTGATCTACATTACTCTTATTCATTAAGGTGTTTATTTCATTGCATGTTTAGCATTTAGTAAGTCAGATTTCAGGCTAAATGTTTATTAGAATAAATGAACTAATTTATTAAAATGGCTACTAATAGTTTGGCCGTAACTTGTACCAAGACAATCAAACGATATGATAGTGATCTATGATATCAACATAAGTAATAAAGTACCTCTGAATTCAATACACTAGAAATTTTAAATCAAATTTATTATTATATTCAACAATAACTTTAGTCGCATAGACGAGTATAGCTCGTCATGCCATATAGCACAATGACGAGTATAGATCGTCATTGTGCTATATGGCATGAAAAATCAATGACGAGCTATATTCGTCATTTTACGGGAAGGGGTTAAGTTATAAATAAACCTAATAAACCTTATCACTAGTTTATAAAATCAAATAATAAAAGTAACTATTTTTCGAAAGTATTTTTAAATAAATGGTTTAAAAAAAATTGAAATCAATGGGGTAATATCATGCTCATGTGACACACGTCAAGCCGGTCTTGCCAATTTAATTTTGGAGTCTAATACACATTTTTCAAGCTGAGAAGGTATGTAACGTCACAACACAGCATTACAGCCCTACTGCTGTATAGCACTCAACAAAAATAAGAAGACACCTCTGTAACTATGCGAAGTATTATGGCATCTTCGCAAAGTTATTGTCGTTGGAAATAGCTCATAAGAACAAGTTTGCCTGGGTAAATAAGTTGATAAACTGGGCTAATTACTATGATTAATTAATTAATATCTGTAATTTTCCCCATTATCCTGACCAGTTATTTATTTATTAATTTTCTTAATAGATTTATCATAGTGAAAATAGCCAGCAAAGAAGTGTCGTTAAGATTCTGATGAAAATTTTACGAGTAACATTTTTTTTTAATGGCGGGCCCATTGGCAAAAGAATTATAAAACATTTTGATAATATATCAGAAGCTACAATAATTTTTTCAAAATTTTTTAGTTCATTGAAACAGCATATTTTTGCTACATAAAGAATAACTTCTTTTATTTTAAAAAAATTGATACTTTTTATAAATTTCTAACACAGCATTGATAAAATAGATTTATAGAATAGTATAACTTTTACATGACATTAAAGTGGTGTACTAAGATATTGCCTAAAAAATCCTAAAAATTACTAATTATAAAAAATTATATTAATCCTAAAAATTATTTGAATGTCTGTATTAATTTTTGAAAAAATGTAATTTAGAACTGTCGATTGAAAATGTCTTGGCACGTCTACTTGCTGAAAGATTATATATTATGTCAAATTGTTTATATCGGTCTACTCGTAGTGACACATTAGTTTTAAAAATTAGCCAAAGGATAATTTGCAACTCAAATTATTTTTATATTAACTGGGATTTCTTTTCTGATTAAACATCGATATATTTAATCAGTTAATATAAAGAGAGGAATATCATCATAAGAATATAAAGGAGCGATTATTATTAGAAGAAAAATACTTATGTTGCTGGATTGCAATTGTAGCGAATCATATATATTTTATTGTCTTTCTTTGATTGATTCAATGATTAATGGCTAGATAAAGATCATATTTGCAAATTTTTAAATAAAATCTAAAAATCAGTCCAATAATTTAAATACTTGTGAATTTGTTGGACATGAGGTTTCCTATTAAATGAAGTAAATGCTGAGCTTTTCACAAATTGTAATTAAATATAGTTAGAAATTTCCATTTTTCATGTTGAAACAAACTTTTACCAGATTCATACAACTAGCCATTTTTGAGCTATCGTTTTCTTATTTATGTGATCTGATAGTAATACATGATGCTTCCTGGATTTTTATTTTGTGAAAACCTGATGCAATGCAACAGTTTTGGTGAATACGCTCACAGACGAAATTTTAATGCTCTAATTAGCTCTACTTTTAATTTCCATTTTCAAAGACAGGCAAACAAGACTTCAAATAAGTGTGAATGAGTGCGTGTGTGCGTGTGTGTGTAAAATAGAAGTTTAATTCAAGAGGAATAAAAAAATATTAATTCGTTTATTGACTTCTTCCGCCACCATTCATCCCCCCCCCAATTACTCCAATTTAAAATTTCAAACTTTCTTTTCCTCAACTGATCAGATTAAAATATTCTTTAAATCTGTTTAAAATGTAAAATTTTTATTAAAAAAAGTACTTATCATCATAATTAATTTCCTGTCTGATTAACAATAGCCTCGATATAAAGATGAAATTTTCTTTTTTATATAAAGGCTAATAAAATCATTTGTTTTAATTGACTTTTTAAGAATTAGTTTCTTACCAATTTAATATAATTTTACTTATTATTATAAGAATCAATGCTCTTTATGCAAAAATTTTTGTAAAGTTACACGCTCTTTATCAATGCTTATTATGTAAAAATTTCTGCTCTTTATACAAAGTTAAAATATTTTGGGCCAAATTATCCAGAGAAGATTTGAAAATATTGTACAAGGTAATAAAATGCGTAAATTTCCAATAAAAATATGTATATTAATATTAATAATATATGTCAGAAATTGATGATTTATTATATTAGTTATATTAGGAATATGTTATGTCCTAATTTATGTATAATTATATCCATTACATAATTATATATTAAAAATAAAATGAAAGAAATGCTCTTTTTGCTTTTACAGATCTGTAGATTTATTTAATATGTAGTCCTCAGAGTGCTGTTTCTTTCATATTTTGTGAATTTTAATCAAACAAAATTAATTATATCTCAAGAACTACATCGAATTTTGGAACAAAATTTAATACGTATATAAGAAAAACATACAAAATAAAATGATTGAAAAATCAAGATTCCAATTAATTAACTGTATTAATTAATTGGGTAAGTCAGTTTTTCGATTTAAATGAGCTTGTCTTATTGAATGATTCTTCAACGACACCAATTTATTTAAAATTCGGTAAGGAATAATAAGTTACAGATGTGCCCCATTAATTTTGTTGACGACTGTACCAAACTGAACAAAAATGTAGTTATGTAAGGATAAATTATATGTCTTTTGTATGACAAAATGTTTTATTGATGAAATATTGCAAGTATAGTGTCATAAAAAGATAGATCCTTTTGATACAAAAGTATATTAATGTTTCTTTTACTTATCATTTACTGCTGAGAAATTCAGTAAGAGTTGTTAGTTGAGCTCAAATTTAATTTCCTTCTAGATTCACTAATAAAGATAAAAGAAATAAATCTACTCCTAAAAAATAAAATTGAACTACAAAAACTATTTAAACTTTAAATTGTACAGTCTATATCCTTCTGAACTTTTAATTTTTTTAAAGACTATTCTTATAAGTTAAATAAATCGCTAAAACTCGTGATGAATGAAGCTTTGGTAATGCACTCTTCCAAAATATTCATCTATACATTTACTGCAAGTTTTTCTCATATTTATACTTTTTTCCCTCAAGGCTTACAAAATAAGAGACCTACTGAATTTAATCATTCACTTTTTATTTTTCAAACATTGTGATTATTTGCAATTTCATTAAAATTCAAGAGCCTCCAGAGGACCTGAGGTGATTCAAATCTTGAGGTCCCTTTTTGCTTCCAAATTTTTAAGACCCAATATTTTTTATCGATTTTAAATTAATTTTTATTCGGCAGTTTTAAGTTGCAAATTTTGAAAACTGCAACCGTAATTCCACTTCTAAGAAGTCAATTTTAATATTTCGCACATAAAAAAAGTACACAGACAAAACTTAAAAGCAACTTTAAGAAAGGTGTAAAAAAGAAAAGAAAGACAATTTTGTTTAACATAATTTAAAAAACAATATAAAATAAGAGGACATTTTTCAAAATAAAAAAAAGTATTGAATTTTTTATAGTTATAAAAAAACGTAATAAATACCGTAAAATTAGCGCGTATAATGCAACGCTTTATTCTGTGATATCACTTAAATAAAGTTCTAAAATTAATTTATACAATACTGAATTTTAAAAATTTCGATTGCACAGCTTCTGTACTTAAATGAAAGCATAAAATTAAATAACTTTTAATAAGCCACTAAAAAATTTCGGGAGCTCTGGTGCCCTTTGACAATCGCCAACTTTGCCTATTTAATAATTCGGCCCTTTTTCCACTTGATCAGAATTACTTAATTAATTATTTAAATCGCCTGACTTAAAAGCTCCAGTTTTTTTAGAGTCAAATCTCTTGGGAATTTAATTATATTTCTTAGAAGTATCTTTATGGGCACGTTTCGATGTGTTCGTTGATTCAGATGTCCTTAATTCTTTTTGTGAAAACTATGTGCATGTTGTAGATATTTTGCTATGGAAAAAGTCAAATTGTCTACAAAATAAATCTATAGTTTTCAGAGATCCTGTCGAGATCAACATAAAATTTGAAGACGAGCATTAATTTATTTACTGAAACAAATAAAGTCTGACTTATGTAATTGTATTGCAGGAGAAACTGTAACTGTAACATTCAAGAAGTTTAAAAAAAAATAGTTTCATTTCTCACAATTATACAAATTAGTATTCACTTTAATTTAAGTAATTTACTTTCATTCATAATACGTTAAACCTTGAATACATCTTCAATATATTATTGTAGTAGAAATCTGTAATCACCTTATTAATCCCATCAATATATTGTTGAATAAAAAATATAATTATAATACTTTTTAACAATCCTTATTAATCCTATCAATGTATCGTTAAATAAAAAATATAATTATAATACTTTTTAACAGCTACAATTTATTTTGTGAGTATAATCTAAAATTTTGGGGATTTTATTTTAAATTTGAAGTAATATTTCACAAAATTATGATTGTTTGATACTAGTACTACTATAAAAAGTAATTTAATTTAATTTTTACATCACGTTTATGCTTTTAAATTGTAATCAAAGTAATCTTTCACAAAGAAGGTTCAAAATACTGCAAGTATAAAAATACTGTTACCACTGTTAAGCATTAATTTATCACGAAATTAATAAATTACTAATACTAAATATCAATTGTGTAAACATTATGTTTCCTCTTTTCTTCATTTTTTTTTTTTTTTTTTGGTTGAGAACATGGAATGAAATAAAGGAAAATATAGTACATCTAGAAGCATTTAAAAGATTATTCGAATTTAAGGCATTTCTTTTAATATAGAAGAATCTTTTATTTAATGCTGATTGTTCGTGAATCATACGGTATACCAGACACTTTTAATTTGCATAATATATAAAAAAGTATTTTAATTTATAAATTATTTTAACTAAGATATACATTTAAAACATTTTAAAGTTGGCTCCCAGTAATTTTAGATAGGTTAGAAACAAACTTATTTGAAAAAATTACTTAACCAATTCTGTTTTCACAATTTTTCATAGAAACATCATAGATTTCGATTATTCGCTTTACAAGATAGACCACTGTACGTACATTAAATTTAGCTCCAATTTATTTGAAAAGAAGAAATGTGGAATTAAATGCAACCCAAATATATTAGTGAGCAAAAATAATATTATATCCAACGTAAATTATCATACAATTTAGAAAAAAAAATCCATCATTTTTTTTTTTTATCATCAGTTTTTTCAATGTTAAAAAATAAATGTATAGGTCTTTGATACCATATATGTTTTATAGACAAGATCTTTCATTTATATTTGTATGAAAACATAATTTTGATATATAAATATAAACTTGAATAGTAGATTTTTATGTATCATTTTTGGTGTATTTTTATGATTATATTATGTTGTTAAATGATTTATTTTATATGTATATGAATTAATTTATTTAATTGCCGGAAGTTCTAAAGTTTTGGCGCATTTAATTTCAAATAATAAGAAATTTATTAGCTAATAAATTCTATTATTAATTTATGTGCTATTAATTAGCTGAATTGTGCGCCTACATGGCTAACTAGTCTTAAAACAATCATGCATGACTTTAATTGTTACATTCAGGTTTAATTTTTTTAGAATAGAATTTCACTTATATAAACGAAAAAAGCAAGAATATTTTATAATGGTGGCACTTCCGAATTTCCCAATATTACTTGATTCTGAAATTAAACCTTATTTGTCAATAGAAAAAGATATCAAAATTTTCTTACAATCATACCTAATACTGAAACCTACTCAACATGAAAAAATAAAAA
>JAPMOQ010049350.1:123687-136826 GCA_026543055.1 Argiope trifasciata
ACAATCATACCTAATACTGAAACCTACTCAACATGAAAAAATAAAAAATCTTAATATCATGGTCACAATGATAGAGAAAAAAAAAAAAAGAAATATTAGCAGCAACTTTGGGAAAAGATTCAAGTTTTTTTGAATAATGAAATATACTGTTTCAAAATATATTTATTATGTTGTAAAAGATTTAATATCATCAAAAGGAGAATTTTCTGATTTTATGAAGTTTTACCAATATTTTACTTGGTTATAATTCTAATTTAAAATTTCAACAAATTTCTCCAAAATGCATTTTTTTTACCCTTCAACATACATATTTGTCAAATTTGGTAGACATAATTCAAATGGTCTGGCTTGCTTAACAACAACGCACACAAACAGACAGAAGCCTTTTCCCTACGTTTAAGCACCAAAATTTTATTAAAATACCAATAAATTTTCTCGCTAGATATTCTTACCAGCAATCAATATGTTTTAAGTAAACCTAGACCTTTTCTCCAAGAGCTACGTATGATTTACGAGACGTTTATGACCGGTACAGAAATGCCCGTATGGATGAGTCCCAATGGATTTCGGCTGTTCGTAAATTTAGGAAATTTATGGTTACGTCTCAGTTGAAGGTAAAATTTTTCTTAAAGAATGCAAAAAAGCAGTAAGCTTTTGTTTAAACAAAATGTTGTAGCCTTTTTCCTACAAAGTTTAATTTAGTTTAGTTATATTAGCGTCCCGTTTTAAAGCAACACGAGGACTATTTTGAGACGGACCTCGTAACTTTGAACATGATCAGATGACGAAGATGACATCTGAACTGGCACCCCCCTCTCCACACCAGTGGGAAGACGTTTGGCCTGACAGATTTAACGTGCAAGAGTCCCCCTCATACGACGGTTCTTAGGTGGAATCAAGGGTCGAACCTCAACCCTTCGGTTCTGAAGCCGAGACCTAAGTACCAGGCCACCACGGCCCTTTTTTTCCTTCAAAATGGGTCAACATATTTTTTTTTTCATTTGGTCAAAAACATTTAAAGAAATCTTCAGCCCTTTAACATGCGCTAGTTTCTATCAAACATATTTATGCAAAGATTTTCCTATTTGTGAAACATAAAAGTTGAAAAAATTTAATTTAATAAAAACGACTTTAAGAACATTTTTTTTATTAGAGTACTGTAAGGCAGGAAATATTTAATTTTTATTTTGGTTTTTGGTTTTTAACTCGTAATTCTGTTATACAAGTACTACAGAATCTTTAATTTATATATATATATATATATATATATATATATATATATATATATATATTCCACTAACATGGAATCAAAATAATTATATTAAATTTAAGTGGTAAATCTGAATTACAATTCACTAATATAATGACTTTCATCAAACAAATATTGATTAAACTACTGTATTTTCATTGACAAGAACAAGTATTAAAAATTTAAATACTGCCACATATTAATAAGAAGTTAAAAATCGATTACACAATTCTGTCTTAAAAACATGAAATCAGAAAAGTTAAGCAAAAGTAAATATAAACATTAATGTTAAATGCTAAATAATATGTTCTTAATTTGTATGTTTGTATCCGTGTGCAAGAATTTATTTAATGCATTTTTGTTCTAATGCAGATAAAATAATAGCTTTAATGAATTAAAGCTATTATCAAAAAATTTGTTTTTGCTTTAAATACTTTTAACAAAAACGCGAATTTGAAATTAACTAATTTACTAAATATCTTAAATTTTAATTTAATTAATCTTAATTTTTAATTTAATCTTAAAGTTTAATCTAATATAAATTTTAGCAGTAATATTGCAATATTTTATTTTTATACAGCAAATGTTTAGTTTTATGCAAATGTGTTTTACTTAAAAATTTCAGACAAAATAAATTAATTAAAAAATCAATCATTTAATTTCACTTTCACATAAAAAATATTTAGTTAAAATCAGAGTAAGTTGTTTTATTTTTATTTAATTTTTTTAATTTCTTCTGATTAAGAACAAAAAATACGTAGCTATCTTATTTAAAAAAATTAAGTTATTATCTTTTAGCTCTTAATCAATACTAGCTCAATATAAAACAGATATAAAGAATATAGGTCATCAAGTCGACAATATCGAATTTTATTGAAGTGAAAGAGTTTTACATTAGTTAGGACCAAAACTTCCTATCTTAAGTAGAATCTCAAAATTTGAAGCAAACTAATTTAAATAAAAATACTGTAGAGCATGAATTTAAGAATATACAAATTACTTTTAACCTTCCAGCGAACTAGCGTATTTGAGAGACACACAAGAGAAGAATTTCTTTTTATACCTTCAGATCTGGTGGCATTGGGAACGCCTGTCTTTGGCTATTTGTCCCCCTTCATTTGACCTACTTTCAGCTGCCGTCGTAAGTTTGTGGCGTTAATAGGTCTCTGCCGGTCCGATATTTGTATTTTAGAGATACACTCGACCGTTTATGTAAGTTTTTGTCACATCTGATTTTGTATGATTTTACAAATAAATCCGTATTGTTTTAGACGGGCGACAGCTGGCAAATGCACTTACGAAAGAAAATGTTGGAAAAAAGCCCCCACATCTCTAAAAACTGAGCTAAAATTAAAGGTGCTAAAGAGAAAAGCCGAACAAGGTATTGAAGAAGTGGAAGATTCGACCTTGCCAAAAAGAAAAGCTGACTAGAATCACGAGGTTCAATTGTGAGATTTGACAGAAATTTATATGTTTGGAGCACACTAAACACATTTGCTCAAATTGCAACGCTGTAATGAAATAACAGAAACAATTTTCTTCCTTTTCCTTTCTAACTTTTAATTACTTTTTCCTTTTTATACATAAATTCTGTATTTTTGCACTTCTATATTTTATATGCAAATCGTTCTGTCAAATGATCGACAGTTTCATTTATATTATTTTTAAATAAATTCAGTTAACCTGTGGTCATTTTATATAGTTATTGCAATCTATGTTTATATTGTTTCTGCTTCTTTTTAAGTAAAAAATGTTTAAAGTAATTGTAGTTATTAATCCTAAGCTATTTACAATATGATTTTAATAATTACGCTTTTGAAAATTTACAATTTACTATAGCGTATGTGCGAAATACGCGCGACCTTTCACGCGTACTTTTTCTGTACGCGCGACCCCGCTGAAAGGTTAAGCAAATTACTTCTACTACAAAAAGCAAAGTGCGCGAACAGAAAATGACTAGCAAACGAACATGAACATACGTCATCAAGAGAGTCATGAAAGTATGCCTAGCTGTAGCTACCAGTCAGCTCATAATGCTCGTGCAGCCATTATGCTCGTGCAGCGATAATGCTCGTGCAGCGATAATGCTCGTGCAGCCATAATGTTCGTGCAGCAAGTGACTAGTAACCAAACGTACTACCACTAGTAACCAAACCACAAGTCACCATTCAGTTTGGAAAATTTGTCTTGTCTCAATCAAAAATTAATGAATAAAATATCGGATAACTATTTAACAGATTCGTAAAATAATTAATTATCCAAAAACTAATATGTAATATCCATTATCAAATATATATATATAATATGAACTCGTACCATTACAGAATTTATTAAGCACATTTGTTACAAATATCAAAATCCTGCAGATCAGGTTCCAGATCTTTTAAAAGCATTACAAAACAATAATATTTTTTCTAGTCCGGTATTAAAAAAAATTTAATTAAAAAAATTCCACATTCGCCTGTTTAGCTAATTTCTTATTAAAATGTCTAGTAATAACGTATATCGGAACAAGCTACCAGATAGAATGAGCCAAAGAACCAACTAGGTTAATTTTAAAAAAAAATAATTAAAAAAATTCCACATTCGCCTGAGTTAACTAATTTTTTATAAAAATGTCTAGTAATAATATATATCGGAACAAGCTACCAGATAGAATGAGCTAAAGAACCAACTAGGTTAATTTTTAAAAAATTAATAAAAAAAATTCCACATTCGCCTGAGTTAGCTAATTTTTTATTAAAATGTCTAGTAATAACATATATCATAACAAGCTACCAGATGAAACAAGCCAAAGAACCAACTAAGTGAAATAAGAAAAACCTTAATTTCGTTAAATGATAACTGTATAAATGGCTAGGATACATTGTTAAAATACTTTAGAACATTTGAGATACATAACTTGAGAACTTCTTATGAAAACATATAATAAATTAGAAGGTAACAGAATTAAATTAAAATATTATAATCATTATGAAATTAAAATATTAGAAATTAGAACATAAATTAAATTAGAAAGCATTAAAAATATTAATTAAATGGAACGTAGCAAAAGAAATAGCAAGAACTTCCATTCCCTTAAATTAGAAATAAGATTGTTCAAATCGAAGCGTTGATTATATAAACAAATAAAATCGTCCCTTTCAGTTCGTATGAACAATATTTAACTTTTATTTTCAAACTGCATTAAGATTTTTTAAGTAACAGTTTTAATGAGAAATTCATTACATAGAAAGTTTTTTTTTTAATTAGAAGTAATGAACTGGGAATGGAAATTGCCAATAGTCTGAAACGTGCCTTACCTGGGAGGAAAAGTCAAGCTCCGATGGCCAGAGGAGAACAAACAGTTCAAGTTCTTTCACTCCTTTTATAGGGCTCTGATGCATTGGAAAGTTCGTGGAGAGAGAAAAACGATCGTTGATTGGTCCATTGGCAACAGGATGTTCTTTCTCGCCGAATTTTTGGCCCAGACGACTGTCTGGAGCAAATTAGCATAAATTCGTTCGAACTTCAAAAAGTTTCAAAAGGCCCTTCAGGCTGAAAAAAAAAATAAATTTATTCAGATTAACATATTTTATTAATATTTTATTGATTTAATTAACATTTGTCTCTTTGTCTTAGAATGAAATTGCACGGTTATTAGATATTGGATGAAAAGTAAGGTAAAATATTTTATATTTTGTAAAAAAATGCAATTAATTCAATAATTTATTATGAATTTCTGCATTTAAAAGAAATTAGAAATAGAGATTGTTAGGAATTTGGTATTGTTCCTTTGTCAATAGTTTAAGGTAAGTAAAAAGAAGAAAAAAAATTACGTTTCATTCCTGTACGACTGAGAAAAAAGAAAATCATATATTATGAAATAAATGAAAGCTTTCTAATACAAATCTAAATTTAAGACAATTTTATAACTTGATTGAGAAAAAAAAAAAAAAAAGCTTATATATTCTTACAAAAAAATCAGTTTTTAAATTGCACATGATTTTTAATGTTTTTTGTATTGAAGCAATTAATATCATAGACAATTAATATTAAAGACAAATTCCTCCATTCTGCATACATTTTTTGTATAATTAGATGAGTATTAATTACCCATTTATGCATCATTAATTTGTAAAATCGCGTTGTTTAATATTTTTAATAAAATACGAGATTAACTTAACCGATCAAGCACAATTTATAAATATAATTTATTTCAAAATAAAAAAATGTTTAATTAATAACAAAGCTTACAGTTTTTAATAATAGCAATGTCTTTTGTTTTGTATTGTAAGTTAGAAGACTCAAATTTAGATATTTCCATTTCTTTGATTAAGAATTGAATTTAAAGATGTTTATTCGCAATTAGAAAAATTGCTTTAAATTTATGTTTTACATATATATGTAGAGAGAGAGGATAATTAGTTTTAGAGTTTGGCCAGTATATATATGATTCCCAATTAATAAATAATATGTAGAATATCCATTCTAATAGCTAATACCTAAATTGTTAGAAATAGGCCCTGGAAAAGTATCCTACTTATCATCAAGAATTGTATTTATTTCGTTTATGGAAAAAATCATCATGTCTAAGCTTTTACTCAGTCGCCTAATTGTTAGTAAAAGGTTGGGAAATATTCTTAACGCATTAAAATTTTTAATGAAAAAAGCTTGATACTTCCATAATTAAAAGTGGCAGATTATCGAAGATTTGAATACTAATCATTTAAACAATTTTAGATCATTTCAGTGGCCACCTCCATTAACACAATGCGCTTCCTCTAGACCAGTGTTCCGCAACCGGTGTGCCGCGGCACACTGGTGTGTCATGAGCCAGATAGGTGTGCCGCGGAACATTTTAGAATTTTTCATCATGTTTTTAATACATAATGACAATTTTTTTCATAATAATGTCTATTTTTCTAAATATGCTATAGAATAATTATTATAACTAAATAATTATTCAATGGTCCCCTGGTGAGAACAGTTGAAAACTGCATAGTGTGTTGTGTAAACACCAAAGCCCACCAAATAAATCATAGATAAAGCAAAATGACCGTTATGCGCGTCGTTGAAGACTCATGCGCTTGTATTATTTGCATTTGCGCGTGGTACATCACGTTCACTCGTACGTCATTGTTGTCACTATTTTACAACACAAAGTTAAATAAACACGTTCCTACCACTAACGATAATTATTATTAATTATCTTACTGAATTATGTATGGTTAACATTCTTCGTATAAAATTTTTAAGTTTTATACCCCTTTAAATATGGATAAGTTTTTACGTCGGAAAGATTCGTCTTCACGTACAGATGTCATGGTTTTATGTATGTATACTTTTCAAATAAAAAACAAACATTTATTGTAAAATTTGTGTATCAATTAATACCAATATACGTTAGCTTTTGGTGTGCCGCGGAATTCTAGAAAGAAATAAGGTGCGTCGTAAGTGAGAAAAGGTTGCAGAGCACTGCTCTAGACGACAGTCAATTGGATTAAAATGATAAAATAAAAAAATAAAAACCTGGATCAAATTTTGATACATAAAAGTGAAACTTCTTTTGTTTAAACTATCAGTTTCTCAACATTATTTCACATTTTAATAATGGGATAGAAGCACAGTGTGAAATATTAAACCCCATAACTTTTTTCTACAGAACATCTACAAACTCAAACTACACAAAATACAATTCTTTATGTCATTTAAAGTTTTACCATTTGGAACTATATGTCTATATAATGATTAAGAAATTAATTATTGGGATACGATTAGTATAAACACTCCGTATACTGTTGCATTGAATAATTGTAGTAGTAAATTAAGATTGTTAAAACTACTTTAGAGTTTTTTTTTATCGATGTTGTATCATAAATATTGATTTTTATTCTCACGATGTACTCGATCAACACCAAATTATTTCCGAAAATCAATACGTAAAATATCTAATCTATAACAGATGGAAGCATGCAAATGTTTTAATTGAAAAGAGGTGCCGTAAATCTATTTCACAAGAAAATTTCAGTTTGTAAGAGTTGACTTATTTCCAAAGTAGATTTGTGATGAAAAAACCTGCGAATATATCTCCTTTTTTATAAATCTGATCTTTCGGTATTATATGGGTAGTTAAATTTATCTTCGATACTATCTAATCCAATAAAATTTGTCCTGAAATGATAACGCTTATTTTCTTAGTATATAATAATAATTTTCTTGGGATTTTCATCTAGTTCTGAGGAAATCATAACAAAATCTTAGTTTCGGAATAGGAAAGTTCTGGACTCGAGATTCGATTTCTTCAAAACTACATCATGTTCGTATGCCTGGTGTTCTTTAAATTCAAGAAAGTGAAAAAATTCGAGAAGGTCTTCCAGTTAATGTTTCAAAATTAATTTACCAGTGCCAACTCAGATATATTCTCAGAATCTAATCGCTATTCAAAATTACAAAACCTCATCTCGAAACATTTTAAGACGAATTTAGGCATTTTAAGGCTCTAAACAAGGCTTATTATGAGCTCCATCTTTTTATAACCAGCACATTCAGTTAATATGTTAATGATGTATTTTCGTTTAGTTAATTCTTTGATTTTAGTATCTTCTTAAAAATACAAGCATTTATTTTTTAATTTATATATCATGAAAAAGTGGAATAAATAATAAAATTCATTTACAGTTTATTATTCTCTTACTTACAAATAAAGCATTTAATTATTATGACGGATTATGAAAAACAATAAACTTCAAACAAATATAACATTTAAAAGTATTATTTTACAGCAGTTGTCAAATGGAATATAAAATAGTAAAGTCGAATGAATAATTAATGTTCTATTATATAATAAATAATGATTAATCTTACTAATGATTTTAATAATTCCCTTATTGCATCCTTAGTACTTTAAAATTCAAAGAATTTGTATTTATTTTTCAATTAGGCTGATGACAGTCGATTTTCCTGTCCTCCCCAGCCTTGGCCACATAACCAAAAAATCTGCCAATAAAAGTTCTCCTCTTCAAAATAACTTCAAAACAGGACGTTAATCTAGCTGAATAGGACTAAAACCCAAGTTCTTAAATTAAGGATTCATTTTACCTATAATAACCCTTATAAAGGGACTCTATCATATTTAATTTTCTTTAAAATAATCATAATTTTAAGGCGTAAACATAGAATTTTCTTCAACGGATTTAACTTCTAAAACTCCATAATATATTTCCTTCGTTTTTTATACCTGTATTGAAACAGCTGATAACACTCAATATAATAACTTTAATATTCTAATGTGTGTGTGGTTAACTGAATTTAATTAAAAATAATATTAATGAAATTGTCGATATTTTGACAGAACAATTTGCATATAAAATATAGAAATGCAAAAATACAGAATTTATGTATAAAAAGGAAAAAGTAATTAAAAGTTAGATATGAAAAGGAAGAAAATTGTTTCTGTTATTTCATTACAGCGTTGCAATTTGAGCAAATGTGTTTAGCGTGCTCCAAACTTACAAATTTCTGTCAAATCTTTGTGTATGTGTGCGTGTGTGCGCGCGCTTTTACTGTTAAAACTGGAATTCGTTAAAAGAGAGAAATTCAAGAAATATTCCTTCAAAGAAAAAATTATAAAAAATGTACAATTTTTGAAATAACTTTTAATCATTTAATTTTGTTAAAATTGGAATTCGTTAAAAGAGAGAAAATCAAGAAATATCCCTTCAATAAACAAATGAGCAATTTTTGAAATAACTTTTAATCATGGATGTTCTTAAGAAAGGATTTAATGAGTATGAAAAATTTAATGATATTTGTAGTAATTTAATTTTTCAAATAAATGCAGCAACCTAAAATGTTAACTCTCGGTGGTAGATTCATTCTAAATTTGAAAAAAAGTAATAATTACTATTTCATTTGTTTTGAATCTCGTTTAAACGGGGTTTCTTATTGTAATTACCTTCAAAAAGACTTTTTTTAATGAAAGATTAAATAAGTGAGAGCTCTTCCGGGAAAAAATTCATTTCTCAATAACCAATTAATGTACCAAATTTCATAAACCCTATCAAGAATGTTCGTATTTAACTATATATGTGCATTTATTTCTCAGTTACAAAATAGATAAATAAATTAATGCCAATGAATAAATTAAATTGATCAAGCCCGAAACATAATTAACGATGTTGTGCTAATTTTTAATTTATATATAGTCTCATTCATTAATTCTTCACATGTTTTATTATTTAATATCATTCATGCATTAAAAAACAACCGAAAGTATAGGAACTTCATAAATGTATTATTTTATAAAACTTACATTATTTTATAAACTATAAATTATTTTAATTATTATATTGTTGTAAAATCATATTAGCACATGTTTTCATTGATGAGAATTGAAATTTCATTATTTCAATATGTCTATTCTATAATTTTCCTTAAATTCGGCACAATACTGCTAAATGTTCGATCTTGAACCGTTACCCTAAACAGCGCATTTTGAGGTGATTACGCATTGACCTCTACCTAGGGAAATTTGTTCATATTACATAAGGAATTCCGGCACGTGTAGTCAGTGAATCATGCGCTCGCGCAGTTTCATGCAAAATGTTTTACCTCGCTTTAGCTTCATTAACTTTAAAAAAAAAAGGCACACACGTGCCTTTTTTTTTTTTTCTACCCTTGATGACTGAGCATACAATTTCAAAACAATAAAAAAATTGTGCATGAATTAATCGATTTCAGTTATTTTTCTTTTGTCTTTAAAAATTTAACTGAAATCAACAGATAATATTAATTATCGCCTTTTAATTTAGTTTATTCTCTTAAATATAGCGTTTAATAATTATTAAAGATCTATTTTCCCCACTTTTCAAAGTGTTGCATTAATCAGCAAAAGGATGTCAGAAGATTTTATATAATGAAATTTTCACTCTAAAGGTCTCTAATAAACGTAACTCTTCTCTCTTTCATTCTAAATGAACGTAAACAGGAATTTTCCAGAATTCCAAGGAGTCAATATTGTATGGTCAATTCCTCATTCTTGAAAGCAGTGATTCCCAACCAGCTCAGTAAGGATTTCCTTGATGATCAAATACGGGTATCTGTGAAGAAAAAAAAATTGTAATATTAGATGCAAAAATACTCAAATAAAAAATATAATGTAAAAATATGATGCCAGAATTACATTGTTCTGAATCTTTATGTATGTAATGCGATTACAAGATATCTGCTTGTTATGTCTACTTGTGAGCTCAAATGGTATTAAAATAAATGTATCTTATTAATTACGACAAAAAAGAGCGGGAATGGCTAATATGCATATATTCTAGAGCGGGAATGGCTAATCAGTGGCACGCGTGCCCTTGATGGCACGCGGCGCTATATTTTGGGCACGCCACTGATCAATACGATTTGCATTTTTGCTCAAAATAACAAAGTTCAGTATAAAGTACTAAGAAATAATAGCGAGTATTCCATTCCTTTTAAAAGTTATCATTCGATTATTTAGAAAAAAACATGTATATATTTGTATGGCTGTTAAAACATCACTTGCTGAGAAAAAAATTGATTTGAAAGGAATTGTTTCAATAACAACTGATGGTGCTCCAAATATGGTGGGCAAAAAGTAAAAGAAATGTTTTCATAGTTCATTTCAAACAGACATAGGGCATTCGATTCTTGAACTAGACTGCATTATTCACCAACAAGCCTTGTTTTGTAAGAGTGGTTTTAATATAATGGCGTTTGTCACAAAAATAGTCAACCTCATATCGTCTTAAGCTTTAAACAAACTAAAGTATTAATAAAAGAATAGACTTAAAGTAATCGAAAATATATTAATTTTTTGGCAACATCACCGGAAAAACATTTTTAATATTTTGGAAGCATAAATGATAAATTATTAGAGCATTAGACTCAAAAAACTTTTCCGAATAAAGTTACCGACTCTTCAACTACTAAAAACTGAATCTTTTAACTTTAACTATTTCTTAAATTTTGTACTGATTTTAAAGAAAAAATAACATATATTTTTTTATCTATACTTATAATAAAGCTCAATGTGTGTGTGTGTTGGCGCTCTACAGGCCAGACCGTGGGATCTACAGCTACCAAATTTGTACACCTCGGAGCCCTTTTTTCGAATTTTTAATTCGAATTTGAATTAATTTAAAATTAAGCAAAATTTCAACATTTTTCCGCTATAACTTCCGAAAATATTATCGCACAAACATGATTTTTACATCAAGTTAAAGATTTTTAAAAAAAACCCTAGCTTTCTAATGGTATCAGTGTTTTAACATATAACTTAAACTTCTATTTTTAACGAATTGTTAAAAAATTGTTCAACAATATATTTCGGATAAAGTTGCTATATCAATCAGTCTTCTAAATCAATAATTAAAACTGACTGATTTATAAAATTAAAGAATATTATTAGGAAAACGTGCTCTTTTAGAACTTTCCGCCCATCATCTTAAAGAAAATATTAATTTCAGCCCAATCAAAGCCTGGAATTATTTCAAGGCTAATGAATATGTGATTTAATTGAAAATTTTAAAACTCATTACTCATGGCGAATTAGCTGGTCGCCAAAGGTGGCTAGTGAATAATATTGTTCGCTGATTGAGCCAAGGGAACGTACTTCAAACATTTGTTGACTGCTTGGAAGAAATCAGACTGTTTCTGAAAAATGAGGGCAAAATTGAACAATACCCACAGTTGTTGGATGTTATGTGGATCACAAAAATGATATTTTTTACAGATATATATCAAAAACATTTCAACGAATTGAAAGAAAAACTTCAAGGCACACAAACACACACACACAAAAAAAAATTATCGTCATGATGGATCTAATTCGTACTTTTGATGCTGGACTGCATGTTTTCAGGAACAATATCATTACAAGAAACTGTAAGTACCTCCTAAATTTGAAAAAAAAAAAAAAATATCAAATATTTAGGTGTACATGAGAAATCAGACGAAGAAAAAGTAATTGAAGAATTTATTTCCGAAATTGATTCTTAAATCAAGGAATTCTCAGCTAGATTTTCAGCGCTCAAAGAATTATCGGGAACTTTTAAGTTTATCATGTACTCTGATGGGACTTCATAGGATAAATTCAACTTGTACCTATTCGATTAGTTGAAAATTAAAGAATTTGAAATGAAACTGATTGATTTCCAATGTAGTAAATCCGCAGTGATTCAAAAATCTAATCTGCAACAACAGAAGTCAAGCAAACCTTACTTTAAATTGAATTACTCGTATAACTAAAATTTTTACTTTCATATGGTGCAAAATGTATTTTTTCGAATAAATAAAGAGTTTTTAGCATTTAATTTTATTATTATCTCAATAATCACGAAGCAAAATTATTTGACGGCACGTCTTTACCTCATTACACATTTCTTTAGAAAAAAAAAGGGCACGTTGATCCATAAAAATTAGCAGGGCCGTGGTGGCCTGGTGGTACGGTCTAGGCTTCGGAACCTGAGGGTTTTAGGTTCGAGACTCGATTCCGCCGAAGAACCGTCGTGTGAGGGAGTCTCTTGCCCGTTGAATCTGTCAGGCCAAATATCCTTCCTCTGGTGTGGTGTGGAGAGGGGGGTGCCAGTTCAGGTTTCACCCTCGTCATCTGATCGTGGTTCAAAATGACGAGGTCCGTCCCAAAATAGTCCTCGTGTTGCTATAAAACAGGACATTAATATAATTAAACTAAACCATAAAAGTTAGCCACCTGTGTTCAAGGGTATCTTTATTATGGCATTAAAATAATTCATCTAACTTTTAGTTGGACCAATATATGAAGTTACTCTCATTAGTTTAATATCTTGAAAAAATGAAATAAATTACAATTTTTTTAAAAAGTGTGTTAGTAGAAAACAAAAAAAAATGTAATTGAACTTAA
>JAPMOQ010049350.1:137226-161567 GCA_026543055.1 Argiope trifasciata
TTGTATTTTAGAGATACACTCGACCGTTTATGTAAGTTTTTGTCACACCTGATTATGTATGATTTTACAAATAAATCCGTATTGTTTTAGACTGGCGACAGCTGGCAAATGCACTTACGAAAGAAAATGTTGGAAAAAAGCACCCACATCTCTAAAAACTGAGCTAAAATTAAAGGTGCTAAAGAGAAAAGCCGAACTAGGTATTGAAGAAGTGGAAGATTCGACCTTGCCAAAAAGAAAAGCTGACTAGAATCACGAGGTTCAGTTGTGAGATTTGACAGAAATTTATATGTTTGGAGCACACTAAACACATTTGCTCAAATTGCAACGCTGTAATGAAATAACAGAAACAGTTTTCTTCTTTTTCATATCTAACTTTCAATTACTTTTTCCTTTTTATACATAAATTCTGTATTTTTGCACTTCTATACTTTATATGCAAATTTTTCAGTTAAAATATCGACAATTTAATGCATATTATTTTTAAATCAATTCAGTTACCCTGTGGTCATTTTATATAGTTATTGCAATCTATGTTTATATAGTTTCTGCTTCTTTTTAAGTAAAAAATGTTTAAAGTAATTGTAGTTATTAATCTTAAGCTATTTACAATATAATTTTAATAGTTACGATTTTGAAAATTTACAATTTACTATAGCGTATGTGAGAAATAAGCGCGATCTTTCATGTTGGTATGACGGCCACCCCCGCTGGAAGGATTTATAGCTATTTTTTGTACATGTGTTGAATATCTGTTTTCTGAATTCTCACCTTCCAAACATATTTCGATACGTCCCCCTCCATTAAAGTTTTATACCTCTATGTGTCGATTATACCTGAGCGGATCGCTGTAGTTTCTCATCATTCTGTATTTGCACTAATAGATATGTTTATAAATAAATGTTTGCTTGGATGAATGTAAAATTTAAGGACAGTTTACTCTAGTACACTTTTCATTCCCCCCTATATTAACTGAAATTCAAGATAGACAGAATTAGCAAGTCATTTTTTTTTTCCCTTGAAAGAGAATGTTTTTTCTTATAAAGGAAAAAGAAATTTACTTTCAGAAAGTCTGATTTTTAATTAGTAAGTTAGGAGGGAATGAAAAGTGTTCCAGAGTGTACTGTCTTTATATTTTATACTCATCGAAACAAGTATTTATTTATAAACATTTATATTATTCAGTGCAAACTCAGAATTAGTAAGTCAGGTTTTTTTTTCTTTTGGAAGAGAATGTTTTTCTTATAAAGGAAAATAGGTTTATTTTTCTTTTGAAAGACAATGTTTTTCTTATAATTTACTTTCAACAAGTCTGAGTTTTAATTAGAAGTCAGTGGAGAATGAAAAGTGTACTAAAGTATACTGTCATTATATTTTATACTCATCCAAACAAGTATTTATTGGTAAACATACATATTAGTTAGTGCAAACTCAGAATTAGCAAGTCAGGTGTTTTTTTTTGTTGTTTTTTTTTCCCCTTTGAAAGAGAATTGTTTTTTATAAAGGAAAAAAAATTTACTTTCAGCAAATGTGAGTTTTTTGTTTGTTTGTAATTTAGTTATGTTCTCAAGATATCATAAAATTCAGGAACAGATTTAAATTTAAGATTTCCAGCGATCATAGACACAGAGTTCGCTATCTGGCAATCTTTGCAAGAGATTTTCATTGTTATACTGGAAATATTAATTTGATTCATTGAAACTGCGTGAAAATAATTAGATGAGAAATTAATAATATAATCTATGTATTTTTTATTATTAATTATAATAACATCATTAAATTAATTTTTCCATGCATTTTTTTTTTTACTTTCTTATATTCAGAATATACGGTGAGATAATATTACTACAGTCAAAAAATTCAGCCTCGAGATTTGGATGAATTTTCAAGTATCAGATCTTAGTTGAGTTCTAGAAACTCTTCTGCCTGTCTGTTCTGAGTCCAATGAGTTAGATGCAAGAAATATCTTGTGGAAAGTTTGCATTATTTGCATTAAGAAATCTATAATAGAACCATGTCTGTATGTACATACGTGTGCGTTTGGGCATGATACTTCAATAGTGCAACAATTAGATGGATAGATCACACCATATGATTTTATCACTAGAATTATACATTACATTTTGGACCAACTTTGTATGTCGCTTTGTCGAACTAAACATTTGTAAACCCAATCGGAAAAAAAAAACCTACTTAAAAAAATTTTAGAGTATAACAGAGGCAAAATCAGATAAAGTTAAATTAGGCTAAACAGTCTAATTCTTTATTCACAACTTTGTAGTAGAGATTCAAAAGCATAACAAGCTAAATTGATGAAGTTCTGCCTACATTCTTGACACAAAGTGTAGGTCTATATTAATTTTAGACGCAAAGGAAAGAAGTACATAAAATGCTCACTTCTTTTTGTATACAGCCGACCACCCCGCCACCACTGAACGTAGGAGTATCGACAAGATTTGTTGTGGTCGACTGCTAATAAAAATGCACACTAGGTATTTTTTTCACTATTTTATGAAGATTAACGCAAAACGCGCATTAAATGAGTGGTTAAAATATAAGCCCGAAAGAGGAAATTTCCTTGACTAATGAATGTGCCTTTATAAGCAAACAATGTTATAAAAGATAATAGAAAATTAGTCTTGTAATAAAGATAATATTTGTCTACTTTCATATATCATTTTTTTATGATAAATGAGCCCGGCAGATATTAAAATGGCTTGTAATTACAATAAATTAGTAATTATATTAAATTACAATGATTTTCTAGACAGTAGTATCGAAAGTTACATATTACAACGCTTAATTTAAATGTTTTTCTGTGAACACAAGCTATTTGGTTTTAACGAACGAAATATATAAAACTGCCTAGATTCTTTCAGACTGAAAAAAATTGCTTTGTTGTGATTTTTGAAAGGTTTTAACGAATTCAACTATTTTTATTCCTTTTCGCAAAGTGCTAACGATACAACAGCTGTTTAGATTCCATCTCCAGTCAGGGGACGTGGTAGCCTGGTGGTAAGATCTCGGCTTCGGAACAGGAGGGTTTCAGGTGCGAGATTTGATTCTACCGAAGAACCGCCATGTGAGGGGGTCTCTTGCTCGTTAAATCTATCAGACCAGACGTCCTCCCTCTGGTGTGGTGTGGAGAGGGGGGGTGCCACTTCAGATGTCGTCCTCGTCATCTGACCGTGGTTCAAAATTACGAGGTCCGTCCCAAAATAGCCTTCGAATTACTTTAAAACGGGACGTTAATATAATTAAACTAAACAAACTAACTAATCCATCTCCAGTCTACTTTGTGTTAGGAATCTTTTTTGATAATTCGAAAATAAGAAAATATTAATTTTAGAAATATAGGAAGTCTGACAATTTTGTGGACTGCAATTTTTGTGCAAATGAAGAGATGTCGAAGAAGTGATAAGTAAAACTTATGAATATGAGCCGTTTATTTTGAAAATGGGCCAAGCCCATTTTTTGTTACTGAGAGATATTTAAAGGTTTGCATTCCAATAAATTTAAAATGAGTAATCAATGAGTGGTTGAATTTAAAACTATTTTTGAGTATTAAGAGATATATTTTTTGTATTTTGTGGTATCAGATAATATAAGATTAAAATCCAATATTGTTAACAGAGCTGACTAAAAAATAAGAGTTTCATTATAACTAAATGGACGCCTCACTTTCAAAATTAATGAATTATTGTAAATATGGCTTAAAATTACTTATCGTCTATTTGTTATAAAATGTGATACATTATACTGCACTGCATTACGAACAATTGTTTAAGTTTAGCTCTTTATTTATATTTAATACTTTGTTTTAGATTCATTACTAATACTAAAAGGACCAATTACCGCACCCACGCATTTTCTTATATTTAGTCGGCACATTGAATTGCTTTCATGTTTCTGTATTTTATATATTTTTTAAATTATTTTTTCCATTGTTTTTAGCTCTATTTTTATTAACTGTCTCAGTTCGAAATTTTCCTCGGAGATCATTCTGTTTCTAATATTTCCCTGGCTCTGTACGCCCTTCCCCCCCCCCCCTTTGAAAAGGTTCAATACTGATATTTATCACCTTCTTAATGAAGGGGCCCGGGTACAAGAAACCATTTGGGGCCCTAATTATTTTTTGTAAAGTGAAAAAAAAGAGCACATATTATTAATGCATAAGTTTGTTTTTGCCAATGCATCAGTTATTTCAGAAAAATTACGATTTTTTTCCATTTTTTTATGTTTAATATAGCAAGTGCATTTAAGCGTTCTGAACGCATGCTTGAACGAAGATAATTCTTAATTAATTTTAATTTGCTAAAAGAGCGCTCAGCACTTGCTATAGTAACTGGCAATGTAAAAAAAAGTTTTAATACAGTGAATGTATTTAGAAATAACTCATTATAGTTATTATTTAGCATGTATTGAAATATGCCATGTACGTTATTTACATCTCGTTCATTCAAAATTAAATCCCGTAGCAAACAAATTTCTTGGATTTGGCTTTCATCGACATCTTTTTTATAAAACTTTACAAAGTTTTAGGAACATATCTCAAACTCATGTTTTTCTAAAAAATTTATATCGGTGACTAATTTGAAATCAGAAATGATATTTGTTATCTTTTAAATTTATCTTCTGTTTGTACAATAACAGTATTAAAAAAAATTAACACCTAAATTCCTGTACCGGGTTTTTTATAATTTCGTATTCTGCTAATCTGGAATACAATCTTTTCCTTTTTCGAATTTGTTTTACAGGAAAATGTTCTGAAATGTTCAAATTACGTGCTGGCACTTTTGCTTCGTCTAAAAATGTGTTAAAATTTGAATTTCAGCTTTAATTTGATTGACTAAATTAAAAGTCGAGTCAAGAGCATTTGTTGTTGTTTGAAATAGTTTATTGATAGTGTTAATTTTGGACAATATTGCAAACCATACTATTAAACATAAAATAAAGAGCATTTCTTGTATTGCATCTTATAAGCTTTTAGCTTCGGATAAAGCTGTATTATCGTTACTTACAGCATTAGTAAGCAACTCTTCTAGGGCATTACAAGCTTGTTCAAACCGTGTATACGCAGCTTTAACCGAATCTACTTTAGCATCCCAACGAGCGTCACACAATGGTTTAAGAGTAATGTTTAAATGTTTTTGTAGAATTCCCAATCTTTTTGTAGATGCTGAAAATAAGCAATATAAATGTTGCAATATCCATTTTTTTTACAATATATATAGCTGGAAGCGGCATCACAAATGAATAAATTAAAGGAGTGTGATAAGCAAGGCACATAAATTGCATGCGGGTTTAGAGAAAATATTCTAGACCAGTGGTGGGGAAACTTTTTTTAAGACGGGCCATTTGTAATAACTAGACGATCGTAGCGGGCCAAAGAATAATGCTTAATCGTTAAAAATTTATATGTTCTATAAACATATACATATATTATTACATACACTTATTATTTTAATAGTAAAAAAGCAAAAGGTAAGAAAATTATAAGCACAAAATATAAAATGAATTTAGTGTAGTTCTTGATGTGAAGTATTATCACTATTTTCTGGTGTCATTACTGGTTGATGGTGCATGAGAAAAATGAAATTGAGACTGTTTTATCAAAATTTTATCAAAGTCCGGTTCCATTTGCGAAGCAGAAATTCTTAAAACTGATGAAAGGTGCTCATCTGTAATTCTGTTTCTTAAAGAAGTTTTCCTAAGCTTCATTGTTGAAAAGATTTGTTCGCATATATAAGATGAGCCGAACATTGTCATTATCTTCATTGCATGAATAATTAGATTTGGGAAATTATCTGGACTTAAATTTTTATAAAATTCTAGTAATGGTACTGTATGAAAAGTTTGTTTCAGGAGAGTATTACAGTTCAGTTCTATTAACTCAAGTTGAAATTTTGCATCAACTTCTTCGTAATTAACACTGAATGGGGTCGCAAAAATACTAAACTCTGTATCCATTTTTCTAAAGTCCTGAAATCTTCTTTCAAATTCTGAAGATAGTTTTCTCAAATTAATTTCGTATTTTTTAATCTTATTGTTTGATATAGTGAATTTTAAAGATTGTATTCTTGGAAAATGAGAAAAATCAGATTTAGAGATCTGATTAGCAAATAATAATAACTGTAATTTGAAACTCTTCAGGTATTGCCAAATATCGTGAAGAAACTGATTTTTCCATTGCAATTTCAGATTAAGTTGATTCATGTGTACGAGGAGGTCTGTGAAAAAAGCGAAATCAGAAAGCCACGTTTCGTTTTCTAAGACGTCAAATTGATTATAAATGTCTTTATCAAGAAGAAAATTCAAAATATGCGGGTGGTCACATTACGAAGTAAGAATGCGTTCAAACATTCTCACGACGGCACTCTTAAACGGGCCGGATAAAAACTTTCCGCGGACCGGACTTGGCCCGCGGGCCGTAGTTTCCCCATCACTGTTCTAGACTGTACACCTTTATATTTCCTTTTCATGCTGCTACCGTTGTCGTATACTTGCCCTCTACAATTCATAATATCTAACTCAAGTTCGTTTAATCTTTCCAATAGAATCTTTGCTAGTCCTTCACCAGTCAGATCAGTTACTTCAATAAATCCTATAAAGGATTCATTTCTAGTTAATCTTTTCGCTTCTAAATTCGCATATCTGATAATTATTGAAGTTTGTACCTTATGGGAAATATCAGTGCAATTCACATGGATACCATAGTACATGGCTGCTTTTATATCGTGTTTAATTTTGTTAAGGACTTCATTTCCTAAAGCAGCAATAATTTGTTCTTGTGACCTATGTGCTAAATGATGCACAATTCTATTTTTGGAATTTAATATTTTGTTTATATTATCCATTAGCACAGGATTGTAATTACTTAATAATTCTATTAAATTAAAAAAAATCCATTATTAGGCTTCCATATTATTTCATGGGTTCCTCGAAGTGGAAGATAATTACATGCTAAAAATAGAATCACATCTACAATTCTTTGAAACAGTAATTTGAGTCTTGCCGTTTCCTTACTTATAATAACTTCATTTGTTTTATCAATAGTCGAACATAAATTTAACCGCTTTAGTAATTATTTTCAAGCAATAAATGAATTAATATGACAATTAGAGCGTTCATGATCTTGGATTGCATTTGACAAGATTATCTAGTTATTATAGTCACTTATAAATCGTGCAGTTTGGTCATTTCCTCTTCTTTTGAAAAACAGTATACAACAAAAACAATAAACGGAGTCTTGCGTCTTTGAATAAATTAACCAACTGCTAAGTTGAGTTTCTCCATTTGGCATTTTTTTAAAGTAGTATGTAATAGAAAATGATCTACCTTCAGCATTTTTAGCAAAAAAATGCTTATGTTGCATAGGTTCGTTTTTAACATACAACATTCTAAATTTATCAATTATTATACATGGCCATAAACCAAGATCATTTATACTCTCTTAATCTCATTTGTTATTGTAATTTTTGCCATTATTTTCTGATTCGATCACATTTGTATAAACACACAATTCTTCAACAAATTTCGCCATTTCAAATGCTTTATTACTGGACTGTGTACTTTGTGTAGAACTTTCTTCCCCAGTTGAAGTTTGAATTGCAATTTTTGAAGCTGGAGGAATTTCTTTGCCAGAATTATTTTGTAGCCAAGAAAACAGATTTACTTGTGACTTTTCGAAGTTTAGCTTTCCTTCTTTTTTTTCTTTTCTGATAATTTTCTTTTTTGACACCTCGAAGGATATTTCCTTGGTGAGGAAATCGTTATATCTGACAGTATTAAGTAGTTTATAAAATGAACTATCAAACTGTTTTATGCTATAACTATAAGTTATTAACTAATAGGTGAGGTAAGTGATTATAAATTTACTTACCTTACTTTAACAATATTTTGCATACTTGCACAAAACTATAATTTTTATTATGAACTTCGTATATATCCAAATCCGGCGAGTACGAAATTAAAACTTTTTCCTTAATTATTTTCATCCGATCATGGCCGGTTAAGTAATAACGCAATATGCCTTGCCTGGGTTTGATCGTTGAATCTATTGTTTTACTTTTTGTTTGAGCAACTTAATACAAACAAACATAGATGCACACATAAAAAATATCAAAGGTATCCGACGACGTTGAAAACACTGGTATTCGACCATATCGACAATTTTTTTTAAAAAGTGTTATTTCTTGTAATTCAGACTTTCTTATTTCCAAAACAGTTTGTTTTTTATTAGAAAAGGAAGGTCTAACCTATTATCTAGAGAAATTTTAAACAAAATTTATTTTTCTGCTGAAATTTGTCTTTAACTTCAATTTTAATTTTCATAAAAATTATCTACCATAGCATGATATCCCAAAAACTAATGGAGGTATTTACATAAAAATTTCCGCGTGTGTTTAAAATAATATAGGCAATGAAAGGAACCAAAAGTTTTAATGTTGATGAAATACATTTTCTTTTATAGGTGTTTTTAGAAAAATTAAGTTGCGAATTTATGAAAAAAATGCATATATACGTATATTTTTACCCGTCACTTCTTTGCATCTCAAAATGTTTCATAGATTTTGGTTCATTTCGTTCATCATTATATTCTATTACTTGTGTACAAAGAAAAATAAGATTGCTGCATTAAAATTTTTTGTAGAATGTTAACCGTTTTGGTTAAATTTCACTAAAATTTTTCACAAATTTTCCTATTTCTCAAAATATATTATATTCTCAAATAATTTTTTTGTATTTATAGTGTTTATAATTGATAATACATCTGAAAAACCAAAAATAGTTTTTAAAAAATCAAAATTTTCAAAATTTTTCCTTCAACGTAGTCGGTTACCTTAAATGCAGAAAAAAAAGTATATAGCTGATGTTTTACAAATCCTTTTGAACCAGCCTGAGCGCCTAGAAGTCATGCCGCTCTGTCTTAACATGTCTGATGAGGATTTCTTTATTCATAAATCAATCTCCCATTCTCTCCTTTTAATATGTATCATTGCCTTATAACGGCATCGACGCTTAGTCAGCTTAGTGGGATCAAACATGTATACTTTCAGTACGTGTAAAAGATATTATTTTTCAGAACATTATTTTAATTCTGAATCAGTTTGGGGGCCCCCTGATGCGCGGGGCCCGGGTGCATTACACCCGCCTCATCCCCCAGATGGCCGACCCTGTTTTTCGTCAGTTATAGATGTTTCTAATATTTCCTCAAAAAGACATGATTCACATTTTTTACTCCCTCGATTGCACATCTCTTTGTTTGGAAGTCTTTAATATTTTGAAGACGGTGTGATTAGCAAAACTAGACTTTATCCTTTTCTTTATAAGCGCTTGTCCAATCAGATTGAGGCGAACTTGCAGGACGCTTCTAATTGCTCACCACTTCTAACCATTCCACATGAGTGACCTCCGCTGCCCAACCAATCAACGATAGAAGAGCGAAGAATATTCGTAAGTGGTGGGAAGTTGACTAGTGTTTCAATCGCAAAAATTATTCCTATGGTTTGAGCGAATCCATCGAAAACCTACTTTTCACAGGTAGCAGCATTTGAGCTACAGGAGCACTCGATATAAGTGTTGTCATTTAAATATTGAGTAGTACGCCTTTCTCGGTTCAACTGAATAATTGTTTTTCGCTAAGTCCCAGAGGAAATGTTGTCGTTGTTGCATGCGGATATATATATATATATTCTTTTCTTCTTCTTCTTCTTAAAAACACGTTTGTTATACAGTGAGTTAAAAAAATTAACTTTAAATTTCACTCTATCATAATTTATTTTTAAATCGCTATTACTTATCTTTGTAGACGCTGTTTTGCAGCTTGCAAATTTGTTCTGGTAATGTATTTTATAAATAACTGATATAAAATTTTCAAAAGCACATAAATCACATTGTAAATGAAGGAGTAATGTGATATATTGATTGTTAACTTCCGTAATATATAATGTGAAAATAAAACAAATAATTTTCCCTTTCATACAGATTGGTTTACATTTGGTCGATATATTACTTTAGTATGTAGTAGTTTTAAGTAAATGCATGTTAAATTCTTGCAAATTGCAAGCTTACAATTTACAAATAAGTGATAAACTAACAGGAATGCATATTTGCAGTCATAATTAACTAATTTATTGAATTTAAATAACGCAATTTTATGATCAGAAGACATACAATCAAAAGTAAATGAATAATCTAGGACATCTAAATATTCAGGAAATAAGAGAAAAAAACAATGACATAAATTTAGAAAAATAATTTCTTAAACTGCTAACATTAAAAATAACTTAATACCAAAAAGTTTATTAACTACCCAATGAAAGTATTTGGATTTTTCCCTTCATTTTCAATTATTCAATCTTCGGAAAAAAAAAATATCTTAAATGAAACGCAAAAGATAAGCAATAGCATTCGCATCATAGAGGATAAAAGATATGGCTTACTGAGTCAGTATACATTGTAACATTCATGGTATATCAAGACAAGCCTTTATTCAAGAAATAGTTTTCTTACATGAATTTTGATTTTACTGAGAGTATTTTGAAATTTATTATTTTTAATTGAATCAGAATTAATGTTAGATTGTGATTTTCTTTTATATATTCCAGTATGGTGCAATATATTATAAATTTCTAATGTTCTTATAACTTTATTACGTGAAACTATTTTAAATATATTTATTATTAAATCAAAATTTATATACGATTCAAAAAATTTTAATTATTTTTGTCTCTGCAAGTTATTCCCTTCATCTAGACAAATTAACAGATAGATATCTATAAATGAGCTATAAAAATATGATGAACCTTTTTAATGTATGAAATAAAATCATATTTCAAATGTTGTACTGATAATTTAAAATTTTTGAATCGTATATAAATTATGATTTAATAATAAATATATTTAAAATAGTTTCACTTAATAAAGTTATTCATCGGCCCAATTAGAGTTATTTGAAAATAAATAGCAACCGTTAATGATTTAAAGTTCCAAAAAATTGCATTTTATCGTGATTTTTTTAACATTGAATTAATTCGTACAACAACTCATACAAGGTTATATTCAATTACATTAAAATGTAATTTCCTGCTAACATATCGTAGAATATTAATATTATTTTAATAGTTTCTCTTTAACTCAATGTTTTTCTTTCTAGCTGTTAAGTCATATTATAAAGAATTTCATGTTCATACTTGAAGCTTCCTCAGCATATTTCAAAATATTAAAAATTCTTGAAAGATGAATATAATTATCTTATAGATAAACAGTTTTTAAAATTATTCATAATATTGTAGTCTGTTATTGGCATTCTAAATATAGGAAAGTAATAAACCTCGACTTTAGAAAACTGAAACTACTATATTTTCGGATTAATAATTTAAACAGAGTTGATACTGAATAAAATAAAAAGTCAGAAGTTGAACCAATAGATTATACAAATATAAATGAAATGTCCCGCATATCATAATTTCTTTATATATTAGAACTGTCATTTTTCAATTGAATGATATGTTTTGTGCAACACAACTAAACTTGACTGTTGAGCCAATTAATTCCAAACAATTCATAGGAATGAATAAATAAAACTTTATCAGATTGTCGTTATGCCTATTTATCTACAATTAATTGAAATATAGAAAGGCAATAAAGTAAATTTCCTTATTTAGAGACCACTGTGAGCCAATGAACAGAATGAAGCCAAATTGCATATATAGACTATGGAAGACACAGGGGAGTAAATTTCACAAAACAAGTTGCTTTATCTATGTGTTGTATAAAAGAAAGGTTGGTTGGTTGGTTGATTAGGGTTTTTTGGCGCAAGAACTGTATAAAAGAAAGGACGTCACTTTGAAAATGTCCCACACGATACCTTAAGACCCTAAAGTTTTAGTTTTAGGGGCACTAATATGTTTTTATATGAAAACTTTTTTTGTGGGGGGCTAAAGAACGGTATTGGAATTTGGCTTCGTTCTATTTATTGGTCTTAAGGCCTTATCACACGGCGAAATATCGTCTGCACTTCCCGTCAGCTATTTTCCACTTCTACCCTCAGAATCGGTCAAGCAAGTGTTTCATAATTGACAGCTTTTTCTAACCAGCTAAAAAATGCCGACGATAGTGATGAAAATATTGTCCTCTAGCGAAATTCAACCAATCTTGTAAAACTTCGAAGTGACGTCACGATGACGTCATTTTCTGATGACGGAAAGTGCCGACGATATTTTGCCGTGTGATAAGGCGTTTAGTTGTAGATGCCTCCAGATAGAGAAAATTGTTTTATGGCCATCCAGTAGTTTCATAATACAGATTTTATAAAATGTGGCGAAATGAAATTTAAAAAATTCATATAAGGGAGAAAAAAAAATTGGAATATATAATTTGCAAATAATTTACATATCGGAAAGAACTAATTTGCTCAATCTTGCAGCAGTTACTTTTTTTCTTTTTAAGGAGTGTGAATATAATATGTAAGATTAAATAGCGAGATAATGTTTAATTTTGAATGATGTGATAACACTTGAAAAAATAGAAATATAGCCAAATATCAAGTGTCAAATTCTTATTGGTTGATTCTTAAGTAATCAAAAAGTGAACAAGTGAATCAACACATGAAATAAAAGCTAAAATAAAGAAAATAAATAATACATAGTGTTGAATTACATCGCAATTTTAGTCTAAACTTTAACAAAATCCCATCATAACAAAGCGGTTAAGAGTGATGAAAAATAAAATGCATTTATTGTGAGCTTTATACCGCTATAAAATGAAAACAAACGTGTTCTTGTTAATTTCTTTCAGGCTGTTTTTCAGTTTTATAGATTCATATTTGCAGCGTTTGGGACAAAATAATTTTGTTTCCTTGATAACAGATTTTTTAATTTGCATAGTGCTGCATATTTAAACGCATTATCTGAAACATCCGAATCGCTAACGATCACAAATATCACCAAACAAAGGAAATTCACACTGAAAAAGAAAAGTGCGAAATCGATCTAATTATAAGGGAATGAATTTATTCGTTTCTGAAATTTATCAGAGAGAATAATTAATACATATTAAACACCATCATTCGTGCATTAACAAATAATTTTCTCTATTTCATCAATATATTCTTGCGTTACCATTAACAGAATGTTTAGCGCATTATATAATTATTTTATCAGCAATAGTGTAAATATAAGAATTAAGGTATCAAGAATAGGAAATGATTCAATAAATATTAATTCAGTTTCCGATTATGTTCTCCTAAAAATTCTTGCAGGATTATTTCAGAAAAATTTACAAACTGCTTAAAGACTGAATGCAATCATAATGTATTAGTAATCATATTAAAAAAAGTAAGTATAATTTTGCTGGCAATCACTGAAATGATAATTTTATTGAATGAAAGAATTTTTGTTTTCACATTAATGCATATTTATTTTTATTTGGAATTAAGTTTATTATAAAAATTATTTTAAAAAATTTTATGCATGTAATATCATAAATGAGATTTTTTATAGGTTTTTTTTTTCATTTATTGGAAAATGCAAACAAAGATATATACATAAATACTATAAGTAACTTACAACTGTAAACATTATTTGGTTAAATGTTAAATACTGTATTTAGTTCAAGTATAATTATCCCAAATAATCTAGTAAATCTGTAAAACTTCAGTTTTCGAGAATTGAAAACTTGGCGATAGCTCAATGACAGTTAATTGATATTTTATAGAAATTTTTAGCTTAACAAACTTTAATATAACAATCTGTAAAATACTTATTGAAATCAAATTTTTTTTCTTTATTATCCTTACTGAATACAACATAAGAAATGAAATACTCTTTTAACTAAATTTACAAACAAATTTATGAATGTCAAAAAATATATAGAAATGCTTTTGATCTCAGTAGCAAATTTAGTTTCACTATTGATGTATTGCATTTAATTATTAAAAATATATAGTGCTGCATCTTTATAAGAAATGAAGCATTCATCGTTTCAAAAACTTACGTTATTTGACTTTAAGAGGACAAATAAACTTAAATAATACAATATATTAAAAAAATACATTGAAAATAGTTACTTCCACTTTTTATTAGTATTTATACAAAAATATGTTATTTTCTACTTAAAGAGATATTATATTTCTATAATTTTATATTATTTTTTGACAGAAAAAACAATAAGCACATTATAAGGTTAGATAAACGCCCTAGACAATAAGTTGTGGTGAGTCCGAAGAGTTACGGAATCAAAGTAAATGCGAATTTAAGAAATTCAGTTTAAGCTTGTTTTAAATATTTACCTATGCGCTGATTTTTGAGAGGCGATTAAGAAAACGATGTATTTGTTTTCATTAGATTTGCTTGGAAATCATTAAGGAAAACAAGGTAGGAATGGCTGTTACCCACATGACTTGTAATATAATCTCCGATGACCTTCCAGCTGTCGCGCGTATGTGAGAGATACACTACAGATGAATTTCGTTTTATAACTTTAAATCTGGTGGCACTGGGAATGCCTGTCCTTGGCTATTTGTCCTCCTTACTTTTACCTACTTTCAGTTGTCGTCGTAAGTTTGTGGCGTTAACCAGTCTCTGCCGATCAGATATTTGTATTTTAGAGATACAAACGACCGTTCATGTAAGTTTTTGTCACATCTGATTTTGTATGATTTTACAAATAAATCCGTATTATTTTAGACTGGTGACAGCAGGCAAATGCACTTACGAAGGAAAATATTGAAAAAAAGACCCCACATCTCTAAAAAGTGAGCTAAAATGAAAGGTTCTAAAGAGAAAAGCCGAACTAGGCATTGAAGAATTGGAAGATGCGATGTTAAGGGAAAAGCCCTGCCAAATAGAAAAGTGGACGAAAATCACGAGGTTCAGTTGTGAGATTTGCCAGAAATTTATATGTTTGAAGCACACTAAACATATTTGCTCAAATTGCAACGCTGCAATGAAATAACAATGACACTATTTTCTTCCTTTTCATATCTAACTTTCAATCACTTTTTCCTTTTTATACATAAATTCTGTATTTTTGCACTTTATATTTTATATGCAAATTGTTCTGTCAAAATATCGACAATTACATTTATATTATTTTTAAATCAATCTAGTTAACCTGTAGTCATTTTATATTGTTATTGTAATCTATGTTTATATTGTTTCTCTTTCTTTTTAAATAAAAAAAATGTTTAAAGTAATTTTAGTTATTAATCCTAAGCTATTTACAATATAATTTTAACAGTTACGCTATTGAAAATTTACAATTCACTATAGCTTATGTGAGAAATACGCACGACCTTTCATGTTGGTATGATAGCAGCGCCCGCTGGAAGGTTAATATAAGAACCACTGAACATGTTGAACTATAGGTATAGTGTTTATGTGATTAAATTATTTTGTATTTAATTATTTTATTTGTATCTTTTTTATTCTTTGTATGCTTGTTTATATGTATAAATGAATGCTGAACTAGATGACGCAATATCCCCCAACCCAGAAGTATGCTTGGAATGTGAGAGGAGCGCTCTTGAGATTTTTTTGTAAACAACTATCCGGTGTTGGTGTGTAACTTGTGCAGGCAAGCACCTAGCTCGCTCTCCGTTAGCTGCAAAAAGTATTATTTGTTCGCTCGTTGTTAGCGGCACTTTCTATATTTCAATATATATATTATGTGTTTCCTTGTATATCTGTGATCGTCGTCCATGTTTTGTATATATATATTTGTGTGTGTGTGAAAATAAACAAGAAAAAGTAAAGAAGAATTTTTCCTTGGATTAAATACACACACAATCCAGCGCTATACATATTCGTGTAAATTTATTGGAGGCACCGACGAGATGTCAGGATGAGAAACAGATAATTTCCTTTCATGTTTTAAATTATTGATAATGAATTTGATGTTTTTAAAGAGAAGAAATCTGTTGAATTTAATAGGAAATTATCTTGAATAATTAATTTTTCTTTAGTTTCGGTCGTTAATTTTATTTCAACATGGACGATGCGAAAAATAAGGAACACATAACGAAAATTAAAGTTGCAAGAAGCAAGGTTAAGGTTTTCATTGAAGTTAAAATTTCAAAATAAGATTGATAATTTTAATACTTTGCATTCCACTGCTGCTGAAACACTGAATTTTTCAGTTCAATCGAATTCGAATCTCCGTTTACCAAAACTTAATATACCAGTGTTTTCTGGTAAATTTGAAGATTGGATGAACTTTAAAGATTTATTTGTATCTACAATTCATTCACAAATATCTCTAGCAATATCCAAAAATTTCAGTATTTAAAAGGTTTGCTGTCCAATGAACCCGCGTCATTGATTAAACATATACCGTTGTCCAATGACTCCTATGAAGAAGCATGGGGAAAATTAATGGACAGGTATGATAAAAGGAAGAAAATTGTTCATTCCTTAATTAAAATATTTTTGGAGCAAAAGGGCATCTCTCAAGCCAAATCAATGAATTTGAGGAATATCGTTGACACGAGTGATGAGGTTTTGAGAGGATTGAAATCATTAGGAGAAGAGGCATCTAGCAGAGATCCATGGCTAATCCATTTATTACTTAAAAAATTAGATCCTGAAACAAGAAGACTTTGGTCCGTGGAAACTTTGGAAATAGAATTTCTTACGTGGAAAGAATCTTGGAGTTTTTAAATATCAGATGTTCATCTCTTGAATTACTAGTTTATAATGAATCTGATGCTAAAATTCCTACTAAGTCTAATTTTGTCGCGTGTAAAAATATCCAAAGGAGTAAAACTGATAAAAATTGTTTGAAATGTTCAGGAAAGCATAAATTATTTAAGTATATAAAATTTAAAAATATGGATTTGACTCGGAAGAATTTTGTAAAACGAAACTATCTTTGCTTTTTATGTTTGAATTCGCATAAATATGAAGAATGCCCAAATAATCATTTGAAATGCTCCATATGTCAAGGAAAACATAATTTCCTTTTACACGAAGATGTTAAAAGTAATAATGTACGCGTTTCAGATCCCAAATCTGTTGACAAAAGAACAGCAAGTCACCCCGCTGAAAGCGATATCTATATAGGGGGAGAAACGCAAGGCAATAAATCAGCGGCACCCCAAAGGTCCGTTACTTCGAGTACGTCCCTAAACAACTCCAAGTGTGTATCATTCCTTCCCACCGCAAGGGTTGTATTGTATGACCGAAAGGGGGCTTCTTTTCTCTTCAGAGCCTTGCTAGATAGCGATTCAGAATCCAGTTTTATAACTGAAAATGTAGTAAATATTTTAGGATTGCAAAGAAAGAATGCTAGAATGTCGCTAAGTGGAATTAGTGGGGTTCAAGCAGGAACCACGCGTGGTTCAGTTAATTTAAAAATTGGGTCCAGATTTAATGAAGAATGTTTAACAGTTAATGCATTTATTTTAAATAAAGCTACTTCTCAAATCACAGTTGAGAATATTAACATTAAAGAATTAGATTATTTGAAGGGGATCCCTCTGTCAGATGAAGATTTTTCAAGGCCATCAGAATGTGATTTGATTTTGGGTTCTGATTGCTTTTTCTTAATTTTTCGTAATGGAAAAATCAGCGGATCTGAAGGGCAACCAATTGCGCAAAGCACAATATTTGGTTGGGTTGTCGCAGGTCAGATTCGAAAGGAGTCCATTTCATCATTGTACACGCAATCGCATCTGATTTCCGCAGAAAATGATTGCAAGAATGAATCAATGTTGCAAGATTCCCAAGTTGTTCTCTCTTGGTTGTCTTTACCTCCTCAAAATCGGAGGCCATTTGTTGCCAACAAGACTTCAGAGATCTTGGACCTCATTCCTCGAAATAAATGGAGGTATGTGCCGTCTAAGGAAAACCCAGCAGATGTAAGATCTAGACGCTTGTCTCTTATGGATCTGCCAGACTGTCGCCTATGGTGGGAGGGCCCTACTTGCTTATCATCAGAGGTTGATTGGCCAAAGGCAACCAATATTCGAAAACCATGACTCTGTCCTTAAAAAAAGGAAAAGGACTTCATGCGTATTTGCTGCAATTTTGAAAAATGTTATATTAATTGAAAAATATTTATCTTATTCTAAGTTAATTAATATATTATGTTTTTGTAATAATACATATTTTGTTGTTTAAATTTTATAGGAGTTTTTGCTTAAATTGGAGTTTTGGAGTTTTTGTAATAATTTTTATAGATTTATAAATAACTGTAAAGCTAATAAGGATTATAAGAATTCGACAGGTATAATTGAACCTTTAACTACGAAAGAAAGAAATTTTGCTCGTAATATTATTGTAACATACATTCAAAATGTATTTTTTGATGTTGAAATTAATTATATAAAAGCAAACCAACCAATGCGCACTGTCAGCACTTCGTCCATTCATTGATAAGGACGGGTTGCTCAAAGTGGGAGGGCGTCTTTCGAATGCATCTTTGCTATATAATGTTAAATATCCTATCATTACTACCTAACCAGCATAAATTAAGTATTTTAATTGTACAGTGTTTCCATATTTTAAATTTGCATGCATGTGGTAATTTGTTAATAGGTGTTTTACACCAAACATTTTAGATATTAAATGTTAAAGGAATAGTTAAGAAATGTGCCAAATTGTGTTGTATGTTGTAGATTTAAAGGTAATGTGTCAAGACAAAAATTTGGAGATCTTCCTGAGGGACGAGTTATTCTCAATAGACCATTTTTTATCTGCGGTATTGATTACGCAGATTCAATTTTTATATTGAAGCACCGAGGTAGAGGAATTAAAAAAATAAAGGGTTATATTGTTGTATTTGTATGCTTTGTTACGAAGGCTTTAAATTTAGAATTAGTATATTACCTGTGCATCAAGAATGACTTCTTGATGGGTGGGAGTGTGTTTATGTGATTAAATTATGTTTGATTTAATTAATTATTTTATTTGTATCTTTTTTATTCTTTGTATACTTGTTCATATGTATAAATGAATGCTGTACATAGATGACGCAATATCCCCCAACCCAGAAGTATGCTTGGAATGTGAGAGGAGTGCTCTTGAGATTTTTTTGTCAACAACTATCCGGTGTTGGTGTGTAACTGGTGCAGGCAAGCACCTAGCTCGCTCTCCGTTAGCTGCAAAAAGTATTATTTGTTCGCTCGGTGTTAGCGGCACTTTCTATATTTCAATATATATATTGTGTGCTTCCTTGTATATCTGTGATCACCGTCCATGTTTTGTGTATATATATTTGTGTATGTGTGAAAATAAACAAGAAAAAGTAAAGAAGAATTTTTCCTTGGATTAAATACACACACAGCTTCATTTAGCTGAATGTCTGTAGTAAAATCAGTACATCATCAGTTTTCAAGTTGAGGTATCAATGAAAACATTTGTTTGTCCAAAAATATTTTTTAATAATTTCGAGATTCATTGATATCAAGAAATTCAGAACACTTTTACGATGATGTCGTGTTCGCAGTACCACAGACAAGGGGTGCAGGGACTTCTGAGTGCATAGACCTCTGAGCACCCGAAGGCAGAAGTCTGACTTCTAGCTCAGATAAAGGTGACATTCACATACTACACCCGTTCTACAGGGAGGCTCACACTTCACAGATAGAACACAGGGGACGAGCAGCCATAGCCGGACCAAGACTCGAACCCCAGACCACGGAGAAGATGCGCTAACCTTAAGCCGGCTGATAACCCTGTAAAAACAGCAAAAGAAATGGTAAAGAAAACAACAGAAAATAAGAAAAAACCAACTGAAGAAAACAATCTGAGATTTTTCGTCTGTACTTTACGATTAACATAATTTCATTTTTCACCAGCATTCGCTATAATGAAATAATATACAAAGAAAAACTTATGGAATATGGAAAGGAATTTTTTCAAATAATCATTCTATAAATATCATTAAACGGAATTTGCATTAAATATCCAATAAATAAGAAGACAGGTTGCTGAAAATTACATTTTAAGCTTAAATTACTTTTTTTATGTGGACGCATAGCTTCGAAAACAAGACCATTACGCTCCCAACACAACGAAAAAAGCGTTGTGATATCACTCATGAACACGGAAGTACTATTACCGACCGAATCTTCATGCGGGAAGAATTGAAGTCGCTGTTTCTCCCGCTAGAGCGTAAAAATATGGCCGCCGCGCATGCGCTATGGCCGGGCTCACAGCAACATCGGGATAATAGGAGATTCTCTATTCTTAATATTGAAGTAAAACTACAAGAGACGGTCGCTTTTCTTTTGTACAAATAGGAAATATTTATTTGTATTTTTTTTTCGCTTAACTATAAAAAATATGTTTTCTTAAACTTTATCCATTAATAATCATAATTTAATCAAAATATTCAATAAAAGCACATAATTTAAGGATTTAATTCTTGTTAAAAGAATATATTTCGGAAAAGATTATTTTAACAAGACAGGAACACATATTGCAAATCTCTAATAAAACTAAACAGGAAAATATCTTACTTCTAAATAAGATTGGTATTTGAATTTTTCATTAGTTTATACTATTTAAGTGCAGGTGTTTAATAATACAACAGAATATACTTTGTAAAGCTAAATAAGTATTGTATGTACTTTGAACAAAATTATAAAAAGTTTCAATTTGTAATCATAAATAATTTTAAAACAGCTTAAGTATGTGTTCAGTAATAAGTAGGTTGATTAATTATGAATCTCACAGAAAATGAAGAAATAAACATATGCAGAAATGAACTTTATTTGAGACTATTGGTGTATCCAAAAGCTGAACAAGCAGACATTTCTCCGCTTTATTTCGTTTAAATTTAGTAAACATATAATTAATTATTTACAAATAAACGAGTGGCTCTTTTACATACAAACGCATACAAAAATGAAAAGTTTTGAGTGTATAGCGATAGCTCCGCGGTTACAGTTTTGGCTTCGTACCTTTAGCGTTAAACGGCCATTCCTTACCTAAAGCTCATACTTTCATGCCCATAAACGACAACACTTCTCCCAGGTTCCCCTCTCTCAAACGTCTCTGCCTCTGAAATGCATAGTTGACGACGGATTCATCCATCTCATAGGGATAGCTGTTGCGATTGGAACTCTGGTGCAGCGATTCTAAACCTGTGGGGCAAACCCTTTCTGGAGGGGGGACGAGAATATCCAAGAGAAAATATTATTTAAAAATGACTAACTGACTAAAAGGAAAGCACATATACAATAGAAACATTTTGACATATTTAATAACTTATTAAAGTAAAACAACATACTAAATCAGAAATTACTTAATCAAAACAAACTAAATTAAAAACAATTTAATAATTGTTAGTATTAAATTTAATACTAACAATTATATAACTGAGACAGTTCTTGGACCTGTCTTGCAGAGCAAAGTTTTTCAATGGAATTCGGTTTCTATTTATAGCCGAGATCCATATTTCGTCTTCAAAGAAGCCACAGCAGAAAATCCAGTTTCACAAAAGTAAGAAGTTGAAAATGGTAATAGAATGCAAAATGAGCTTGTTTCTAGTGCAGAAAGATCAACCTCTACTCATCCTGTCTTATGCTGTTATGAAGAGTTTCAAATGAATATTGGGAGGGGGAAGGAAAGGGGGGGTATAGCAGCAGGAGGGAAATGAATACCTTCATGACGTAATAAAGATGCAGGATGTAACCAACTCAACTCAAGGGAGAAAGGGGGTTGCAGCAGGAAAATAACTGAACTCCGAGGGGGAGGTAAAGCGGGATCAGAAGAAGGAGAGAAAATATGTTGTTCTTAAATCCTTCTTTGAATCAGACTACTTTAAGTGTTTTTTTACTGGTGTTCTAATAAATTTGAAATGCTTTTCTTCACATTTTCTTCTACATATAAATATTCCCAATTCTTCTAAATTGAAATAAAATTATTGCATTTTTGCCTAAGACACATGAAACTAATAGTCATCAGAAATTACTGATTTTCTTTTTTCTCATCGAATAGTTTTTGAAATTTAATAATAATACTGTCTATTTAGTCTCTATTTATCCGACGCAAATTAAAATATGTACTTTTTATAGATTCCTCTTATTATTATTAAAATGTAAGTTACTGTAATACTCGCTCCTCTGCTCCCAACTACGGAGGTCACAAAGCAGCCAGGTGGGGAGATGTCACGTGGTATTAGAGGGGTGAAACCAAAAGAGGGTCGGAGAAGAAGTGGACGTGACAGATAATCACGAGGGATGGTAAGTGAAGGTCACGCAGTTCGCCATAGACGAAATGAATTCGATTTCAGTTGTATACTTTTATTTTAATCCGTGCGTGCAAATTTGTAAATAATTTAATAATCAAGAATTAGATTGTTTCTTGGAATTATTTCTATACAATTATCATGATCGAGCTGGATCTAAAATTATCTCTCAGGCCTAGGCGTAAAAGTGACGCCAGCCATTTGGAATAGCATGCTTACTCAAAAGATAGAGCCCTAAGAGTTCCTTTGATGACGTTGTATATGACCAAACAAGGTAGGTTAATTTAACTTTTAAAGCGGTAAAATCATTCTAGTGTTAGGATGTACACTTACAAGTATAGGGTTTCACTTCTTATTATGTTCGCTTATGGTTTCAAACCTTATTATTCGTGTTTTTTATTATTTTCGCTTCTTATTATTTTCGTGTTTTTTCTACCTTCCTATATTGCTGAATTTGATTTTACATTCTTGTGATTGTCAGGTTTACTGTGATTTTTTGATTGGATATTGATTTGACTTATTTTATAAAGTCTATATTACAATATATGAGATGTAAGATTTTAATTTAGTTAGCAGTCTTTCTGCTTTCTTATATCGACGAATTTGATTTTATGGTTTCATATTTTTCTGGTTTGCTGTGATTTTGATTTACCATTGGATAAAATTTGATGTCTTTTCTTTTATGATACTAATCTTATTTCCAAAACCTCAATATTCGGGGATTTTCGGGTCACGAGGGATCAATTTCTTGACGAAAGCCAGACCCTTCACAGAAAAAATCCCTGGTTTGAATTCCTGTCTGAGGGTGACCCTTTGAAAGTCCTCAGACCGGATTCTTTATTAATTTGATTCCTTGGCTACAATTGTTTCAATTGTACTAATATTTATTCTAAAGTTAAATACTGAAATAATATAATAATCAAGAATTGGATTGTCTTTTGGATCTATACAATTATCATGATCGAGCTGGATCTAAAATGATCACTCAGGCCTTGGCTCAAAGGCTACGCCAGCCGTTTTGGAATAACAGGTAGAAATACACGTTGGGAAGTGATGGGAATTTTATGATAATACAAATGCAATTTTAAAAAAATCCTGTGTTATGCAGCAGAAGAGGTGCTTTCTAAAATGTGGACTGTATCATAATGGATTTTTTTAAAACGCTGTTTTAATTTCATAGCTTCATTTCGGATGAGACGCTTTAGCGTTCCGCAACTTTCACCAACGCTTATAAGGCTTCGAATAATAACAAACAATACAATACAAGGGCATTTTAGCGATTGCAAAATAATTAATCAAGGGATTCAGCACACTCCACATGATTGAAATGAAAATGATTTCTGTAAAGTTCCAAGGGCAATTAAATGACAACAAACACAAATTAAGATATTTAAACTACAACATCAGTAAACAAGAAAATATTCATATTACTTATAACAAATTATTTCAAAGAAATACATAGCAGTATAATTTACGCAAATATAAGTGTCTTATTCAATGGGAGTGCAACAATTTTTATAATTGCTCTTTCAAGTAAAACTTTTTTATTTGAGAATCAGCTGCCACAAAATTAGTTGCATAATCTGTAAATATTTTTGAGAATTTACCACGTCTCTCCATGAAAGGTTTTAAAACGGCAGTCAAAGCATTCGAAATTAAATCTGAAAAAAATAAAAGGATTTGGTGACAAAACAAATTTATACACACTCATGCGTAAATTTTATTACATGTTTCGTTTCTTTGGTTTTTATAAGCAATTGAAATTGTGAAACAAATATAATGGGTTCGATTTATTTCCTTCATTTGGAAAATTTCTCATTATCAGTGATGGTAAGAGGGATTTACGTTTGAAGCATGTTCCGTAAAGATGTGCTGTTTATCGTGCCACATCTCCACCCCTAATAGCCAAAAATTCAAACGTGCAGCATTTAGTAGTCCTTGAGACTCAATATGCAATAATTTTATGTACACTAGAAAAACAATTTTGATTCCAGTAAGAGTCACTTCTAATTTCAATTTTGATTATGTTGCTTTTAACAAACACTTTTTATTATGCTTCATTCTTGTTTAAATATCAACACCACCGAAACTATCTACGATGGTATATGAATAAGATGGACTATGATGGTATATGAATAAGATGG
>JAPMOQ010049350.1:169100-196341 GCA_026543055.1 Argiope trifasciata
TGTGTGTGTGTGTGTGTGTGTGTGTGTGTGTGTGTGTGTGTGTGTGTGTGTGTGTGGTGAGGTAACTTTTCAATGCACCAAAAGGATTTATTCAAGTATGCATTAAATTTGTTAAACAAATTACTGTCGTTTTAATTCTTCAGATTCTACATTCAGTATTATAACTATGTAATCGAGGAACATATCTTTTTATTTTATTTTCCTTTTTTTTCTTTCAATTATTCTTTGTTGTAAAAACTATATAATTACTGGTGCTTCTAAATTCTTAATAAAATTTGGATAAAGATATCTTGATAAAAGGATGATTTAAAATAGTTATTCATAGAATATTCATATAAAACATGTAAGCCCTTTGACATACGAATATTCTTAACTTTCTAATTAAAAGGCCTATCTTATTTGGGACAACTATTAATATTTTAATCCCTAGAATATACAAGTGCCTTTGAGGAAATGATGCGTTTTCAAGGGATTTTTGTATTTTGAATTACTTAATACTTTCACATATTTGCAGATTTAACATGAAAATTTAGTAATTCTGTGTGCGAGTACGATTTCTGATTGTATATGAAGGGATTATGAAAAGCCAATGCTTGGAACTGAGGGGATAAAATTCACTTTTGTGTAAAAATTTTAGTTTGCCATTGCTTCGACTAGAAAAATGGCTTAACAAATAAAAACGCGTGCCTAAAAATGAAGATAATTCATATTCAAGACACAATTGTTTCGTAATAAAACGCTTCGTTTTTTCAAGCCCAAATATGCATTGAAAAAGAAATATGGGGAGAATCTAATGTTTAAGTAGACCATTATTCAAGGGAGCATTTTTCATATCTTACAAAAAATATTTGTAAATATATTAACAAAATGTTTTCTGTAGTCTTCTTAAGAAAAAATATTATTGCTATATTGTCCACATTCTATATCGTAAGTGCCCAAACTAGAGTAAATTTTTGTTGAGTACATGCACTGGTACGGGTTCGAAACACATCTGAATTCCTGCTGGTTGTTGCAATTTTTATAAAAATTATTTTAGATAGGGGATTACACTAAAAAAAACTAATTTTGGCGAAAAAATCAAATATTTTTTTTCATTTTTTTTATTCTGGTTTTCTAAAAAGTTTCTTTTTTAAAACCTTTTTGGGTTTAGTTTCAACATTCAATTTATAAAGCTTCTGAAATCCTGCATGCTTTCATTTAGCACGACACTTCATTCTAGAGCAATCTGTATTTTCATCTATATACTGCAATTTAGAATGAAATATAACCCCTTTTTTCCTAAATTTAGAGGGCCGCGGTGGCCTGGTGGTAAGGTCCTGGCTTCGGAGCCGGAGGGTTTCAGGTTCGAGACTCGATTCCACCGAAGAACCGTCGTGTGAGGGAGTCTCTTGCCCGTTGAATCTGTCAGGCCAAACGTCCTCCCGCTGGTGTGGTATGGTGTGGAGAGGGGGGTGCCAGACAATGAATACAGTAGTTTAATCAATATATGTTTGATGAAAGTCATTATATTAGTGAATTGTAATTCAGATTTACCTCTTAAGTTTAATATAATTGTTTTGATTCCATGTTAGTGGAATAAATCTGAAAATATGTATATACATTAAAGATATATTCATATATAAATTAAAGATTCTGTAGTACTTGTATAACTGAATTACGAGTTAAAAACCAAAAAACAAAATAAAAATTAAATATTTCCTGCCTTACAGTACTCTAATAAAAAAGTGTTTTTAAAGTCGTTTTTATTAAATTAAATTTTTTCAACTTTTATGTTTCACAAATAGGAAAATCTTTGCATAAATATGTTTGATAGAAACTAGCGCATGTTAAAGGGATGAAGATTTCTTTAAATGTTTTTGATCAAATGAAAAAAAAAAATGTTGACCCATTTTGAAGGAAAAAATGGGCCGTGGTGGCCTGGTACTGTCTCGGCTTCAGAACCGAAGAGTTGAGGTTCGAGCCTCGATTCCACCGAAGAACCGTCGTATGAGGGGGACTCTTTCACGTTAAATGTGTCAGGCCAAACGTCTTCCCACAGGTGTGGAGAGTGGGGTGCCAGTTCAGATGTCATCTTCGTCATCTGATCGTGTTCAAAATTACGAGGTCCGTCTCAAAATAGTCCTCGTGTTGCTTTAAAACGGGACGCTAATATAACTAAACTAAACTAAACTTTGTAGGAAAAAGGCTACAACATTTTGTTTAAACAAAAGCTTACTGCTTTTTTGCACTCTTTAAGAAAAATTTTACCTTCAACTGAGACGTAACCATAAATTTCCTGAATTTGCGAACAGCCGATCTCCATTGGGACTCATCCATACGGGCATTTCTGTACCGGTCATAAACGTCTCGTAAATCATACGTAGCTCTTGGAGAAAAGGTCTAGGTTTACTTAAAACATATTGACTGCTGGTAAGAATATCTAGCGAGAAAATTTATTGGTATTTTAATAAAATTTTGGTGCTTAAACGTAGGGAAAAGGCTTCTGTCTGTTTGTGTGCGTTGTTGTTAAGCAAGCCAGACCATTTGAATTATGTCTACCAAATTTGACAAATATATATGTTGAAAGGTAAAAAAATACTCTTGCACGTTAAATCTGTCAGGCCAAACGTCCTCCCGCTGGTGTCTTATGGTGTGGAGAGGGGGGTGCCACTTCAGGTGTCGTCCTCGTCATCTGACCATGATTCAAAATTACGAGGTCCGTCCCAAAATAGCCCTCGTGTTGCTTTAAAAAAACGGGCCGTTAGTATAACTAAACTAAACTAAACCTAAAATTAGATCAGAGAGAAATTAAATCACATGAGTCTCATTGAAAAAAGGACTCGAATATTGACAATCTTTCGATGATCAGTAAAAGAAATTAAAAACATTTGTTTTACAAATATTTTTATAAATTTTTAACAATGAAAGAAAGGGTCAATATCTGAAGAAAAGGAAGCTAAATAATACTTAATTGTCTTTAATTAAACATAAAATGAATTATTTCGATTTCTTTTTTTAATAAGAGAAATTGCGTTAACTTCAACTGTCGGATTTGTCGTGCCTCCCCATCGCAAATCTCTGCCCACCCCTGCAACCCCAATTCCTTTTCGGGTTCTTACTTTTTACTGCTTTAGAAATTTTTATTCTTGAATTTTGATTAAATTTTACTTTTTAATGTGCTTGTGTTTGTTTATTAATTAGTAATATTAACGTCCCGTTTAAAGCAACACGAGGGCTATTTTGGGACGGACCTCGTCATTTTGAACCACGTTCAGATGACGAGGACAACACATGAACTGGCACCCCCTCTCCACACCACACCAGCGGGAGGACATTTGGCCTGACAGATTTAACGTGCAAGAGACCCCCTCACACGACGGTTCTTCGGTGGAATCGAGTCTCGAACCTGAAACCCTCCGGCTCCGAAGTCGAGACTCTACCACCAGGCCACCGCGGCCCTTTAATGTACTTATGAGAATACCGCATCATTACGAATAAGTGATTAATTTTAAGGTTTTTATTTTGTCTTTTGAGTGCTATTGCCTTTTATTGTCGTGAGTTATGCCTTTCATTGTCGTGTGATGTGTTGTTTTGCTGTAATGTTTACGTGTTTATTAGTGTCTTTGTTTTTTTTATGTGTGATTTTTTTAATAATAGCTTTTGGGCTTCTGTCTACAATTTTGTATTATTCTGTCCAAATGTACCTACCAAGTTCGGCCGGACGGGGAGGATTGCTCGTAGGGGGAGGCATCAATGCCCGACCTCCTCCTGCCACAACTTCCATGCATTATAATGGATTTTTAACTTTAGTTTTTATCGGCCTGTGAACTTTAATTAATATTAAATAACAAAATTTAGTGTTTTAAATGGATTGAACTATTTTGGGATTTTAATTTCTGAGCTTTAGCCTTTTAGTACTCTTAACCTTTGAATCCTGGGATTTTAATAATCTCCCCGACTGACTGGGGGAGAATATTATTATTATATAATCCCAGGGAGGAGGAGGGGTCGAATTAGTTGACTAATAAAAGTTAAATACATATTCTGATAAATATTTGATTAGAAAACTAATAAATATTAAATTGTTAACCCGTCGGGACCCACTTCTCTCCAGAAATGGACGACACAGCAGCAACGGACACCTGTAAAGACAAGAAAAAAATAGATAATAATAGAAAACATGGATGATAATTGGGGCTTTAAAAATGAGAAATGAAATGAAATGTGTCTTCATAAGTTAATGAATAAAATAAAGGTATACAAATCATTTCCTTGCTCAGGTCCCTTTGCTGAAAAGGAAATAATTACAGACAAGCCAAAGTATTACATAGCATAAATATTCATAATAAACAATACATCAATTAGTGTTATTTGATTGCTAAGCGTTAACTGATATTGGCCACCTTCATGGCCCATATCTTTATTTGTAAATTTTTTCAGTCAATTGATTGTCATTTCTACTTATTAATTTCTTTCGCTGTTTTGTAGGATCTGCTTTTAGTTTTCTTTGTTTTGTTAATTCTACTAACCCTGAGGAGGAAGTTGATTAATTGATTTTTATTAACCATTTCGGCTGGATGTAAGTGAAATTCTAGCAATTAATAGGAATAATGAATCTTTTGATGGAGTTCATCCTTTCTCTTCTGGGATACTTCATTCTACAGTGAGCCATTCTTTTGATGATAATATTCATTCATGAGGTGATAAAAATTCACAAAAGAAAGAATTGCATGAAAAATTGATGGAATTATTTAAGGATGATCTTGAAAAATGTGATTCTTCTGAGCAAGGGAAAAACTGTTATTACATGTTTTATTTTGAAACAGTTATTTATTAAGTAACAACTTTTAAAATGTGTAAGTTTTCATGTAACGTAGGCTGTTAAGAAGCATATTTAGTTTTGTACTTCATTTCACTTTGTATGCACTTTCATTTATTTCTTCCTTCCTATAAAAGCTAATTTTGATTATGCTATTGTTGCTATTTCATCATAATTATTAACAATCATTTTTTGGGATTTTATCCAGTGCATTCATGATTTTTTTAATATAAAGTCGATAATAAATCAGAAGAGATTGTAACAATGTTTATAGCGAATTTTTATTTTGGAAATTTATTTTCACCTTCTTACTTCTAACTATCTCGTTTCTAATATAATAGGAAATTTTAATTTACAATATTAATATACAGATAAAACAGAAACATTTGAGGATATATTTCAATACTAAGTTTTAAATTTATCAATCTAACATTTCCTTTGTATTCAGAATTTTGTCAAAGATAATTTAGAGCATTGATGTCTTTCTTGTTTATTCAGAAAAGAACGTAGGAAATGGACACTTATTTTAAATAATGTTACTCTTTTTCTCAACCCCTTGGGTACCAGACGGCTTTCTCTAGCGCACTCGCAAATCCCAGATTTCTGGGGATACTGACCTTGACGTTACGACGCTGTTGGGTGTGCTACAATGTTGAAGGAAAAAAACCTAAAATGACAATACACTCATGTAATGCTTGTAAAAAAGCTTTTTGTTCCTAGGGACATATCGAGAAATTTCACAAAGATTTGTAATTTTAATTTTCCTATTTTTTTCAAATTTTTGTAACACAGACATTTTGCAAATCCCCCCCCTCCTGTTTCTACCCTTCAGTTAACTGCAGACAAAATGAATCCAAAATGTTTTTTATACAATCCCAATAAAAGAAAATCTACCTTATGATGTTTCCTGTGCTGGTTACTCTGGTTGTACACCTAAAGAAGCCATGTATCCACATGAGGTTACAATGGGATTTTGCCCTATTCATAGCATGTATCCACTAATAGTTACATGGTATACGCAAGGGGTTAAAAGAGCACCAGATTTGACATTTAGGATTCGAAACCAATATTCGTAGTTAAAGCTCCATAAAACGAAGCTGTAGATTTTATCTTCAAGTAAAATTTCATAAGATAAATATAAGGTAATAAATATGAATTAAGTTGTATCTAGATACATTTTTTTTGTATTATCATTAGAGGACATTTTTATGTCCTCAATCTTTTAAGCTTTTCATTCTTGTTCTCTTGAATTACTTTCTGAACTCTTTGATCATATAATAAAGTACACCAATACATGTACTGGTGTACAACATATGTATTGTATGCAACGTAGTTTTTAAATTTTAAATTAAAAATCAAAAAAGATATTAGACTTTACAGTATGAGGATATTCGCAAATTAGATATGAAAATACTTGTTTTCTAAGTTGACAATACTCATCAATGGCAATTATTATTTCCTTCTCCACCTCACCCCCTCTCTGAAAAGTAAAATTCTTTCCATATCTTTGTGCTCGACTCAATTTTGGGATGATAATTAGTTTGAAAAGTCTTCAATCGAAGCAAAATATTTGCCGCTATAATTTTCTGAGGTTATTTGGGCTGAATTCATGTACTCTGAAGACATCTAATTTATGAATGGCGAGGATTCCGAGCCTATCTTCACAAGATCAGCTTCATTCCTTAACATTTTTGAACTGAGAGAAACTCATAAAGGATTTTTTTTTTCATCCGGATTTACTCTAAAATGAATTTTTGTGGTGAGACTGCATAATTCCAGATAAAAGATACTTAAAAATACAGTAAAAGCTCTTTATTCACTGGGTATATGTTCCATAAATATGCCTCGAATACAGAAACCCTGAATACGGAATGGTAATTTTTATTTGATTACAGGAGATACGTTCCTAGGTGACAAATTTTTTTAAAAAAAATCTATAATAAATTATTAATTCCTGTCTATTCATTTTTCTTATTCATGTTTCCGGTGGATTATTGTATTCAATTGAGTCGTCCATTCTGTATTCTAATAATTTGCTCCAGTCTTTAATCGTTACATTAAAATGGATAAAATAGTCTGAGATCTACTTTCTTTGCGTCAGATTCAAATGAATCTTCGGAATGAGATGAGTAAATTTTCATTTCTTAATCGTTAGTTCTACCTTATTTCTTAGTCGTTAATTCTACAAATATACTTTATTCATTGAGTTATAAGGTTGCTTTCATTCTTTTTGTTTACATTCTCAAAAATACCGATCGCGGTGAAGGCGGCTTATGTCAAAGTCCTCTGCGATATCATTTAACAACATACTTTAGGCAAAGTTGTAATAAGATCTATTTTACTTTTTTTATGAGTCCATTTGACGGTATTTACAAAGGATATTGGATTGGAATCCTTTTATTTTGATGTATGTACTTATTAGACCCGCGAATAAAGAAATTTTTAGCCGCGAATAGAGGATTTGGGTCGCATTTTTTAAATCCGCGAATAGTGAAAACGCGAATGAAGGAAGCGCGAATAAGGAGCTTTTACTGTATAAGAAAGATATAAGAAGATATTTTTAAGAAATGTGAAACCGATAAAGAAAGAGATCAAGTTCTCTCCATTTCCCCCCTCCCTCTCTCGTGACATCACGAAGGAGTAAATTGTGGTGAGCTCTCCAAATGTAGATGAATTGCTACCGCCATCTATTGGTGATTAGAGAATAATCGCCGATGACTCAAAAGCAGCAGCTGAGCTCTCCTCCAGTAGGTTCGAGAGCGCGAAGTGTGGAGGAGGATGAGGTGGGTATGGACATTTTTCTCTCCCAGTTCGAGAGGCATTTTTCGCTCCTCTTGTGGGAGTGCGTAAAAGGGAGGGGTAGGTAACGTCGTGTTTCAAGAGTAACTAGAGGACATTATAAGGGATCAGACGACTTTGGAATATCAAAATAATAGGGGTCAGGATGTATATATTTTTTTGAATACGTCACGTATCATCACTTATCATAATATCTGATATTAACCTTCCAGCTGGCGTGGTCTTCATACCAACATGAAAGGTCACGTGTATTTCTCACATACGCTATAGTAAAATTTAAATTTTCAAAAGCGTAACTACAAAAATTATGTTGTAAATAGCTTAGGATTAACAACCACTATCACTTTAAACTTTTTTTATTTAAAAAGAAGCAGAAACTATATAAACATAGATTGCAATAACAATATAAAATGACCACAGGTTAACTGAATTAATTTAAAAATAATATAAATGGAATTGCCGATATTTTGACGGAACAATTTGCATATAAAATATAGAAGTGAAAAAATGCAGAATTTAGGTATAAAAAGGAAAAAGTAACGGAAAGTTAGATATGAAAAGGAAGAAAATAGTTTCATTGTTATTTGATTGCAGCGATGCAATTTGAGCAAATACGTTTAATGTGCTCCAAATATATAAATTTCTGTCAAATCTCACAATTGAACCTCGTGATTCTAGTCCGCTTTTCTTCTTGGCAGGGTTTTTTCCCTGAAGTCGCATCTTCCAATTCAATGCTTAGTTCAGCTTTTCTCTTAAGAACATTTATTTTTAGCTCACTTTTTAGAGATGAGGGTGCTTTTTTTCAACATTTTCCTTCGTAAGTGCATTTGCCAGCTGTCGCCAGTCTAAAACAATTTGGATTTATTTGTAAAATCCTACAAAATCAGATGTCACAAAAACTTACATGTACGGTCGCGCGTATCTCTAAAATACAAATATCTGATCGGCAGTGACCTATTAACGTCACAAACTTACGACGACAGCTGAAAGGAGGTCAAAGGAAGGGGAACAAATAGGCGAGGACAAGCGTTTCCAACGCCACCAGATCTAAAGTTATAAAACGAAATTCATTTCTAGAGTCTCTCTCACATACGCGCGCCGGCTGGAAGGTTAATAAGTAGTTTTAATTTTCAATCTCTTTAACACCACCCATCTAATAGGAAATCCGTCCCTTTTTAACTACACAATCATGGTTACCAAATGATTCTCCGTTTAAAATAGTCATGACCGGATACTGAACACAGACGGCGATAGCAGGGGGCAGTGCCCCCCGCATCAGCAACCTCTCACCCCCTCCTCCCACCAGCAAGAGATTGAAGGTTCACCACCTCAAGATATCTGTAGAGAGCTGCGCATTGTCGAACATGATTGTTTAAAAACGACCTGAAAGTTTATATATTATAAACAGTCTAAATAATCAAGTAACTGTTAAAGCTTTTTGATTACATTTGGCGAAACAATCAATAGGGTGGCAGGACAATAATATGCCGTATTTTACGGCCGATTTTTGAAAGACTTACAAAGAACTGAATGCAATGGATGTCGAAGATGTTAATTTCTCAGATTTTCTGACATCTGATTCACATATCGTTCATTCATCTTATAATATGCACTAATTTTGGTAATATAATCAACAAGGTCACAAATCAATAAGATATGGACAAGGTAATTTTTGCTGGCAATTTTTGATCGGCTGAATATGAATTCAGTGCGGGGAGTGTAGAAGATAGACAGATTTTCATACATTTGATTTAAATGTCATTCATTAAGTTTTTAATTTGCACTACTTTTGACAATATAACCGACAAGCCAACATGTGAATGTTGCATTTTGCCAAAACAGTTGAATCAGTCGACTGAGAATTCAATGTCGACGGTGTCAAGTCCTACTTCTCAGCCATCTGATTTCAATGTTAGAATGCTCATTCAGCATATAATTTATACTATATTGATCAGAATAATCAATGATGAAAAATGAATAAGAGCGTCATATTTTTCTCAACCAAACTTTGCCCGTCGGTAAAGATATTCATGGTTATGGCAAAAAAAAAATTGTTTGCATCGAGCATCTCGATTACCTGCCATTAGAATTATTACAGAAATTGATACTTTTATATTATTCATGAATAGAGAGATAGAACTGTTTTCCATGATTCATCATTCAAATTGAAGTTCTAAAATTAATCTTCATCTTATTCATTTAATTGTTATTTCTTCGGGAACGAATTGGTAAATTTATTTTATTCATTTCATTATGAGAATTGCTTGACTAAAATCTAGTTAATAGTTAAATAAAACAATTAACAAAACTGTCTTTTGTTTTTTCACTCTTTTCAGCATACATATGCATGCTAAAAATATTTACTTTGCTGCAGCCAAACTATGTTAATTCATTACAAATCACTGGAGTTAGTAAATTTTATAGTTTAAATTAAGCTTATTTAAGAGTAAAATATAATATATATTAAAATATATAAATAATATATATTATTTAATTTCTGCTCTATAGACTTAGGATAAAATACAACCTTAGTATTGTTAAATGGCATATAATATTGAAAGGAAAAATTTCAAACTTATTAATTAAACCTTATTTTATAAACTGAAAGGGGGGGGAATGAGGGATAATATATCTGCCGATTTGAAGGACTGGTAGCTGAATACTTGAAGAACTTCTTAACCTCCGGGCTTAACAATGTTGAGAAAAAATATAGAAGTGTAATTATATAGGAGATAAAAATTAAAACTTAAAAATACCTAACAAAAATGGAAGATTAGAAGATGCGAGAAGAATTAAACAAATAAAATGGAAGGTTACGGGGGGGGGATATAGAAAAATTCATTTCATAGAAGTTCGGTAAAAGCAGTCAGAAGATGGTCTCATGCAAGCATAAACAAATGATATATTAACTGAGCACCTCGCATTTTTTAAAATCAGATCTGCCAAAACATGAGACAAAGATCAAAAGAGTTGAAGAAATTGTAATCTTTTAAAAGACAGCGTTTAATTTCTGCATATGCATATTTTTGTTCTTGTTCAATGTATTTAACGTAAAAATAAAAATATCTGTAGAAAGCAATCACATATCTTATATCTCAAAACAAGAGACTAAGTAAATATAACGACCCACCATACATACAGTATATAACGACAATTTAAATTAAATTATTTTAAGGTAGCTTTAAAAATACCTAATTAAATTTCTTAACAGAACAATTTTAGAAGAAATTACTTGATGTTAAAAATATACAGGAAAAAAAAGAATTTTAAGGCTGAAGGTTGCAATTGAAACAAGTTTGAGGATTGAAAATGGTTGGAAGTATAGTTTTATTTCTTTCTCTCAATTTTTTCCGTAGATATGGAATTAGTACTTAACCATTTACAATGTATCAAAGATTGGATGCTGTTTAGGTTTCAATTCTAACAGTTGAGAAATAAAACCATATCCTATTTTATAATACTTACAAATATGAACAATTATTTTCTCTCGTGACATAAATTAAGTTCTCTGTTTGATCCAAAATTTCAGACACTTTATTTGTATCATTTTGAAATTAATCTCTATTGGCAACTTATTTCTTGAAATATTAATGACTGTTGTTGAAATAAGATGCCACATGCAAGAAAGGAAGCATTAATATCAATTTGTAGGTTTTTTTTTTTTTTTTTTTTTTTTTTTACGTTTTAGAAAGTAATTAGCATTTCCAATAATAATAAAAAGGTTTGTGTGTGTGTGTTTATAACTATAAACATTGTCTCTTTTGGCCAGGTTAACATATGAGTTTGACATCATTGCTATAAAGAGGGAGAGAAAATTATGAAAAAATTGGAGACATAAAACTAGATTTTGTGTAAAAATATAAACTATTGAGTCCATGGATGAAAAAGATTTTTAATTAAATAAATTCCATTTTGATACTTATAATTTGATGTCGTCTAATTACATATTTCATAGTTTCTTATAATATTTATATTTTCTTATAATATTTCATGTAAATGAAGTAATCTCTTTAAATGTACTTACATGCTTAATAATCTGAAATAAAAATATTGTGGAGAAATCCGTAGGAAATTTTGTAAATTAAGATAAATATTATCAATAATTAGCGTCTAATCTTATACCTCCTTACTAGACATGAACAATTTCACAGAAATGTACTATCAGTTATGCACAATTGAAATGACTTGAAAATTGTAGCACTCTGGTTTTAGGCAGAGATTGCAATTCTTACAGCCATAATATAAAACTTAAAAATTCTACAGACTGATAATACAGTAATTAATTACAACATGTATATTTATATAATTCTGAAGTGTAACTAAAGAGTTGAAAAGATAATTAAAATAATTAATGCTAAAAATATTTTATATTAATCATATATATTCATATTACTATCATATTTAAAATAATCAAAAATTCGATTCAATATAGTTAAAATACATACTGCAATCATATTTAAAATTAATCAAAAATAAATTCAGAATATTTTAATTATGTACTACAATAATATTTATAAATAATTGAAAATAGGTTCATAATTTTCCAAATTCACACAATAATTGCATTGTAAATAACTAAAATCAGGCAATAGTTTTTCAATTATATGCATAATTTTATTTATAAGTAACTGAATATATATTTAAAATATTTCAAATTGCTAAAAAATTTTTTAAGACTTTTGATGCTGGATTTTATGCATTAAATATATACAAATAGGAAGTTATTCCTCTGTGCTGAATTAGTATTTTAAGTTATAAGATTGAAAGCTATTGCTTTGTATTCATCACTAGAAGGCACATAAATATATTTTTGTGATTTGGAGTTTTTTTTTCTTCTTATATTAAAAAAGCATCTCTGTTGCTCAAGATTTTAATTGGTGGAGCATGACTTTGGGTTTCAAAAGTAAAAGGTTGAGGTTGACAATTTCCTTTTAAAGTACTTACACTTGAGTTCAGCTGTAATAAGGGAATCTATCTGATTATTACAATATTCTCTCAGTTTTTCTTGTTCTTATGAGAAAGGTATTGTAGATTTATTGCTAGTTACTTGCTTTACAAGTGAATCTGATTCATTAAATGTTAAATTATTAGTTTCAGTGGTAGGTCTGGGAGATGTAACTGGTGCAATATTGTTATTAAGGTTGTAAATTTCTGTAGCTTCAATAATTATCAAATTTTTGTCATTGGGGATGTTATTTATTTTTTTACTGTCCCACTGATTTAAATTAAATGGCATTAGCATCATTTTCAGTCTGAAGTATTTTCAGAAATATATAAAAATCAGCCTAGTTTAAATAAACTGAAATTCTACTTAAAAAACTGCATATGAGTGTGTATGTCCTAAATTTGGTTCTAGAGGTCAAACGATCTGGCTGGTAAAGAGTCATCACAAAGACATTGATCTTTATTATTATTATAGTAGAAATTATGTTTAAAAATGGATCAACAAAAGTGATCCCTTTTGTGATTCTCCCTTTTCTGACAGCAAAATCATTTATTCTGATTGTAATATAGTTTAAATATATAATATATTAATAGACAAATCTTTACTTTAAAACAAACAATACTTAAATGCATATTAAAAAGAACAATAAAAAAAGGAATGAATTTTTATGAAATTAGAGGTGGTACTTCAAAAAAAAATTTCAAACAATACCTTATTTATGATTATATCAGCATATGTTTTGCTATCTGAAGTATATAAATAAGATTAGCAAAAAATCATTACTACTCTTCAAACTATATTAAACACTTCAATTAGATTAAAAATCTATAAATAAATAATAAAAAATTGTAATTTTTATATTGTTTATTTATTTGATTCTTGCTGGGCCATTATACTTGAGTACATTTATATAATTTGGTAAAAATTTTTCTTTGTTCTTTATGGTCACTGTTAAAATTAAATTTCCAACATTGTAAAAAAAGTATAAGTATGTAATTTAAACACAGAAAATATTTTAATAAATTTGACCCTGAAGTTATGATGGGTGAGTTGCAAAAGAATTCAGATATAAAACTGTGTTAAAATGCTTTTTATATGCAAATTAAAATTCCCTATGTATGAAGTCTACAATGCTTTAAGAGCCTCAAAAAAATAACTTAAATTTAAAAATTATTTTTATATAAGATTTTTAAAACAGGGAATATGTGGTAAAACAAACTTAAATTACATTAATGTATAAAAATAATTATGAATAAGCATACCAAATATTATTATAACTTGCATTTTATAAATTCATATATAAAGCAAATCTATTCAGTAGACAGATTACAACAAAGGGTTATAGCAACTTTATTTCTCAATTCTGAAATTGAATATGCTTTAACAATCTAAAATAATTTTGAATAATTCAGAAAATTTATGTGATATGCATGCAGGGAAGTTAGTTTTTTTAATTACTAGATTTTGATTAATTTATTCTCACAAGAAATTTGATTATTTCATTGAACTTGATACTATATAAATGTTTTACATTTTCCCAACATCTTACTCTTATACTTTTTTCTAAAGTAAAATCCAAGATAGTTAACCTATTGAAAATTCTTGATTTAAGAAGGTAAAAAATATCTAAAATTGAATCAGTTCAGTACAGAAAAAAATCTAAATCTATTCTAATAATCAATATACACACTTAAGAAGAAAGTTAAACAGAGGCATTTGCCATTGTTCATTTCATCTTATTCACAAACATGAATAAGTTCTCATTACACAATATGATGATAGTCATTTAAAAACATTAAAAAAGGTTCAGATAAATTTAAATAATCAGCAAAATTTAAATTATACCTTTTATTAAAAGATATTATTTATTTAAAGGTATTTATGAATAATTTCTTTCTGACTTTATAAAAACAATGTTTACAGAAGACATCTTTCCAGATATTAGGAAACTGTTATCGCAGAAACAAAAGATGTGCAAGTTGAAAATGCATTCTCTTTCAATATGAAGAATTTTTAAAATCATTTTGCTTTTAAATGAACAAAAGCATCTTCTTAAAAAATCATTTTGACAATATAATTGTCATTTTAATCATTTTAAATAGTTATATTAACAATATATCTCATTGTTTATTTTAATCATTAGTTTTGTTTTGTATATTTATTTTTCCTGGTATTTAAGAATATTGTTAATATACTACTTATGGCAAACTAGTTAAAGATTTTTTTTGTGAATTTGATTGTCTTGTGTTGATCATATTATTTACTACATCGAAATCAACTGGCAATTATTCATTGCATTAATTATATCTTATTATTGTATTTTATTCATAAGGTTTTCTAGTAATTTATCCAGAATTGAGTTAGATTTTAGCTTTAGCATGTAAAATTATGCATGTAAATTGTTTTTCTTTAATATTTTTGTATTTTATTTCATTTTTCTTCTGTTTGCAGAATATTCAGTAACACTTTGAAGTGGACAGTTTTTAATTTATTTGTATATTTGATAAAAATCTTGGAAGAATTTCTGCATATGGGATCTTTTTTTCCCCTCTATTACAATGTGTTTTCTAATTTGTACATAATTTTGTTATTTTTACTAGCCTTTGAAGAAATGTCATTTTTTATCACTGTCTTGCAAAGAGGGCACTTTTCATTGGTGTTTCTGCGATGAAATATTTGAATAATTATTTATGTGAGGATTCTTTTGTTTTTTATTTGAACATTGTTTTTCCTATCTTTGTGAAACAATAAAAAAATTAGCTTGTAACATTTCTCTATACTAAGAATATGACTTAATTTTTGTCCCATGTTGGGACAAATAATGTTATCCTTGAATAGCATTGAAATAATATCTTAAAAGTATATGAAATGAGGCATTACTGCAAGATATTACTTTGTTCAATGAAATATTATTGCATAACTCACATGAAAAAAATTATTGTTACTAGCATAGTTCCACGAAATTCTGATTACCATAAAACAATTATAGGAAAACTGCGTTTTGTATACAGACAATAAACCCTATATTCAAAAAATATGCTTTTATAATGCTATTTACTTTTGCAGGTTTTACCATTCATTCTGGAATAATTATTTATTTTTCAATAGATGGCTTATATCTAAATAAATGGAGTGACAGGTCTTTAACAATCTGTTTTCTTAGCTGCTTGAAAAACTGCATTTCAGCTGATATAGCATCTACAAAGGCAAGTGTGCATGCATTAGATAGTATGTTATTTCTTTTCATAATTTGTTTTTAAAAATACTTGTACAGTATATAAACAATACATTTAAATGGTTTTTGTTTTTTTTTAAATGTAAATTTAAATCTATAAAAATATAAATATAAATTCTTATAGATTGAAAAGCATCATTGTTTAGATATTACTGAATTTTCACCCATTATCATCTGCTCCTACAACTTTTATTGTATCCATTTGGTTACAACAAGTCTCACCTATTGTTTGGTGCAAGCAAGAGTCTGCCTGAAACAAGTTTCTCAGCCAAAGCAAGAGCTCCAAACCTCTTACTCAGCACACGCTCGATACTTTTCGCTAACAATCATTTCTTGTGCAGCTCTTTTTAAAAGTAATACTTAGTTTGTACAATCTGTAATGCTTTATGTTCCATTTTTTTCTACCATCTTTCCCACCGCTCCTGTCAGTTCCTCTGCCTTTTCTTACTGCCACATCTTTTGGTTTCTCTGTCTGCTCTTACATCATCACTTCTTTTGGTTCCCCCACCAGTTTTTATACCCCAATTTCTTTTGGTTCTTTTACCATCTCCAACTCTTTCAACTGTGTTGTCTGTTCCTCAACCTGTTACATCTTTGTGTACTTTTAAAATGTGTAAAACAGCAAGAGCTATGAAGTTAAATATGAATAGCATCCGCTCATCAAATAAATTTACACCTTTGGTAGGTGATTATAATGTTTTAGATGAAACTAATGGAATAGATCCACAAAATTATTCATATTCAAAATAAATAAATAAAAAGGGGATTTCTGTGATAAATTTATTGGACACTGTCCTCCTTTTCAAATCATTGAAAGAAATTTAAATGCTTCCATCCATTCTAGAAATTCTTGTCCCAAACTTTTTTTAGACTTGTTAAAAAGTCTATTCCAATAAATTGTCCTTTTCAAGACACTTAAAGCAGTGTTGCAAGTTTGAAGATTCTTTTGTCTTATCCTCTGCAGAAAAAAAAGTTTTAATCTCTTAGAAATTAATAAGACAATTATAGAAGAATCTGCTATTAAGCCTGCACTGTATTTAGCAACTTGTAAGGAAAATAATGCAGAATTTTCTGGTAACTTAAAGGAAGTTAAACACCGCCTAATAGTTAAAAATATTTGTCCTAAAATTCATGAAATATGTTTAAAAACTTATTCTCCCAGATCCTCTTTTTGTAATGATTTATAATGTTGCTGTAAGTCAAATTCCAAAGTTCATCTCTGCTAGAAAAAAGTAGTGATAATGTTTTGAAGTTTAATAATTGCTTTCATGCAAAATCCCTTTAAAAAGTAGAAATGACTCATATTTACACATTTTTACCAGAAAAGTGTGAAAGCTTTTAAAAAAAAGTGCTTAGAATGTGATAGATTTTATTATGATGATAAATCTTTCAACAAACACAAGGATAATTATAACTCTATAAAAAATGATTTGCAATTTTGTGTAGATTTTAATTGTAGTAAAGTAGACAAGAATATTTGGTATACAAACAAACATTTCAAGAGAGTTCAAATTCAAAATATTGAAACATTTCTTTTGACTCTAATAAGAGTTTCAAAACTTTGGTTAGGGGCTGGAAGTATTGCTACTTGCAATTTTTGTGGAAATCATTGGTAAAAAATTATTTGGTGATAATATATTTCATTATTATTCATGTCAATATTTTTATTCTTCTTATCAATCTAAGACAAAATCATGGGAAGAATGACATGTTAGGTGTAAGAATAGAAAGTAAGTAATACCATTGCATGTGAATTACCCATTTAAAAAGTGTGTGTGTGTAATATACAAAACATCACCTACTTAAAAAAATTACATGCAATTTTAATTAAATCACAATTATTGCTGTTAAAAATTTGCCGACTACTTTTTCAAAAATAGTCAGTTAAATTCGTAGTGATGCAGGATGTTTCAATAACAGAAACTTCTATCCAACAAAAGATGCTTTTATTTCTTGAAAAGCTATACAATATTTTTCAAGGTGTGCTTGTAATTCAACAAAGTCAATTTATGATGCCATTTCTATTTTTTGCACCATAGAGAAATTAAAGAAAGAAAAGTATTTTTTGAACCTCATATTTGAATAACTTCAAATTGGGAAATATTTTTGCATTAGGTCTTCAAATTGAGGTTCAAAGAGTCATGCTAATTAAAAATTCTTATAAAATCCTTTGTCTTGATACTATAAACCATTAGAAATTTTTCTTTCTTTCATTACATATACTGGATTAATATGATCATGGATATCCTGTTGCTCATTTTATTTCCAATAGTTTAGATTTTTCTACATTAGTTGCTGTATTTTCTATGTTTGCTGTGTTAAATTCCTGACCTGAAAGTTAATACTTTTATGATCAGTGATGATGACTTCTCTTTTAAAATCATTAATTTAATATTTGATCCTAATATTAAGCACATGTTATGCCAGTGGCATGTTTATCATTTTTTGAAAAATTAGTTCTAAAGTGCATGAAAAACGTCCTTGCCTAAAGATATATGAATAATTGATATATAATAATATAAAGATATATAATAGTATAATAAATGAGAAATCTTAAGAGATTTTGAACATAAATTCTCTAATATCCCTAATAAGTATTCAAACGTATGTCTTATTCAATGATTATTTCCTAAAAGATTATTCTGCTAGGAGTGCTATGGGCTACCTGTTGCATATAGTTCCTGCATGGTAATATCAAAACAAATAATTATTATGAGTCATTTCACTATCAGTTAAAAACTGTATATTTTGAATGCACGTTTAATTGTTGCGTAGATGATCTAATTTCAACTTTTTTGAAAATGGAAATGGATTGATTTTTAAAGTATTCTTATAATGTTGTAAATAACGTTTCAATAAAATCTGATATCAGTATGACTGTTAAAGAAAAGCATGATATGAGAATTAAGACTCCAAATAATGATATAACTGAGCATGAAACAAATTGGTTAGTCAATTGCATGCAAAAAAGAGAATTTTATACACTGTAATAAAAGGTTGCTAATGTTTGCCATTTATAAGATAAATGGCAAACATTAAAGATTATTATGTTAAATGGGCTAATATTTATTGTGCAGAATTATGTAATCATCTGTATATGTGTTCTTGTGAAGTCAGTAGAAACCTCTGTAAGGATATTCACAAAGTGCACTTATTACTTTCTGGATTTGAAATACATATAACTGAGAATTTTCATGATGTTAAAAAATGGAGAAAAGATTTCAGGAATTGATCCTTTGATTTTAAAATTGAAATGAAAGACATTGCTTCATTTATATCTGAAAGTTTTAATTTAAAAGAATCAGAAAGCAAAAATTTATGCTCTGAAATTTTAGAATTATTTAAAATCCATGAAATTAAAGAAGCAATGTTAATTAAAGTGATAAGTTATTTAAATATTTTAATTGCTGGTATTCATGGTCTTGTTAATCATAAAAATAGTCCTGGTCCTATTTTTCTTCAGGTATGTGTTGTCCCAAACCAGAAAATTTCCCTCAAATTAATTTTTTTTAAGTGAAAAAAAATGTTGATGATCCTTATAGTTTCATGGAGTAAGATGTGCATTTAAAATTGGATTTTCCAAATATATTTCTCTTAATATATAATAAATTTAATAAAATGAATGATAAGAGTCTGACTTTAACGAACAGTATCTATATATAATATTAATTTTTCTTTTTATGCATTAAAATCTTAAGATCCTTTTATTACTCTGAAAGAAAAGGATTATCTTAAATTGGAAGGATATGCTTAAATTCATTTGGACAACAGAGCTAGTCTAGTTTACATAAAATAAACAATCAAATAATTTCTTATTTATGATGGGAATTGGGCTTCACTTTTTTAAAACTTAATTTACCACTGTAAACAGATAACATTCCTAATTGTTAAGTTTGAATGTCTAGAGGTTCCTAACTTACTTTTAAGCATAATTTTTATGAAATTCTTTTTGGGGAAGTGTTTCATGGTTGATTCAGTTTTATAGTTGAATCTCAATGGAAGAGGAGTTTTTTGAAAAGTGAGTACATAGAAAACAAAATTTTATCACAGTTCCAAAGTATTTAACCGATGAACAATTGGTTCATGATAGAAACAAAAGATTGGCAATTAAAAAAGTTTTTTTAAATAATAATAATTCTGAATGTGTTTGCATAAATATATGGAAAAAGTTGATTTAAATTATTCCTTTTTCATTCCAATTCATTTATCAATGTAGTTTAATATAATTTGAATCGGTATAGTAGTCAGTGAGATTTAAAAAGGTTGCTTCAAATTCTGATCAGTGTAATACAAATTTTTGTCAGAAATAAAGCAAATTAAAATTTTGTTTGTATTGTGTTTTTTTCAGGCTATATATTTTGTGTCAGAATTTTTTAATTTTTTTAATGTTTTGAAATAAAAGAACAATATTTTGAATGGTTTGACTTAAAAGAGAATATTTGGATTTTACTGGCCTTTGCTTTAAATTTTTAAGGAATTTCTGTATTAAAAAGTTTAGAATATGTATAAATGCAGCTCTGGAAATCATCAGTTCAAGAAAATTTGAATGGAAAGAAAAAAATATAGTGCATTTTCTATTCTTTAAAATTATTCTCTCTCTGGACTAAAATTATTCTCTCTCTAAAACTATTCTCTCTCTGGATTAAAAAAAAGGAAATGAAATTATTTAATAGAGAAAGAAATCTAATTAAAATTTTCATTCTTTAATATTAATTCTTATTCAAAGATAGCAAACAAAAATTATAAAAATAATTTAACTGCACATAGTTGAAGTGTTTTATAGAAATGTGCAGTGTTATATTATTTTCTCATGGTCTATACATTTGTCAAAATTTGATGCTTGTAAAAAAGTTCTTAAAAGATATTTTTAAAATTTTTTTTTTCCTTTCTGTCCATGCAACTAATACTTTGTATAGAGTTTTCTCACACTGTTGAGTAAAACGTGACCATAAGAAGTGCTGCAATCTTCTTCCATACTTGATTACAACAGATCTCTGATAATTCTCAGTTATTCAATTTTTTCCTTAAAAATTTTCTCTTAAGTGTAAGTGTAGTTTAAAATATTAATTATTTTACTAATGGTATAATTCTATCTTGATCTTTTGGAATTTTATAAAAACTTTAGGATTCTTTATTTCCTGATTTATCTTTTAAAAAAATGAGCATGAAACAAATTAGTTCTATGAATGCTTGGCTTTTAAAAGTGGTAGATTTGATAACATTAATTTATTTCAATGGTACACATTGCTATGAGAGAACACCCTGGTAATTATCATAACAAAAAAATAATTAATTAAATTGTAGAAACAAAGAAGGAATTTCTAGGTTTAACAAAAAAGCAAAACATTAATAATAAGGATGAGTTTTATTTATTTATTTGAAATAAAAAGCAAATACTGTGCCTTGCCAGGTGCAGTATGGTTCAGCTCTTTCTACGTTGTCAAATAATCTACCTCCTAATTCTATGCTGTTTATAAAAGCATATTTCCATATAAACACATACTTCTTATACCTAGCATCTTTCTGCTGTGTGTTGTTGGAATTCAATAAATGAGTTCCTTCTAATTACGAGTGGGAAATTTTTTGCCCCAATGCAACATAAAAAGTCATGTCAATGAGACTTAAAAAATAGAAAGAAAAAAATCTGATATTACATACAACATTTTACAAATTTTTTCATAATATAATAATTAGTTTATGTGAGTGAGTTTCATGATAGATACTGTCTTATTACAAGTAATATGTATACAAGTTTATATATATATATATATATATATAATCAAGGTTGTACTACAATTTTATATATATTTGATTGATTTTGCCTGAGGAAGGAATGAGAGAAAGAGGGGTGCGACGTTAATTTTAGACTTTAAGGACTTTATTATTGACTTTATTATTAATTTCGCTTTATTCTTTTTCCGGAGGCAAGTAGCATATTTACAAGCAGCGCGGGCAAACAGATGTGACAGAAAAAACGAGAAATTAATTTTCCCTCGTTTTATATAACATACCTTTATAGGGAAAATATTGTTTATTCTGACAATATATTAATAAGATTCTCATAGGGCTTTCTGACACACGTCAATCACATGATAAGGGAAACTCAGGGACCTTTTCAAAAAAGTATTGTTAAGTCAGCAATTCGTATCGTTTCAAGCGCAGCGCGGGAACAGCTTCGGCTTTTAGCCGATTCAGCATTTTGCAAAGCTTCTCTTGAATTAATTAAGAAGAGACAGTGAAATCGGATCACGAAATAAAAGAATATTTTAGAATGAAGTTATTATGGACTAAATTAAGATAAAGTTTTAAAAATTAATTAGGATTTAAATTAGATGTTAGAATATCATTACACACACTCACACACACATATATAAAGACTTTAATTTCTAAGAAAAGCATTGGGCCACATTTATAGAAAAAAAAAATACTGTCAAAATTTAAAAAGCTTTTCTGTAAACATGGAACATAGTTTCCCTAAAATAAATCATGTTTGGACCAGCATTTCTCATCGAAATTTGGGATTTAACCCTTAACTGGAGAGGTGAAGTTTCAGGACTTAACTGGGGGGGGGGTCTACAAAACCGCATTTCATTAACACTCAAATTAAAATTTCTAATGAATATATCACTATGAAAATCGGCCAATATATTCTGCAGATATTTTTCTTGATATATAAATATGTTTTAGAATTTTTTCAAAATATATTATCGTTGAAAAAAATAACTGAGTTGGAACATACATTTTCTACTCAAATTACATGTTACAACAAACAGTAATCTTGAAAAAAAATATTACTTTTTACTTTTAAATTATGTTTATGTTTCTAGTGTACAAAGGTATACGAATAACAATATAATGAAAAATTCAATAATTATATGAAAAATAAAAAATGACAATGAGTAAAATTAACCTTTTTTTTTTTTAATCGGCTTGTGTGAGTTTCATAGCACGGTTTTCAAGGGCATTTTAAACACACAGGTTAAGAACTAGTATAAAAATCAACCTATAAATTATGTATATATTTCTCTTGTTATGTCCATAAATTTATCAAAATGCATTATCACTAGAAAAGTTAATTATGTTTGAACATGTATATCGGAATCAGTTGAATGCGAACTTTCATCAAAAAACTCTCCTTACAATTTTCCTTATCATTAAAATCACTTTCTGCTTCGTTTTAAACTGTCTGGAGCTCTGTTTCATGATAGCAGGGCAGGCCATCTGGCGGGTGCTATGCACCAGGGCCCCGCTACTGAGAGGGGCCCCACGTGATTAAGAATTAAAAAAGTGTTATGAACAATAATAATGGGATACATACTAAAAGTCTACAAGCTTGTTTCCATGTCATTGGCTGAGCATCGACTGACGCTTTCATTAGGCAAAGATCGCCGTGATATCTATAAAAAGGTGGGAAATGTTCATTTATGACTAAGGAAATCCCTTTCAGCCATGTTGAGACAGAGTGGCGTGCACGGCGCCTTGAAGTCGATTCTGAGGCTGAGTTCAAATGGACTTGTAAATCATCAACTATCTACTTTTGTCTATATCCAATGTAATATTTTTTACAATCCTTTACATTGCCAGTTACTAAATACAATATATTCTGAACTCTCTTCCAGCAAATTAAAATCAAAGAAAAAATTATATTCTGTCAGGCATAGGGTATAATGCTAAAACACTCTTGCTATACTAAGTATTGAAAAAGAAATGGGAAAAATTGTAATTTTCCTGGAGTAATTAATAGCAAAAAGAAAATGAAGCATTTTTCATTAAATAATGTCCTTTTTTTACTTTGATAAAAAATTTAGGGCCCCAAATCGTTCTTGCGCACGGGCTGCTTCATAGAGAAGGCCGGCTCTGCAGAATAGGATCAGTAAATTGGATGATATTTCGAGGCTTATGTTTTAGCGCCATCTGCTAAGCCTATTTTATCACTGGGACACTAATAGGGAGTGCGGTAATAGAGACCACGCTTAAAGAAATAACTGAATTATTTTAAAAAGCATCTGTTGAAACCGGCTGGAAAAGTACACCTGTTAAATGTCACAAAACAGGAAGCTAGAGGATCAATCCGTTTAAGTGAGCTAAAAATAGATTAGGAGTGACCGAAAGTCCATCGCTAGCAGTCTCACAGACGGCACGTCCCTAGTTAAGGGTTAAACAGTTCTTCTAGACAGTTAAAAAAATTTGTAACTCTTTTTTAGCAAATGTTACGTGGCTAAATTCTAAAGATTTCCTCTTCGTTTGTCAAACCCTCAGGGGCTCACCTTCTTTAGGTGAGTACGGGTGTCCCGATCACGAGGTACCCAGGGATCTTTTACTTCCTTTCAGTTTAATCTCCCCTCCACCTTCTACTTTTGGCAGGCGTTTTTCTTTCCCTCGAGGGTAGGCGAGGGAGCTCTCCATGAGAAGTTGTCGCCACCCTGTTTGCTCCCTGCTTCTATTGGACAGCAATTACCCCTACGTGTTTGCCGTGCGTGGCAACCTGTACGACACAATGCATGCGTGTTTGCATGCTTGAATTCAAATTCTGGCGGTTACACCGGTTACTAATGTACCAACATTTCACATTTGAAATGGCTCTTCTCGCCAATGGCTCTACCTATGATCTTGAAACTTTAATCAATTAAATATGTTACCTAGACAAATGTATTCCTAAAATTTCATTTCTGTACAATAATTTTTTCTTGGTGTTGGGATTTTTTTTCCATCAGTGTATATATGACAACACATACATTTCCGCTTTTAACATAAATAAAGATATGAAATTAAAGTTAAAAAATTATGAGTTTAAATTCTGAAAGAGAATAAAAAACTCCTTTTGAGGGAAAACGAAACATGAGGGTTAAAGTTTTGGGAAAATTTGCCATTTCAGGCAATAATTAAATTGGAAAAATAAAATCACTTAACTGAAAATATTAATATAAATCACCATGAATGAGCTCAATCGCCAAACATTATAACCCGTATACGCTTGAATAAGGGCAGCTTCGACAGACGAAATTCCCAGAATTTCTTTCCGCGTTGGTATCGATCGGAGTGCGTCAACAAGTGGGCGTTACGGATGAAATAAATTTTGATTTCTTCCGGAAGCTATGGAATCCACAATATTTTCGAAAACAAATATTTTTGTTGTGGTTCTTTTAAAATATTTTGAAATTTCTAAATTACTATGCATTTTAAGAGAGATTAATTTTTAGAAAGTTAAGTATTTTTCTGAATGTTGTCTACCTAATAGAAGATTTTACATGAAACTAAAGGAGATCTTGAATATAATCAAATCAGTTTGGTTGCAAATCGAAGTAAAAAACTTAGTATTCTTTTAAGTGTTTTATGGAAGAAAAATATATACTTCAATATTTTTTGACTTTTCTTCGTTTAAACTAATTAAATATAAGCTCAATCCGACATTTATATTTTTAATTCTAGAGGATTCTCTAACGAACGGAACGCACTTCTGAAAAAATATCTATATTGAAACAATCATGAACATTTAAGAAAGATATTGTTTGACATAAGTTTCAATTTAAATGTAAAATCATTAAAAGATGCTTTATAGCTACAATTTTCAAAATATATAAAATTCATTTGCACTTTTTTATTTTATTTTCCTATTTATTATTTTACTCTCAAGTATTTTTTCCCAGAAATTTATGTTTGAAATTTTTCACTTCTGGAAATAAATGTTTATTAATTTATTAAAAATGAAACCGTTTTATGGAAGCAAATGATAATGATTTATTAAAAGTAAATGAATATAAAGAAAATTTAAGAACGCCGTTGTTCAATACGTCATTAACATTTCGCTTTGTTCTCAATTTACTATTTATCTCAGTGTTATGTAGATATACATATGCGTTACTGTTAATATGATGGATCGCTTGTTATTAATCTTCCAGCGGGCGCGCGTATGTGAGAGATTCACTAGAGATGAATTGCGTTTTATAACTTCAGATCTGGTGGCACTGGGAATGCCTGCCCTTGGCTATTTGTTTCCCTCCCTTTGACCTACTTTCAATTGTCGTCGAAAGTTTGTGGCATTAATAGGTCTCTTCCGATCAGATATTTGTATTTTAGAGATACGCGTGACCGTTCACGTAAGCTTTTGTCACATCTGATTTTGTATGATTTCACAAATAAATCCGTATTGTTTTAGACTGGCGACAGCTGGCAAATGCACTTACGAAGGAAAATGTTGAAAAAAGCACCCACATCTCTGAAAAGTGAGCTAAATTTAAAGGTGCTAAAGAGAAAGGCCGAACTAGGTATTTAAGAAGTGGAAGATGTGAAGTCAGAGCAAAAACTCTGCAAAAAAGAAAAGTGGACTAGAATCACGAGCTTCAGTTGTGAGATTTGCCAGAAATTTATATGTTTGGAGCACACTAACACATTTGCTCCAATTGCAATGAAATAACAATGAAACTACTTTCTTCCTTTTCATATCTAGCTTTCAATTACTTTTTCCTTTTTATACATAAATTCTGTATTTTTTTTTGCACTTCTATATTTCATATGAAAATTGTTTGTCACAATATCGTTAACTTCCTTTATATTATTTTTAAATCAATTCAGTTAACCTGTGGTCATTTTATATTGTTATTGCAATCTATGTTTATATTTTTTCTGCTTCTTTTTAAATAAAAATAGTTTTAAGTAATTGTAGTCATTAATCCTAACAATTTACAATATAATTTTAATAGTTACGCTTTTGAAAATTTACATTTTACTATAGCGTATGTGAGAAATACACGCGACCTTTCATGTTGGTATGACGGCCGCGCCCGCTGGAAGGTTAATATGGATATTTGTCAGTCTGTATAGATGAGAATTTTTGAACGTCATCGTTCAAAAACAATTAATTGCCAAGGCTATCATTGATTTAAATGAATAGCATTTCGAATAATAGGGTCATGTGATCAAAATTAAAGATATACAGTAAAATTTTCTTTCTAATCTGAGATATAAAATGCATTGCATTAAGTCACTACACGAGGAAGTCAGGACGGGGGGGATGCAGGTCGTAGAACGCTGAGCATGGGTAAACAACTCAGAGCATAAACTATTTGTATTTTCAACGCCCTCTTTCATATTTGCTGATTTATAGAATTCATCAGAAAAATAATACTGCAGTAGATGTTTCTATGCATTTTTTTATCTATACACAATTACACATTCGGAAATTATTTAGATATTTTTCGAAATATAAATATGATCAAATGTTATAATGTATTAACCATATACAGTGAAACCTCGTTACAACAATATTTTAGGGACCAAATAAATATATTGTTGTAGAGAGGCATATTGTTATATCGAGGGCCCACATATTTTGAGCATTTAATAAGAGTTTTTATTATTATTATTATTTTTAGTTTAAGGTGCATAACATACTACTTTTAAGTCTATATTTAGAAGAAATTAATTTGTAAAATACTAATAATAGTGGTTTAAATACTAAAAAAAT
>JAPMOQ010049350.1:197154-214031 GCA_026543055.1 Argiope trifasciata
AAAAGGTAAAAAATGGAATTGTTACAAATTGATTTTAAATTAATTTTGAAAATATGTTAACAACATTGGCAAAAGAGCACGAGAGATAGATGTAGTTAAATCGTAAAATAGTTTTGATATTTCAAAAGGTAAAAAATGGAATTGTTACGAATTGAGTTTAAATTAATTTTGAAAAAAAAAAAAAAAGGAAAGGAAAGGAAAAAACGATTGAAATTGAATTGTTATACGGAATTAAAATTTCTGCCACTAAAAAGTTTTAATATCACTGAAAGTTGAATTTTAACTTGATATAAAATTCAGACTTTGGGCAATGACGAGCTCTGAAGTTAAGGTCGGAAAAATGAAATATCTCAGCCCCCATTTCATTCTATTTATGGAGAATTGAAAACCTGGAGATCATAGGGACTGTGCGCGTTTACTTGCGCAGTGAACCGTTCCTTCAATACAGCAAAAATTTCTAGGAAAAATTTGTTGCATCCAAGCGGCACTGTTTCTTTTCTATATAGATTTATCGATCGCTGAAACTCAAGCTTTAACAGCCATTAAGGGGGAAAAGAGAATTCCGCCAACCTGTAGAGCAAGCTGATGCAGCAGTCAATTTAATAACCATTTTTCATTGCATCATTTTCATTATTGATTGAATGTAATCTTATGTATTATGTATTTTTTTACCAACAAATTTATTTTTCGTAAAATGAGCAATTTTCTGAAAACTATTTATTATTATGATTTATTTTCATTTATTTAATGTTATCGGAAATTTTACAAACTTAGCAAAATTACCTTCCAAACTTTTAAAATGTTTTTTTTATTAATTTTAGATTCACTTTTATAATAGCAGTTTAGTTCTATGTACTTAGAGAATAGGCTAAAAAGCCTTTTTTTTATGCACGCCGCATAGTCTTCAGAGCATAAGTGCATCTGGACTTGTCTGAAGTATTTTTCGTTAATTGATTCAAACCGTTAAAAACATCTTTACATTTTCTAATCATAAATTTAAATGGCATTTTGGTCCAATGTTGACTCTTCAGATATGATATATCCTTTTAATGATGGACATAGAATTGTCAGAAAATCAATAAAATGGACATAACGATATTTCGTCTGACCATTGGGGGGTGGGGGTGCTTTATAGTTTTTTTAAGTTCTAGTCAATTTTCTTTTAATATATCTATAATGAAGTGATCTGTAATGAAGCAGTTTTTCATTGCTGAAGTAGTGAAGCAGAGGGAGCACCCAAATAAGTTTTTGACTTTGGCCCTAATTAGGCTAAGTCGAGCCTAAATCAATAAAGTGGACGGAACGATATTTCTCCTGACCATGGGGAGGGTGTCTTTATAGCTATTTTAGGTTCTAGTCAATTTTCTTGTTATACATCTATAATGAAGCATTTTTCATTGCTGAAGTAGTGAAGCAGAGGGAGCCCCCAAATAAGTTTTTGACTCTGGCCTCAATTAAGCTAAGTCGAGCCTAAACCAATAAAATGGTCAGAACGATATTTCGTCTGACCATTAAGGGGGGGGGGGTGTTGCTTTATAGATATTTTAGGTTCTAGTCAAGCAGTTTTTCATTGCTGAAGTAGTGAAGCAGACGGAGCCCCCAAATAAGCTTTTGACTCAGGCCCCAATTAGGCTAAGTTGAGCTCTGAGGATATAAAAATGATTTAGATGAAAACAGCGATGCTTCACGACTTGATATTACATCTCAAACGCATACTAGGGGAACCAGCGTCATGGCATAGAGGTAGCGTGTCTTCCTCGTGATCTGGGGTTGAGTCCCAGTTAGGGTATGGTTGTTGTTCTGTGAATTGTATGAATGTGACTTTCTGTAGAAAGGAGTTGTGCAAGCAAATGCGTGTGTCATCTTCATGTGAGTTAGAAGTCAGAATTTTGCTCTCCGGGTGCTCAGGGATTTTTACCCTCAGAAGCTACTGCACCTCTTTCCGTGGTAACACGGACACAACATTATCACACGCTTGGGGAGAGAAAAGATTTACTTGTGTCGCAAAAACCTTATTGACTTTTGTTATTTTTCTCTCCTTGCTTTAGGCTGGTTGCACACACAGCCCTTTTTTCTGATCGCTTATTTCACCGATTCCGACATAACAACAGTAGTGAATTGAATTATACTAGAGCTTACACACTAGGCGGACAAATAAAGATTCGGTCAATCCGCCTTTTATCGGACTCTGTCAGACGCCTGCTGTCACTAGCGCTTTCGGATAATCAGATGCAAGATCCCAAATCCTTTTTTCCCATTAATTGAATAAATCGAAATAAGTCAATTTTTCCCCCCTTTCCTCTTCATTCAACGACAAGATGATAATAATGATAGAATTTGTACTCTATTCATTTCAAATTACCCTGAAGCAGTACTTAGTTTAAATAACACGGTTCAAGTAAATTTATTTGTTGATGAAATGATGCGACTCTTACAACGGAGTCGGAATTTAAGCGCCGTGTGTGTAAGCATTTGATTTCTGGGAATGGTCTCGGCAAAATTCTGACAGAAGAAAAAAAACGCTGTGTGTGCAACGAGCCTTAGAGTTTAGTGAGAAAGACATTTTTAGGTTTTAGATGAAACTTTTACAATTATTCGTTCGAATTAAAACACAAAGGCGCATTCTCAACTTCCTCCTCAATTTCTTTCTTTCTCTCTTTTTGTCATGTCAGGGGGCATCAGGAACCGGCTTGATATTTGTACCCAATTCGGTACAGGCGATGCAACCCAAATCTGGGCTATCGACCATCTAATGCATCATTGCATCTATGCACTTCCATTTCATCCGATCGCATTCTATTACCTGCATTTAGATCAGCAATTGAACTCTAAACCTCTTATTAACAGAGCACTTCTCCAACCTAATTGACTGTTCAATAGATAAATCAATCTTAAAATTGAATTGTTATTTTAACATTTTGCTTAAAATATTGTTTTTACAATTTTTTAAGGTTCATTTCTATATTTGCTTAGAAATCAGAAAGCTTCAACTTTATACCTCTTTGAGTAATATATGTTTTAACTATCGTTTGTTATTAAAGTATTAGGAGCGCATTAATATTTAATTTTATTATTGTCTGTGGGATTTTTTTTATTTCATTATTATTTTCTATATTTTAATTCAATTACTTCTCTTCATTACAGAATATACCATTGCAAAAGAGTTGTATGTGTTTTTATATTGTGTAAGGTATTGGAAATGGTGGAATTTTTCTTCATTGAGTTCGTAAAATGTGTACCTTATAAACACATGGCTGATTCCAAGTTAACAATAAGTATTTTAATTTGGAAATAAATATTTTAATTTAATTGGAGCACGATCGTGAAATCCTGTATTCTGAAGAACACGTCCAACAGTGTCATCTGAAGACTTTTTTTTGTTGTTGTTGCGAAGGACACCGACGATGCATGTTTTGTGGCGATTAATTTCGATTTTTTTTTCTACTGAACGCATAATCTTCGTCTTTGCAGTAACGCCCAAGATTTTTTTACGTCCTCCTCTTGGAATATTGGCCACACATCCAGCTGTATAACAGTTCCGTTTTTTTTTTTTTTCCAACAATCATGACTTTTTCTAATCAATCAAGCAATTTTTCAAACAGATTTGCTCTCTTTCAACCATATGATAAGTAAACAATGTGCATTCTCAGAACTTTCTCATTTAGAATTCATTACAAGAGTTAGTTATGGTGAAAAAGTTGCAACATTTGTAAAGAATTATTATTATGTGTGCATGCTTCAGGTGCTCTTATTGAATAAACTAAAGAAGATTTTCAATTAAAGAAAGTGGTGATTAGTGACAAATTCTTTAGATAGATACTCAATTTTGTAACTTCGAATTTTCTTTTTACTATATGAAAATTATATATTAAAATATTCTAAAGATTCTATATTTTTTTAACCAAATATACTTCTTAATGTATACTATAACATCTCTGTAAATATTAAACTTAAATGGTGAATTCGTATTACATTCTTATTTCTTAAAAGAAGAGCATAATTTGTATGTATCCAATTTTGAGACCCACTATATTTGTTTATGAATTGCCAAGGTCGTCGGTTCGAATCCTGTTGAAGGTCACATTGCAGAGTCATAAAAAATACTGCAATTGTCGCATGAAACTATTTTTATTCATTTATTTCCGAAATAGTTCAAATTTAAAAAAATACTTATAAATCTTAAATGAAATTTATTTATTTAGTGTCTTAAGTAAGAAATGAAGAAAATTTCCTAAATTTATTTAAATGCTTCATAAATATAGAAATGATTGTTTCTTATTTGATTTCACTTATAAGCAAGTTATGTATTAATATTCCAGAATAAGATTTAAGAAACCAGCTGTCATGTTTTCCAATTATTGTGCATTCAACTAAAAAATGTTTTAAAAATCAATTTTGGAACCCATTCTAATTCACACTTTTTTCTTTTAAATTTCTTTGTTGAAACTTATCCTCCAGAAGAAATACTCTATTAGATTTGCGTTACATCTTAATTACTGTTTTTTTTTTTTTTTTTTTTTTTTTTTTTTTAAATCTTATTTCTATCTAAAATTTGGGGAAATATTTTTCGATTCTTAAGGAATAAAAAAGTCTGTATGCATGTATATCTCAATTTTATTTGAATGTTTCAGAAAATAAATAAAAAAAAGATTATTACTTGTTTCATTTTTCATACATTATATTCTTTCTGTGTTGTTTAAGAACTTTTGTTAATAAAAGAGTCTCCACTACTCTGAAAAATATGAAAAGGTATTCGTGCAAATTTATACAATTTTGTAATATTTAATATAATATAAATTGGATTATGAATAAAAGGCTACATTTAATGCATTTTAATTTGTCTAGTGTCTGTTAAAATTATCTATAGTTTTTCTTAAATTACTAATTCAAATTTCGCGCAATTAATCGTATATCAACTCTAGAAAAAATAATTACTCTAACAGATACATCTTACATCGTAATAAAGGATTTTCCTTTTGTATCTATAGTCTAAATTTACAGATGTGTATAGGGTTAGCAAGAAATAAGTTACCAAGGGTTCTAAAAGGCATTCTATTGATCCAAATGAGATAAAATTTGAGCTATAGATTATTGTGATTAGTTTTTTTTGTCGTGTCCGTGTTTCCACGGAAAGAGGGTGCAGTAGCTTCTGAGGGTAAAGATCCCTGAGCACCCAGAGGGCAGAAGTCTAACTTCTAGCTCAAATGAAGGTGACACACACATTCGCTTGCACAACCCCCTTTTTACAGGGGGGCACATTCACACGCCTCACAGACAGAGCACAGAATAACAATCATGCCCGAACTGGGACTCGAACCCGGGACGCCTAGATCACGGGAAAGACACGCTACCCCTGTGCCAGGACGCCGGCTGAGATTAGTTTAGTTTAGTTATATCAATGTTCCGTTTTAGAGCAACACGAGGGCTATTTTGAGACGGACCTCGTCATTTTGAACCACGGTCAGATGACGAGGACGACACCTGAACTGGCACCCCTCTCCACACCACGCCACACCAGAGGGAGGATGTTTGGCCTGACAGATTTAATTTGCAAGAGACCCCCCCTCACACGACGGTTCTTCGGTAGAATCGAGTCTCCAACCTGAAACCCTCCGGTTCCGAAGCCGAGACCTTACCACCAGGCCACCGCTGTCCCCTGAGAGAGGGCAAACAGCTCCAACGATAAAACATTTGTATTTTCGCCGCCCCTTTTTCATATTTTCTGATTTATAGAATTCACCAGAAAATTAATACTGCAGTAGATGTTTTTATGGATTTAGGTAGCTTTCTTGAACTTTTTGTGTACAGAGTTGTTGTTACTTCGGAAGAGTAGCTGGAAATGAGCCCCGCTCGAGTAAGAAACAGTGGGCCAGGGTTGGTAGAGTGTCGGCGACCAATGAGAGACTGAGGATATGGTATTGTGTCCTGGCGTCCAATCAGCGTTACGTGATTTTACTAGTGAGTACCGGTATCAGCTCGTGCTGGAAACAAGAGTTGGGGTGAAGGAGCTCTGCATAGATTGCTATCCCATTGGCTGCTTGATGTAGGTTATTTTTCGTCGTTATTGCACTGGTAAGATTGGTGAGTTATGATATGCTCTATTGATGTAGAGTGGTACTGGTATGATACAAAGACAGACATATGAGAGAAGGGAAAAATTAAACTTAGTTTTTGATTCAGCTTACTTTAGATCATAATAATGGGACATTAAGGGGCGTTTAATTTTAGGATCTGGAGAGTATTTATCAATTTCATTTAGCGCTTCATATTTGTGGGAGTCAAGATTTTTATTGAAATTAGTTGTTTTTTAATTACTTCTTTAAAGGAGGGGTAGTTGAGTGCTCTTCTTATGTCGGTGTTTCTCATATACCAGGTAGCATTTACAATGTTTCTTATGGTTCTATTGTATTGTACTTCAATTAGCTTTATGTTGTATTTAGCAGCATGTCCGCAAACAAGGCATGCATAAGTGAGTACTGGGCTCAAATAGGCAGTAAAAATAAGTAATTTAGCGTCCCTATTCATTTTCGAATTCTGGGCAATTAGGGGGAAAAATTTACGTGTGGTGCCTCGGAATTTATTTCTAACATTTAGGAGATGGGGTCTATACGTTAATTTCCTATCAAGGGTTACATCTAGGTATTTACTATCCTGATACCAGGGTATTTTATCTATTTATTTCAACTTCGGGGAACTTTGGGTTGTTCGTGCTTTTGTGGAAGAGAACCGCTTCTGTCATTGCGGGGTTAATCTCAATTTTCCACATATTGAGCCATTCACATATCTTTTTGAGATGTCTGTTAAGTGCCATTTGTATAAATTTTGGATTTTTATTTTTGTCCAGTATTGCTGTGTCGTCGGTATACAAGCAAAGGAGAGTGTTAAACTGCTTGGGTATGTCGTTTATGTAGCATATAAATAGTACAGGGCCTAGCGTTGAGCCTTGTGGGACTCCTGCAAATATATTCCTTATTTCCGAGAGCTCATCATTAACCTTGACATTGAAATTTTCTATTGTCCAGGTATGAGATTATTAATTTGATTAAATATGAGAGTATTTTGTATTCAATTAATTTATGTATTAGTCCCTCCTGCCAAACTCTGTCAAAGGCTTTTTGTATATCTAGGAAAATCGCTTCTGTTTTTTGCTTATTGTTAAAATCCTCGGTTATGTATTTAGTTACTCTTAAAAGTTGGTGTGTAGTTGACAGGTTTGGTCTGAAGCCAAATTGCTCTGGGCATAGGATGTTGTTTTCTATTATAAATTTATTTAATCTTTTAAGCATGATACTTTCAGTTATTTTACTTAGTGTGGGGAGTAAGGAAATTGGACAACTAGTTGGGTAAGTGGGATCTTTACCTGGTTTAAGAATGGGAACTACTGTGGCTGTTTTCCAAAGTGTGGGAAAATATCCAATTTCAAGGATTTTTCTAATCAAAATGGTAAATGCAGTAATGACATTGTTTGGTAATTTTTTACATATTTTGCTATTAATTTTATCTATTCCTGGGGCCTTGCCGTTTTTGAGCTTTTTAATATTTTCTTACACCTCATTTGGGAGGGGGAGTTGGTCTTCGTCACGCATCAGTGTTGGTGTGGTGTGGAATTTCTCAATTGTGTTATATATCATGTCTTCTATTTCTTGGTTATCGATTTTATTAAGTGTAAATTGTGTCTCAACGCTTTCTGCCAAGCAGTTTGCTTTATCTTTGTCATTTAATGCAATACTGGCCTGTCCTTTTCATGTGGCTACGCGAATTTTCTTCTTGAAGGGGCGCACGAAATCCCATAAGTTTCCATCTATCGTGTTGACCATTGCAAGTTTTTCTAATAAGCTATTTTGTTCAATCTCAGCATCCATTTTGTGAATATTTTTATTTAATTTATTTAATAAAGTTTTAATATGGGGGTCCCTAGTTCTTTGATAGTTTTTACGAATTTTATTCCTTTCTGCAATTAAATTTTTAAGGTCTAGTGGGATGTAATATTTATTAGGTTGTATGGGCGTAGTGCTCTTAATTTTTGCTGAGTTAATAATATTTTCTAGTTCCTCGGCTAGTTGATCTATTTTTTCCGGGGAGTTAATATCAAAGAAATTTATATTGGCTCTTCCAAGTTCAAGTTTAAATTTTTCCCAGTTAGTTTTGAGTTTATTGTTATCAGGAAGTTTATATTTAAAGAAAACATTAAGTTTTACGGTTTAATGGTCAGAACTTAATTCCCCCAACGTGGATATTTTATAGGGGAAAAGAAAGTCTTTTATAGCAAGATCAATAGTGGATGCTGAGTTATGTCCTATCCAAGTATGTTCTAAGGGGGCCAGAATCTCTAGTCCAGCCTGGATAGCAAAATGATATAAATTGTTGCCTCTGGTGTTTTTATTTTTACATCTCCATTAGGTTTGATGTACGTTGAAATCCCCGCAAATAATTTGATTCGAGCTGCACTGCAGTAAATTCTCGAGGTCGAAGGTGAACAATGATGATGGTGATGAACAACAATGAAGGTGACGATGGGGTAATGTACAATGATGTGAGAGCAAATAGTTCAGAACTTTTTGGGCTGACTACAATTACAGTTGCTTCTGTGCAATACAGAGTAGGTGGTGTAAGCTGATAATGTGGGATAGTCGTTTTAATGGCTATAGCTGTACCGCTACTAGCGTGGTCTGGGTCCTGATTTGCTCTATAGTTATAGTAGACGCTATAATTTGAAAGATATATTTTATTGTTTGGTCTCAGGTGTGTTTCCTGTAAAAGTATTGCGTCAGGGCTATACTTATTGATAAAGTCTCTAAACTCATTGATTCTGAGTTTTATCCCGTTTACGTTCCAGTACACAATAGAAAAACTTCTAGCAGTGAAAGTTAGCCGTTAGATTGTACATTGATTGTAGTTTGAGATATTGCATTTATAAATAAAGACAATCTGGCTGTGGAGTCATTCGAATTTTTTCATTTCCTTAACAGCATTTAAAAGGTTAGGGATATCATTAAATAGTTTTTTGATTACCCTTATTGCATCTGTTAGCTCAGGTATATTTGTTAGGTCAGCGTTACCGTTCTCTCCTCTATCCATCGGTTTGTTTACGTTTGTAGATGGAGGTGGCGTCATCTGTTGTTGGGTGTTGCTACCCAAAGCTTGGGAGTAGGAGAAATTAGGTTTGAGAAGGGCTGGTTTGTTCATTGTTGCTCTTTGATTATTTGGTGCCTTTGGAAATTTTGGGCATCCCCTACATGCCGCTATGTGTCCTTCCTGACCACAGTTTATACATGTGGGGTTTTCAGTTTTATTTTTTGGGGGGCAGTCCGTGGTTTGGTGCTGGTTATGACATTTAATACACCTGGGCCTTATGCCACAGTTGTCTGATCTGTGTCCAAAATTATTGCTATTGTAACATTGGGATATTACATTCCTGCCTTTGAATAGCTCGACAGTTACTTTTAGGTATTCGATAGTATCCATGTTATATATTTATTGGACAATGCTATTTCTGTTTAGTTCCACCATTAGGAAGGGTAGTGGGTTCCTTGTTTTTAGTTGTGTTAGCCTGACGACTTTGTTTACAGAGAAACCTCTGTTTTTTAATTCTGCTTCTAAGATCTCCGTCATGTAGTCAATGGGTAAGCTTTTAAAAACGACTTTTACCGGTCTTTAAGCTTTGGGGCGGATAACGTAGAATTCAAAACCTTGCTTCCTACAATAATCTTGGATGTTTTTGTGCATGTCAGTGTCAGTGGCAAAAACTTTGATGAATCCGTTACCTAGGATATTATTCTTGGTTCCGAATTTTCGGTGGAGTTTCTCCAAAACCTTGTTGAAATCTTTAGTATACTTTAACATTATTGGGGGAACTTTTTCTGTGGTTGAGGTTTCAATGTTTTCATTTTCCTTATTAATATTTACTAATGTTTCGAATTTATTTTTAAGGTTTAGTTGTTCTTTCTGGGGAGTTTTTGTTACATTCTTGGCAGTTTTCCTTTTGGAGGGACTCTGAAATTCCTCATTTCTAAATTGTTGTTTTTCAAGAAATTTCGCTGCTAGTTTGTCATTTACCCATATCAAGCAGTCATGGGGGGATAGACAATCAGGTACATAATTTAACTCACCCAATAATTCGTCCTTTCTTTGCCTGGCATATCCATTCTGTTATTTCGTTTGTAAATAGTTTAGGTCGTTATCCTTTTAAATATACGCCTATTTATTGTACGATTCCAATTGATTTACGGTGTAGTTAAGTAAATTTTGATTTAACTCAATCTCGAGCTCGACAGCGACTCACTTCAAACACGCTTTACATGGTTTGAGAGCACTCTCATTTACGAAATTACTCGCCTCATTGGCAAAATAACTATTTTAGTTTCTACACATTTTTCCCACACAAAACCGGCTTCTTTTTCATCCGTTTAGTGCAAACGGTATCTTTTTATCTTTATTCGTTTTCGAATTATTCATTTTTAAAGTTCGTTCTGACTTTTAAATCGCCCGGTATATAAGAAGTGTTATGTTGTTATATTAGAAATATTTGTTCTCTTTGACTAAACAATTACTCATTAGACTTTTTTGTACGTATTATAAAAATTGTGAAATAATGAGATATATAATAGATATTAATTGCAATTTATTACAGTAAGTACCTGAATATCTACTGAATTATATTTAAATTGAATTCATAAATTATATGCCTGATAATTCAAAAAATATGATATATGATATATATCATATTTTATGATATGTGATAATCATATACAAATTATACGTGAGATCAAATACAAATTATTATTTATATTCGTTTTTGAAGAAGGCAATCAATTTTAATATAACAAGGGACTTGCTATTGTTCATATATAAACATATATAGTATTTTATATACTGATATTTTAATTATTTGCATTTAAAAATACATGACACTTCCTAACATTTTGAATTATTTTTATTATATACTATGTAAATTATACAAATAAATAAAAAAAGATGAATCATTTTTACATGCAGTACATTTTTTTATATGAAATAGCACCAGAAAATTATATTTTTAAAATAAATGGCCTCTCAAAACTGTCTGATGGATCCATCTTTTTTTCTTCATCAGATGAAAACAGATCATCTTCTAAGGTCAGCGTAAAACATTCTACAAAAGCAAAAAGAATTTAATTTTAATAAAACTTTCGTTAAATATATGGGCAAATTATTCAAAATTTAGATATTCTTTTAAAAAATATTTTCAAAGGGAAAAAGAATGCAGATTGGGTTATTTATTAAAAAGACATTGGCCCTTTTATATATAATTTCTTTAGTTGTTTTCTTCATATTTAAACAGATTTAAATACATTTAGAAAAAAATCCAATTAACTTTTTATATTTGTGGAGGAAGAAAAAAAAAAGAACTGAGACCTAAGAAGATTAAATAGCAAAATTTTAATTCACTTTAATATATTAACTAGCTAATTCTAACCGATTTTAAAATTATTACCTTTATAGCAAAATATTGTGGAGCCTTTTTTTAAAATATTGTTTCAATTTGAAAATATCTTTCCACAATTTTTGTTCACTCTCTCTTACTTACAGGTATGTCTCTATTTTTGTTACTTTTTTTCTTTTTGTTTCATGTTAATCCTCTCTCTGCCTTTCTTTTTTCTTAAATTATCATTTCAATGTTTTTTATTGTTGCCAGTAAGAGATTATTCGTGCAGTTTGAAATCAAATCTCTATGAAGGAACTTGCTCATACGCTAATTAATTTTTCAAACAATTTCTCAGATTCTATCATTTTGAATTTTTACTTTCTCTACTGCACACATGAATTAAAAACAGATTACCCAATATAGGAGATAGCATTTTTCATTTTTAATTAGTAGTCGTAACATTTAAATGGTTCTTACATGCTTTTCTACAAACATAAAGAAATCTTTCAGATAAATAATTTTGACAAGGTATTTATAACTCGAACTAACGAATTAATTTCCATTTCCTTATACTACTTCATTTATAATGCCGTCCTTTTTTGTACATAAGAATATAATTTTAAAATGATAATTGTAGGGATGTTTAAATAAACGACGAGATGCTCTTTGATATAATACGCATATCAATAGGAACTAAATAATGTACATAACAGGTCAAAGTTATCCTACTACCGTTTGTATTGTATTTTTATTTGTGATCTTGTATTAATTGTACATCTACTCTTTTGCAGGTTTAGGTAAAGGAGGGAGTAAACCTGAAAAAAAAAAGGCTAGACGTAGCTAAGACATAGCTCAACAAATACCGGATTTTGAAGCTGAGCAACTTTAGTTGCTGTACGGAAATGGACATCATCTACACCAGATGACAGATTTTCTCAGTTACACCTATCCCCCGATTTACACGGCACTCGGTTTACACGATTTCACTTTTACACGGTTTTTAAATTTGTACCGACTCGGAATTCATCTAGCATCGAACTTGAATCGCATCAACCACTATCGAGTGATGAAAGTGATATCATACCAATCAGGAATAAAAGATTGAGAGTCTACGAAAGTGATAACAGTAACTAAATTTCTGATTAAATTTTTTAATTTATATTTCTCGTTTCTATATGTAAAATGAATTACATAAATATACCTTATATTTTTGTTATTTTATAAATAGACAGTTATTTTTATGTTTTTAAGATATATTTAGTTTTATTTTACGTTGAAATAAATGACTGAATTATGCACATTTTAGTTTGTTTTCGATTTACACGGTTTTACGTATAAGAATCAACGATTTCGATTTACACGGTTTTCTAAGGAACCTATCTTCAGTGTAAATCGGGGGATAGGTGTATTTTAAACAAGATCCTCATGAGGAGAACCTCAGATATGGAGATGAGAAGGTTCCTGTTTGGGAGTTGGTTCTCTGCATCCTAATGCATATTGAAACTATGTGAGGTTGAATACCCCTATCAATGATGGGACGTGCCTCTTACGAAAAGAGTTGTATGGTGACTGGTGATAGCCCTTAGGACTCGATTACAGTTCGGACTATATTGTCGCAATATTCCGATAATTCAAGCATTCCGTGTCCCGTCGAGCGGATCGGAGAAGGTAAATACCTTCTCTTAATCTAGGCTCAAATATCAGATTCTTGCCTCCTCACTTGCATCTGGAGTCGATTGCACTGAGACTCCATTGGAAAATGACTGAGAACTACGGCTCATTGCACACACAGCGGTTTTTTCTTTTGTCAGTATTTTGCCCAGACCACTCCCAGAAATCAAATGCTTGCACACACGGCATTTAAATTCCGACTCCGTCGTAAGAGTCAGCATCATTTCATCAACAAATAAATTTACTTGAACCGTGTTATTTAAACTAAGTACTGCTTAAGGGTAATTTGAAATGAATAGTGTACAAATTCTATCATTATTATCTTGTCTTCGAATGAAGAAGAAAAGGGGGGGGGGAGATTGACTTATTTCGATTTATTCAATGAATGGAAAAAAAGGATTTGGGAGCTTGCATCTGATTATCCGAAAGCGCTAGTGACAGAGTCCGATAAAAGGCAGATTGACCGAATCTTTATTTGTCCGCCTAATGTGTAAGCTCTTGTATAATTCAATACACTACTGCTGTTATGTTGGCATCGGTGAAATAAGCGATCAGAAAAACGCGCTGTGTGTGCAACCAGCCTACGGTTATTCCGAAAAGTAATCGTTTGCTTGTTGTCGATTCAAGTTATAATGGTCTTCAAGATGACGTTTTCTATGTATAGCTAAAATCTTTTGTTTTTCTCAAAATATCTTCAATATAATTCCAGTTTATTAAGTACTTTAATAAATTAGTGGGAAGTAAGATTGGGAAATCGTAGAAAATTATTTGTATTTTTCTTTAGTTAAATGATCTTATCTTATCTTATATATTTGATCATCGCCAATAACTAATTTTAAGGCTCCTTATCCAGTTTTATTACTGTACAATGTACTCAATCAAAAAAGAAATGAAAAAAAAAATTCGATTTTCGAAATATTTAGAATTTCGCAGATATAAACTGAACTGCTTATTGTAACGTTGTATGAAACAATTTTTTTGTATTCATCGCATTGTAGCGTGTTTCTTTTTAAAATTACCAATTTATTCATTAGAATTATTTTTAAATTATGCAGGGTGTCCGAAAAAGGATTCCGGGGTTTCGATACATATTTTTTAATTTAGTCATTAATTAAGTTAATGTTTTGTGTAATTACTTAAAAGTTAATTTCCCAAGATTTTTTTCTATTTAGTAGACTTCAATATCCAAACGGTATTCAGCCTCTTTTCATGTCTTAGCCAGCATATCTGGTGGGATTTTTGATACAAAAGTTGTTATCCTTTGCCTGAGATGATTTTTATCCTGAATTTTTTCAGCGTAAGCAAGATTCTTGACAAGCCACCAGAAGAAAGCGGAATCAAACCCATTCTCCTTAGAGGTCCTTCCCTTCCGATCCACTTGTTGTCGAATCGAGTATCCAATGCTTTCTGTGCACTCAAACGAAGATGAGGTGGGGCTCTATCTTGCTGAAAGTAGGCAGGACCCTTCTCCGCCTCAATATCAGCAAGTAATGTCAACACCGAATCGAGTATCCAATTCTTGCTGTGTATGCATACGATGGTGAGGTGGTGCTCTATCTTGCTGAAAGTAGACAGGACTCTTCTCCGCCTCAATATCAGCAAGTAATGTCAACAACCGAATCGAGTATCCAATGTTTTCTGTGCACGCAAACGAAGGTGAGGTGGTACTCTATCTTGTTAAATGTAGACAGGACCCTTCTCCGCTTCAATATCAGCAAGTAACGTCAACAACTGTGGTAAAACATACTACTCCAACATTTCACAGCAGAAATCCCTATTTATGAAATTTTCTACAAAAATGAAGGGGGTATAACAAGGCCGCATCAAACATTCCATTTTGGTGAGTCATGTTGATGTTCTCCCAACTCATGAGGCAGCTGTGAACCCAAATTCTATAATTCTGTTGATTAAAAGTATCGTTTACATGAAAAGGGGTTGTTGCTATTTGGCGATAAGTAGGATCGAACTGGAGACCTTATGGTTGGTAGGCAGATAGCATGAGCACAAGACTAAAAGTGACCACTCTGGCTTGTGGATGTTATCTGGCTTATATAAAGCTTCCACTACAGGGTCTCATCAGTAAAAATCACATTAAAAAATTCCTTATTAATATATCTCATGTCTTACATGGTAACAGCAAACTCAAGTCTTTTGTTTTTGTCTGTTGGTTTGATTTCGTGTATAAGTCGTAACTTCTACGCTTGTAAGTCGGAGCCTTTAGTGCACCACCTTATGAACGGTTTATTTTGGTATACTCAAATGAAGACTGCGTCGTCTCAACTATTTTTTCGGACTTCGTTGGCATGAAGTATGGATTTTATTGACATTCTCTTCAGACTCTTTTGGCTTAGCAGGCGACTTTCGTTCTAAACGCTTCCTGTTTCTTTAAACACACGAAGAGATTGAAGAATGTTTTTTGTTTGTAGTGGCGTTTGAATTAATTGCAGTTTGTTGTGGCGCTGTCATTCACTATAGAATGAGGCCTAGGCGGTTTCTTTAACACGTTCACTGCTACTACTCACGCCTGATATCAGGACCATCTAATTAGATGCCCCCTTCTTTGCTATCTTTTAACAGTAGTAGGAAGGTGTCATCAAATAACATAGATAGATGGTTTGTTACAATTACATATTATTTGTAACGCACAAGCGCGTTTGCGGAAATTAATGTGTTAAACGCGTGACTCCATTGAGGAATGGTTTTATCCATAGGTGCATTACCACCATACTCGCGCCGAAGCTAAGCCGGGGTCCCACGACGCGCAGTTTCCCCGGTTTAGTCATAAATCAGACCTTCCACCCACTGGGGGGCCACACTCCCCCATAGCCAGGAGGATGCGTTTCCCCTTTCGCCCCCTCTTGGTCTCTTTGATGACCCGTCGACTTACCGACATTTTGTCGGCAAGTCGACGGGTCATCAAAGGGACCAGAAAACCGCAAGAGCAGTCAACGGGTGGCACGTGGCTCGGGGTATAGGTCGTGGACCCCCCTTCCGGTAGGAAAACTTTTGAGACCGGTGACAAAATGTTCCGCGTCAATCATCGTAGAGGAGGCGTAGCCATCTAAGTTTTAGGGGTCGTATAAAAATTTTGTTATTATAGGTGACGGAGTTGTCCCCATTCGAGGATTGAGGGTTAGTATAAATATTTATAAAAAGTAAAAATAGGTCACTTCTTAAATAGACAAGACTGATATTTTAAGAACAGAAGAAAAAAAAATCCTAAAGAGGCGAGATTAAGTCAGTAGTTGAGTCAAGCGGATGATAGATATTATTGTGAATTTAATGAGGACATTTTTTTTCTTTTGAAAAAGATAGTTTGGAATGTCAGAATAAATTCAAATTTTACACTCCGGGAAGAAGATTTCCATGATTTAATTCGAGATATAAATTTTGATACCCAATTTATTCCAATTTAATTTATAATTAAATGATTAATTCCAGTAAAAAATAACTTAATTAATTTTAACTATTTAATGAAAAAAAATTAAATTCATTGATAGGTAGAATATATAATTTTTTAAAAAATTAATGAATAAAATTGCGAAAAAAAGGTATAGATCGTCAAAGAAACAATTAAATGTCGATTTTCAATCCAAAATATCTAATTTGATAAAACTTTATCTATTAAATTCTTTATAAGCAAGAAACAAAGTTTTTAAAACTCCATTAATTTAGAACAATATCTTTTGATGATTAATAATTAATATTTAATAATGTTTTTGATTAAATATTTTAATTATATGTTAAATTACATAATTTATTATTTTAATTAATTAATAATTTTAATACTAATTTACTTAAT
>JAPMOQ010049350.1:214041-224462 GCA_026543055.1 Argiope trifasciata
TATTTTTAAATTAATTGATATTTTTGATTATACTCATAATTATATGTATTATTTCAATTCTTGTTTTGTAACTAACATTAAACATTTTCATTCATTATCGAATGGGGCGATATCGGGCGGTCAGGGCTCATATTGTGGTGAAGTAACCCTTTTGGAATCAATATTCAATAATTTCAACAGGTATGTAATAAAAAAAATGAAATGCGTAATTAGCTGACATCAAATTATCAGTATCAATTAAGCATTAACTTTTTCATAAATTCCTCACAGTCTTTATAGCAAAAAATTAAACAAGGTTCATATGACAAGACCTTACAAAAAAAAAAGTTTTTCTTTCTTGAAATGTTGGCCTATTTAAAAAATGTCATATAAAAGAAAGACAAACTGATATCAATGCTTCCTTCTTTGCACGAGGCACCTTCAACTACCCTCATTTCGATTTCAGGAAATAAATTGTCATAGTATTAATTTCAAAATGACACAAGGTGAATATCAATAATTCTTTATCTAACAGTGAACTTTTGTCATGTCAAGTGAAAATAATTGTTCATATCTATAATTACTTCAAAACAAGGAAATAATTTTATATCTCTATTTTTAGACATGTCTGGGAAATATACATTATATATGTGTGTGTGGAAAAAATTTCAAGAAATGAATAAAACTACAATTTGAAGAATTTTAACTCCTGAAACTTGTTCCATACACAATTCTCAGCCTTACAATATTTTTCCCCTTTTATAATTTTGATGCCATGCAATTTGTACCAGATTTGTTAAAAAGCTTGATTAAAAATTTTAAAAATTACAGCAAAAATGTTTTATTCATAATTATTTTGTATACTGTTATGGCTACTGGACCATTAACATATTTATTTTGTCTCAGATTGTTGTTTTGAGAAATAAGATATGTGATAGTTGAAAAATAAATAATTTGTTCACATTTTTGCCTTCAAATTTCTAAAACCATTCATTTACAGAATTCCCAAATAAAGGTTTACTTGCATACTTCAAAAAATTCTCATCAAAAATAGTATACAATTCAAATAAGATTATTTTAATTTTTATCATTACCACTGCTTCTGCCATACACATAAAATGTTATTATGATGTTCTATATCATTTAATGGGGTTTCTCATCCAGAGTGTTGAAAGAAATTATAAAGTAATGAGCATATACATATATATGTATGTAGTCTCTTACTTAGTAATTTTATTAAAATTTTATTTTATTAATAAAACATTTTTACTAGACAATTATCTATAGATGTGTTTATGAGAATATATTTTCTAAAATTAAGTCATATTTCTGTTATTTATTAGCATGCATGCATACAGAAGTGATCTCTTATTTAATGCCACAGCATTTATATTAGTGCAGCACATATAGATTTAATTACATAATACAGAAGTAATTATTAGAAATAAAGAATCTTTTTGATAAAGCAATATCATTTTTAATATTTACTTATTTTTGAGTAATGTTTTTGAAATGGTTAATATAATTAAGAAAAATAATGATTTTTTTTGCCAATCTTTTTTGTATACTTCAGGTAGCAAAACATATATTGATATAAATCTTTAAATATTTCTTAGATTTTAAATTTAAAAAAACACCTTAAATAATCATAAAAATACATTTTTAATCAGTTCTTTTATAACATATAAGTATCATTTGATGTGAGGTAAACATTTTTTTTTCATTTAATATATATTTTCATACCATTAAAATTATTTTACTGTCAGAAAAAGAAGTAAGCATAAGATTTATCACTTCTGATCCATTAAAAAAAAAATCTGTTATAATTATGAAGATGAATGTAAGTGAATTGATTCTCTGCAGGTTACATCATTTGACCAACAGTGCCAAATTTGGGACATAATTGAAATTAAATACAACCAATATCCTGACAAATCAGCCATATAAGCAAACATATTAATTAATAATAAAATTGATAGTTTTAAACACTTGCATGATTTTTTTGAAAGGCTGTATTTCACACACATACACAGCTTTTGGAATATATACTTCATTTAGATGTACTTGATTTTGCAATGATCAAATTCTGATTACACATTAATATTTAGAGGTCAAAAACATCATCATAAGGTTTACAAATTTTTTCAACAAATAAAAATATTAAAAAGTATTTTTATTAATAAAAACTAACATTTTCATTTCAAATCTTAAAACAACAGTTTATGTATATATATCAGTTATTAACGGGGCAAAGAAAACTCCTAAGGCATTGAGCCATCTGTAACAATTGAATAAATGAAAGGTATTTTAAACTACAGACACTCTTTTCTTGCATTTGTTCTAAAAAAATATGTTTTCTATTTACTTCATTTCATAGATACATTAAGAAATATATTTCCCTAGATTTAGTTTGTCAGTGAAAATTAACTTATTAATTTGAGCCTTTGTTAATATCGCAGCAAAACATTGGAAAATTATTTTTTTTCTCATGCATGCATAATGCATTTTAGCACGTTACACATCTTTTGTGTGTATGTAGGCACATATTGTTGAAAAACATGTTTAAATTATTTAAAAACTGACTGAAAACAATTTTTTTAACAATAATATTAAAAGGTTATTGCCAAAAACAATACAATAAAAGATATAGGAATAATACTAAGAAAGTGAATAAGACTTAAGTTGTCTATTAATTAATAAGTTTATAAGCAACAAGAAAATGTAACAATTTTAATAAAAAAATTATAACATTTTCAATTTCTTTATAAAAGAATTATTTGATATGCAAAAACCACTTTAATTGAATTTTTATTTCCTATTAATTAAAAAAATCAGTACATTTCAGCCTAGATTTCTTGAACATTCATGACAATTAATTCTCTATTACAATTTCAATGCAGAACTGGTTACTTCAGCTGAATCTGAAATACTTAACAGGAATTTTCCTAAAAGTTAAGAGCTTAATTGAAAGCCAGAAAAAATATAGACAATTAATTAAACCAACCATTGGGAATGATTCCTTTATTAGAAGACAAAATATATAAATTGGGGTATTTTAATAATGCAAGCAACTACATGAATACTTACCAATTTATTCAACCCTATAAGCAAATAAAAAAGCACACTCACTTTAAAACCCGTTCGTGACCAAGGTCTCGTGGAAGCGACGCAGCGATTCCACTCTTATCAGCCCAGCGTCGCTTCCACGCGAAGAGCTCCGATTGATATGGAGAGACCAGCGTCGCGTATGCGTAATCGGAACGTTTTATTTGAATTTTTAAATGCTACTAGATGGCGGTAAACGGCAACGGTTTTCACAACGGTCGACTCATATGGTATTTGACCTTCATGAACGGGAATTAGTTTCTGTTCTATGCTTCTGTATTTGATATATTTATTGATGTAAACAAAGTGAGAATCACGGCTCTTTAAAGGGCTGGGATTTATTGCGCGCTGTGTTTATATTTTGACAGATAAGTGACTTGTTTATTGCTTTTTTTCGTTAGGAGAATATGGGGAAGTACATTCAGCGGATTATTGCAAGGGGTAAGAGTAAAATATTTATGAATGGTGTTCGGTTTTGGCGGCGTTTTTTTATGTGTGTGTTTCGTAGAAGTTTTGAGATATGTGATGAGAATATAATTTTGTGGATTATAATATGTGATGGATATAAATTTGGAGTCTTTTTATTAAAATGCTGATTTTATATGAATTTTTTTGTAAAATTAGGCTTAACTGCTTAAAATGCGCGGGCCGGTAGTGACGCTCCGTTTCAGAGCATTCGGTCCCGTAACTGAGTTTTATTTCCGGCGCGCTGGTCCTCAAGGGGTTAATATCTAGAACTCATGCCAAAATTTTTCAATTTATATTACAGATTTAAATTTCAAATACTTACTAGGAAGTCCAGTTCTCCAACCTCACATGAATTGCAATACTGATAATTTGCATTTGATTGTTATCGAAACTGAAATAAACAAGGAATTTTCCTAAAAGTTAGGAGCTTAATTGAAAGCTAGAAAATACCTAGACAATCAATTAAACCCAACCATTGGGAATTTTATTTATTTAAAGTTTAAAATATTATTGGTGTACTGTCCGATTCCCATTAAAAAAAAATACTTAAAGAGGTGTAGTGGCTGGAATAGAGCGAGGCACAGAGGATGGAAAAGAGCGAGGCACAGAAGATGGAAAAGAGCGAGGCACAGAGGATGGAAAAGAGCGAGGCACAGAAGATGGAAAAGAGCGAGGCAAAGAAGATGGAAAAGAGCGAGGCACAGAGGCTGAAACAGAGCGAGGCACTGATTGACATTTTTTATCCTAAAATATATAAGAAAAATGAATGTCAGATCTTAAAACATCATAGCCATTAAAAACATTATAAATTATATACATATAATCGAATGACAAGTGCATTTATATATACCTTTTGAGAAGCTGATTTCTGTGGCCATGATGACAAAAATGAAGGCTGATTGCAAGTAGACAAAGGAGGAAACTCCGAAGAATCCCAAATATATCCCCGAGTGATCGACTGGCAATTGTTCCTCTGCAAAAGTTAAATATAAACTAAAATAAATACAAATACTTTTCAAACTTTCATCGTTACTTAAAAAAAAATTTATAAATTGCATATAAACAATAATCCTACATACCTTTTGAGGTGCTGTTTCTGAGGAAATGCATTTCTTTAAAAGTATACCGAAAAAATTAGCCAAGCGAAGATCACCACTTTTATTAGGATGTAAGCCATCCTTTCCTAGGAAACCAAACCAGGATGGATTGCTGGAACTGCAAAAGATAAAAGCATCTTCATTACAGCATAACTTTTCTAATGCTATATTTACAGCTACAATCTTGTTGTTTAAGATATTTAAATTTTGAACAGTTTGCCAGTAATCATTTTCAAAATAATTGACATCTCTGGGAATGATACTGGAGAAAATAATTCTCGACTTTGGTTTGATTTGTAAAATCATCTCTTTAGCTAGTGACCTATACTTTTGAAGTATCATTTCTATACTATCAATCGATATGTTATTGGTGCCAACATGCACTAAAATCCAATCATAATTTTTCTTCATTGTAGAAATTCTACTAGTTAGCCTCTCAATGGTTGTTCCTCGGTAAAAAATAATATCCAAATCCTCAGATAGATGTTCTTTCAAGTGTTTAATCATTGAATCTCCAATCAAAAGAATACTCATTGTAGGGCAGTTAAATATTCCAACTTGATTTCCTTATAATAAATGGTTAATAGCAATAAATAACTGAATAATATGCACACAGATAAACTAATCCAAGATCAAATAGAGCAAAGTCGATACAACACTGAGATATTTCCTAATTCTCTTAACTACCACATGAATAATACACTTTCAACTACAGCAAAACAATATAAAACTAGTCACTAAAAAACATTTCTATATATATGTAAAGAAATTTACTTTTTAACTATTTAGAATACTTGATTTAAAACAAAATTCACTGCAAATAAATAAAATAACAAAAGCACTAGTAAAATTCTTCAAATTTAACCCTAATTAACACTATTATTAAAGAGAAAAATTATGACAAACAATTAATGAAATATAAGTGTTTAAGGCTATGCAATTAAATATAGATACACTTATTAACAAAAAAACAAAATATTAAAAAATACAAATCAAACTTCTAATTTACTCTCAACCCTAATTATTACACTTACTATTCTCACTATTTAAGCCTAATTAACACTCTTACTAAAGAGAAAAATTATGGTAAACAATTAATGAGAAATAAATGTTTAAAGTTGTGCAATTAAATTTAGATGCAATTATTACATGAAAAACAAAATATCAAAAAATAATGGTCTAACTAGTTTACTCTTAACCCTAATTAGTATGTTTACTATTAGCTTAATTAGTACTATCTTAAAAACAATAGTTTTAAGTAAACTAAGAAAATTATAACAAATTTTCTTAAAGAAATTAAATAAACAAAAACAAGGCCTTTATGAGTTTTCTCCAACGTGAATCAATTCCAGATAATCCGTCACACTTCCTTCCTCGTCAAAGACTGAATGAATACTAATGAAATGGCGCGCTCAAAAACATAATTAGTGACACGTGATGTTGACAATAGCAAGATACGAGCTCCTCTTTTAGCCTCGGGCGAGCTCCTCCTATAGCCTCGGGGAGACAACTTCGGCACTTAGTTTTCCTACCGGGAGTAAATTCCATAGGTCGTGGGACTCCAGCTAACAGCCTTTTGTTGTGGCGCAGCCATCACACTTCACTATGGAATGAGAACGAAATGAGCAATAAAAGTTATATAGAAAATAAAGCACTCTTCTTGGAGGCTCCGAATGAGGCCTCTTAGTTCAAGGTCAATGATACACGAGCTCACTAAAGTGGAAAAAACAAACTGAAACTGGTATGAATAAAATTTGATGAGACACTGATTTCTTTAGAATTAACTGATCTGACCAATCTCATACCGTTAATTCTATATGATTTTCTAAAACCCCGTTCTTTTATGGACACCTTGTTTTATAATTAATATCACTCTTTTCATTAAAATTTCCGATTATTTACTTATTAATTACGTATTAGTAATTAAAACTCTTAAATACTACGAACAAATCTTTATTGTTATTTTTAGAATAAAATTGCCTTTCTCTATTTATGTACTTGTTTTAAGAATCTTTTTTTTAACATGAAGTTTTCGAATAAAGCGAAATTTCATTTTCATTCCTCTGAAGTTTCGAATTACACGTGTTCAAATTTGTTCAACAACCATTTTGTATCGATTTCCAGCCAAAAAATTCTACTATTGATCCAAAATTTGCTTTTGTACCTGAATCCACCCGTTTTTAAAAAAATTAACTGTTGATAAAAAAAGAACTGACAAAATCATTCTTAATTAACTATCATTATTTACAACAAAAAGAAATAGAAAAAAATTAAAAGACTGATCGATTGCATTGTTATACTGCTCAGTAGGAATTAGTACTTGTTTATTTTCACAATTCATGCTTCAGTATGTTTCATATATTTTGCATAAAATTAATTATCTAGATGAGGTTTATGGCTCATTGAATGCAGTATAGAAAATAATAGTTATTCGTTTACAAAAAAAAAAAAAAAATCAAGTATTATTGTTATGAAGGAATATATGAATTCTTTCAAATACTCTCGAATATTCAGAATTGCAGATACAGAAATAAAATTATAATAGCGCAATAAAAGGGTTCAATTTAATGCATTTTAATAAAAAATACTTATAAAATTACTAAAATTTCAAAAATACTTATAAAATTAATTAAAGTTGTATATTATTGTATTATGTAAACTTGCTATAAAACAAATTTACTTTTAATAAAAACAGAGTAACTTTGTAATAGTATATAAATGATTAGAGGCATGATTTTAAAATTCAACATATGCCTATTCATATGCTTTCAAAGAATAGCTGCGAATCATTCATAATAGCCAATAACAAGCTAATCTTAAGGCTCCAGCCTAGGCTTATAATCTCTAATGAGAGGTAGGAATTCAGTCATGTTATTTACAGCTTTGTACAGTCATATTATAAACCATTCTGCCGAGTTTATAACATGACTGTATAAAGCACGTACTTTGAATTCACACCTTATAGTTGTCTGATTGTTTGGTTAAAAAGCCAATCAGTGCAATCTGCTGACTCTCAGGGAATCGTTTGATAAGAATATACGAGCTTTCTAAATTGATTCCACAGACTTTAGTCTAACAACTAAATAACAGAACAATTAAAAATAGCATGTATACGCTTGGACTTGCCAGTGATACAGAGAGGGGGATAATTACTTTGCACACGAAGCAAAGTAATTATCCCCAGTACCATTCTTAACTGTATCTACTTTTTGCCATCGTTAAATACATAACAAATGTTTCTTTAGGGCGTGTCCTCAAGACTAGTTCGCGGTCATCTCTTGTCAAAACGCCACTGGCTTGGCAATGAAGAAAAGTTGCTTCTCCAGAGAGGGGCGTGACTTTTTGAAAGCTGCAAAAGGAATATCAGAAAGTCAGCGAAGGTGAAGTATCTTTTAATTTTTCAAGAATTGCAAGGGCGTTCTGACTAGTTGTGAAGCGTTAGAAATTCAATCTTGAATTGAAATTGAACTCTATACAAGTTAAATAAAATTTTAGTTATGTAATACTTAAACAAAACCAAAATAGATGCTTTTAGTAAACTTTTAAATTTGATAGCTCGCAACTTCAATAAATAATTATTATTTCATTCTAATTTCGAAACATTTTTTAACCCTGCACAGGTTGCGTGGATTACAATAGTAACTTTAAGTGAGTTTGATGTTTAAAAAATAATTAAGAAGAAGTGCCTTGTTATGTTTAAAGTTGATTAAAGAATGTTGATTAATTATTTTGGAGTTTTATTTTGATTTGAAAATGGACAACAATTGTAATCCGCGCGACCTTTTACGTGACTTTATAGAGCGCGACCGGTGCAGGGTTAAAGCGATTTTTTTCCTCGCCTTAATGAAAACTTTCTCTTTTTCAGTTAAGACGTGAAAAATATAGTTGTCCTTAAAACAGTTTCTTGTGAAAAGGTTGCCGAAAAATCTGAAATCGATTGAAATTATTGAAATGTTACTTCGTCCTACGTACTGAAAGTCTTCGTTACTTACTGAAAATTTTCTTCGTCTTCTGACGATTCATCTCTGTTGTATGGAATTTCGAAATCCGGGAAATCTGGATTTCGGAATAATGCTGCAATTCTTGCCTCAAGTAAGGCATCCAAATATAAGGAAATTGCTCTGAAAACAAAAAAGAAGACATTTTTTTCATTTTCAGAAAAAATATTTCATCCTTTTATATTCTGCCCTTTATTGATGGTAAAACTGGCATCAATAAACGACATCGATCTGAATATTTACATCCAAATAAAGTGTAAAAAATTAACGAAATACGAGGGTGTCAAATTCAAGTCCTAGCCAAATAAACAAGGGCTAAATTTATTCCGACAGGAAGAAAACAATTTTTATAGATACACTTTTTATTTTACTTTAAGGTTTATTTCGGAAACACGGTAGGAAAAAGAAGAGGAACACTTTTAATATCTTCTCGTTCTTTAATATATGACACTTGGCATCTCTTCTCTGCTAGTGTATTTCTTATTTCCAGAAATATCTTCATTGCAGTGATTAGTTTCAAAATTTATCGATGGTGAATTATGATAACTACATACAGGTTTTATATTTCTTTTCACTAATAAAACAGCTCACCCCCCTCAAAAGGTATTTCCAAACATGGGTGCAAGACATCTGGTGATCCTCTTGAACAGCCTGTCACAAATTGAGTCATCAGGCAGGGAAGAGGATTAGAGAGAGAGAGAGTAGAGGGAATTACGCGGAAAAAGGGAGGCTGTGGAAAGATGATCTAGTGTTTTTTTTATGTGTTTATATGTTGCATTGCTTTGCGTCCCATACACTAAATATGTGCTATAAATAAATTTCGGCCTGAAATCGTTATTTTACGATCCTAATCATTTCCAAAAAATATGATAGATAAAAGTCTTCTTATAATAAGAATAATTCAAATCTTACTTTCGTTTCCTTTTTAATGCCTGGGTAGCAAATATTTGTAAATCACAGGCATTCTTTGAATTTTGCTATCAAATATAAATAGCTCTGGATGTCGATTACCTACATCTGCACATGATTAAGTACTGCTTCCATATCTATAACTATAGAATATCGCCAGCTCCTGTAATATTCATTGTTATTAGTACGTCGATGAAATACGACATTCAACCAGTCGTTAACGAACAATTTCGGCTTTTCTCATCGTGAGTTGCATGAAGTGTAAATTTCAGGTCTTTGGGTTTGTTGGGACATGCGGAAATGCTGGCAATAAGACATTCTCAAAAATTACTCCACTAATTCCCTACAGCCATCCATGATGGAAAATATTGACTGCCATTTGCTTTGAAATCACTCTGCAGCCGTAAAGTTAGATTCCAGATTCGTAGTGTGGACTAGATCTTTCTTTTAAAATTTCCAAAAGAAAATCCGGTTATACCAAAGGATTTTAGAGCATTGAGGGCTTTCTAAAAAGAATGCCCCAGCATTAGGGATGTGTCTTGTGGGCTTCCGTAGTCTCATTTGGAGTAGTATTTATTGGTTTTTCAAAAATTACATATCAAATTATTTTTATAAACAAATTCAGAATGCAGCACAAAAATAAGATGACAAAAAAAAAAAAAAAGAACACATATTTAAGCTTAGCAAATACAGATCAAAGAAAATGAAAAGAAAAAAAATCGTTCAGCTTAGGAATCAAACAGCAAATGAATTAAATTGATAAAGATAAAATTCAAAACATATACTTGTTCAGAAACATATCCAGATTTCTGTATTACATTAAATTTGTAATAAATAGTACAAGTGTGAGAGATAAGGGGAAACA
>JAPMOQ010049350.1:262929-309945 GCA_026543055.1 Argiope trifasciata
TGTATCAAATCATTTTATTCTGTTCTGTTTTCAAATTATTTATTTTCCTTTACTAATATATATAACTGCAATTAATTGTCCATGTTTGAAACATACAATGATGTATAAAAAAACTGCAGCTGCGAAAAAAATGGAAAAATGCGACACTAATGTTCTTTATGCAATTTTCACAATAAAACACAGTTAAGGATTACTCAACCAAATTTTATTAGGATGAATAAATTACTGAAATTTAATTATTTGTAAAAATGAATAAAAAGTGAAATAGCAATATTTAAGAAAACATGGAGCAAAGCAATCAATATACAATTTTTGTGGTTAATGTAAATTCCACATAAATGCAGTCACATTATATGTATTAAGATGTGTATACATGCATTAATATCCCTTCAGTATTTAGTAAATCTTTTTACTTATTGCTTTGCTCCATGCTTTCTTAAATATCACAATTTCACTAAGCAGTAAGCTTAGTAAATCTATGGCGGCTGGTATTGCTGTGCTGACAACTTTGTAGCAAGTCTGGCAGAAAAGATCTTAATGTAATCTGGCCAATTTCCAGCAACAATACCCTAATAATATTTTTCTGATGTTCTATCTTAGTAGCACTCTTCTTAATAGCAATTTTCGCACCCATTATAAACCAGTAATTTACAATGGGTTTTGGGTAAGGACTATTCCTATGCCATTTCAAAACTTGTAATGCAAGAATTTTTCAGAAACTCCTGCATCTAAAGGGAGGAAATGTGGAAGAAATAACTTTTCCAAAATCTATTATGTTGTGGAGATCAAAACTTGTAAATTAGACAAAAAAAAATTATTAATGAATAAATTGGATTGTACTTACCAATTTCTCTACACTAATGTGTGCACAGTTCTGTTTTAAAATGCAGTTTCCAGCACTTTTTAAACTATCTCAAATAACTGGCTTTAAACAGTCCTTCAAAACATTTGAATTCACAGCAGCATTCACGGTTCTAATAATATATTTCAAGCATCTATTCTCTTTGCTGGATATGCATCTCCAGAGCATTTGGCTAAGCTGGATGGAAATTTTACAGTCTAATATGCAGTCTGGGTAAAAAGCTTCACTTTTATGATTCCAAACAGTCCTGTAGCAATGAATGTAAAAGTTTTCTTCTAAATTATATATATATATATATATATAGAAAATGAAATCACTAATCATCAATATGAACTGTAATTGATCTCCTCCCTCCTCTATTCATGGAAAAGTAAAGTGCATGTTTAATATTCCATCTTAACTTCAAGCTGAAATAGTGCAAAATGCTTTTGTTTCAGAGAATTGAATAATATATTCTATTAACTACAAAAGAAAAAAAAAAAGGCCATCATAAAATTGTCTTTCTCAAATTGTTTTAAAAGCAGCACTTTGACTCAATTTAAGATAATCTTTTTAAAAATATCTATTCTATATTTGAAATAATTATCAATAATGCTTCCACTGTCTTCTAAAAGGTTATGTTTAGAAAAAATTACAATATAAATTGTAAATCAAAACAATTATTTAATTTACAATTCAACTGAACAATCATGAAATATATTAGCTTCCTTAATTTACATGAAATATACTTCCTTAATTTTTTCCTCATAGTTTTTGATAAAGAAAGAAAAATTAAGAGAGCATTTTCAAATGGCAATAAATGAAACATTGATAAAGATATAAAAATTAAGTAAACATTTAGAGGAGGATAAGAAAATAAATATTGAGTAGCATTCAAATAATATTTTTTAAACGATAATGAAAAGATTAATGGCAATAAAGGATAACAAAAGATATAGAGCTAAAATTTTATTTGTTATTAAAAGATATCAAAATTATAAAATATCATTCTTTTAATTTTTAAGAACTTGCATGTCTGGTTTTTGTTTTTCTCCCTTCATAAGCATATAAATTCACTACCACTTTTTCCAATAATTAGAACCGCAGTTCGTTGAATGCAGTTAGCTCCTATCTATCCACATGCAAAGCTCCTATCAAAACAGTTGACAAACAAAGTATTGGAACAGATTGAAATTTGTAGTTTTCTAGGAAATAAAATAAAATAAACGGCATAAATAATTCTTATCAAGCAACACCTCTACACAACATATGTAATCAGGTAACAAAAAATATTTATAATAAAGAGAAATTCTTTTAAATAATAAAAATGAAATTTGCACTGCAAAAAAAGTATTAGAACAACAGTCTTGAACGTTTAATTAATTTTAACATACTTGTAGTAAGCCACACCATAATTCAAATGTCAAATTAATATTTTGTATGCAGCTCTTTAGCTGCAATTTCTGCATCAAAATGTCTTGGCATAGATTCTACTAAATCTTTACAGACATGTGAGTCCATTTAATTCCATGCATCCTGCAAAGCTTGCTTCAGACTTGATTTACTTGTTATATGGCATTTCCTTATTTTTTTAATCCAGTAAATGCCATAATTGCTCTATTAGATTAAGGTCTGGTGACTGTGGTGGAGTTACCAGCCTTCGAGAAACATGGTATAAAAACGCTTCTTTGGTTTTATTGGCGGTATGTTTGGGATCTTGGTCTTGTTGAAAGATGAATGCCTTCTCTAACCCTAATTTACTTGCACTGTCTTTCAAGTTATGGTGTAACACATCAATATATGATCGAGCTGTCATCTTCCCATCAATAAACTGGAGATTTCCAACTCCACCGTAGCTCAGACAGCCCCAGACCATGATGTTCCCTCCTCCAAGCATAACTGTCTTTAGTACATTTTGAGGCTCTAAAGCAGTACCTTTTTTCCTCCGAATTCTAAAAATATGCTTAGGTTTGAAAATTTTAAACAAACTTATGTCGGAAAAAATAACACTTTTCTAAAAGTCTAATGTTTTACCTTTATAATTTTTGGCAAACTCTAAGGCATTTGTTCCTGTTGGTTTCTGAAATAAACGGCTTTTTCCTTGGTTGTCTTCCTTTTATTCCAGCATAATGCAGAACATTTCTTACAGTTTGAGGTGTAATAACCTTTCCAGAAATTGATTCACTGTCTGCGGCTCATTTCTTTACACTTCCTGCTGGATTTTTTAAGAGCATCTTTAACCACTTGCCTTTTTTCTCTCACGGTCAACTTTGCTAGGTCTCCCTGATCTTTATTTATTTACAACAACTCCAGTTTCCTTTTTCTTTTTCAGAATATTATGTATTGCGCACAAAGATACTTTCGATTTATTTGAAATTTCACGAAATGTTTTACCATTATGATGCAAATGAACAATTTTTCTCTCTTTGTAAGTGGAATTTTATTTGTTCTTGGTGCCATGACACGATACTTACGTGTAACTGATTAGAATGAGCCGTCAGCAAATAAAACAAAAGCACTTTTATAAACCAGTGTCAGTGAACGTTTAATGACATTGACATTTGAAATATTTTGCATTATTTCGCTGTTGTTCTAATACTTTTTTTACAGTGCAAATTACATTTTTATTATTTAAAAAAAAATCTATTTATTATAAATATTTTTTGTTACCTGATTACATATGTTGTGTAGAGGTGCTGCTTGATAAAAATTATTTATGCCATTTATTTTATTATATTGAAAACTACAAATTTCAATCTGTTCTAATACTTTTTTTGTCAACTGTAATTCGAGATAAGTTTTATAATAGAAATAAAATTCTTTCCTCTCGTATAACAAATCACTAACAAGAGGAGGGCACAAGGTTGAAATTACAGTTCGGGATGCGATTTAATATAATGGTATTATACATTTATAATGTTCATTCGTAAAAATGTTAAAGTGCAATGGCCAATCAGTTTCAAGAAAATAGCCCCCAAAAATTTCTGTGTAGTTTATTTACTAATAATGAATACCTGTTGGTGATGAGTGAATAGCACAGTGGTTAAGACGCTGGAAACTGGAGATTTAAGATCGATCCTAAGGTAGCATTTTTTTCTCTTTTTTTCAGTTTAAAGTCAAGAATAGTGTCCCCCCCCCCCCCGTGTTTCTCGCCAATTTAGCAAAGCAACCCAACGGAACACACTTCTGGCAACCCTAATTCTGCTTTGTTTACTACTTTTTACAATAGTTGAGTTGCACATGAATTATAACTATTTTATGAAAAATGTCAAATTAAAAATATTGATTAAGGATTTTAATTTTATTCTTTATTAAAATTGATAGTTTTTTACAATAATAAGAAACTACAATCCCATTTTAAATTTGAATGCAAACAGAAAATATTTATTTTCAATTGTCAGTGTGCGCTTTAAAAAATCGTCTGAATTCATACTTTACGAAATCGTCTGCAATCTTACTTTAAAATTCAGCTGTAATGGAATTCTCTGCAGTTCCTATAATTCTTTTGGTGCTCTAACATTCGTTTCCTTGGTAATTTGTTATGTAGGTAATTGTGCAAGAATGGATGTCGGTAAAAGTATTTTGAATCAGTAGAATGGTGAGAGGAATGTATATAAATTTATATATATATAAAGAGTTGGTGAAGTTAGGAGCAGATATTTGCGTGTACTGTCTGTCCATCACAAGAACTCTGTTAGACGATTGTCTATGTTTACGGCGGCGTTACATCGGCTTCGGTAGAGAAGATCCATTTTGAATGGATGGAATCGGACGGAAGTCTAGGGGTTATTCTTTTTCTTGGTCTTCAATTTGAAGCGACAAAAAAAACTTGTTGCTCATTCGCCTTCTCGCTTTAGTCGCAGTTGCACAATCTTTATATTCACTTAACTTACTTCTTTTATATTTAATTAATGTATTATTAATCTTTCCATCCATCTTGTTTTTCTATTTTGTACTGAATGATTACATTATTATTTTATTATTATTATTATTTAATGATTTAAATTAAGTGAAGCAAAATATAATTATAAAAATATCATACGGTTTTCAACTAAAACTGAAGACTAATTCTTTTTAAAAAATTTATATCTAAATATACTTTTATAGTTTTTTCTGGTAACTTTTAGTTAATGTTATGAACTGAAATTTAATAAAATAATTGTCATAAATTAGAACATAACTTTGTAACATAAATAAGATCACCTTCTGAATTGATCAATGTATGAAACTGGAAAATATAGAAATCCAATTCAAGATCATATTTATAAAGCAATACACAATTGAATCTTTTAAAGAAAATTATACTCAGCTGTTTGTAATAGTAAAATTAATTGATTATTAATTTTGAATTCGTTATTTGAAATTTTTTTTAAAAAAATTTCTTGCAGGAAATTTTGAATTTAATAATTTTTTAAAGAAGTATATTTTACAATTCAGTACTTTATTTTCATCGAGAATATTGAATAATTTCCTTAAATCTAAGGTCTAAATCAGTTATCTCCTATCACAATCATAGTCAAGATAAAAAGGCAAGAGGAGGGGGGGGGCTGTTGTTCTAACCTTTTCTTCTTAGCGTTAAATAATAATAAGATAAATTGTATTACAGTTTTAAAAGAAAAAAAAAAAGATTACTTTGAAATAAAAAATAGCGATTCTATTATGCTATTTAAAAATATTTAAGAGATTAGAAAGATTAAATTTCTTTTCTGGAATTGAATGAATATATGCAAAGTTAAGAAGTAATTATATTAAATTTTTATTGCGAAATATTATTAATCTATATAATGGTATGAAGAAAATATTATATTATAGGTAGAGCATTTCCTATTTTTTTCAATAAAAATAATAGACATTTAGTATTCAGGCTTGTTTTCTCGCCTTTCTGTTGTTTCAATAGCTTTTCTTCGTAGATATGATTCCAAGAATCTAAAAATATATTAACGAGATTTCATCTTCTCAGGTGCACTGATTGTGATAATAAAATGGTGACAGATAAGTATTCTCAAACGGCATTGATGGGTTTTGAATAGAAATATGAAGGGCATTAGGAGTGAAGAATTTTCAACCCCGAAATGATAAAATGCACGCAGGAATTTGTGGATCCTTTATTGCTTCGAGCTCATGACTACTGATATACAATGAAAAGAAAAGCTAATTTATTACTCTATTATTTGAACTGACAGTTCGTGAGAAAAAGTTTTCTTTGAAAAAATTATGTTTCTTTTTTAAGCTGAGGGAAACGAATAAATGGTAATCCAGAATACAAAAACAAATTTTTACCGCATTTTCGTAGAATAATATATTAAAAAATGTACTAATGAACTAGTAAATCAATGTTGGTTTTATTAAGTTGGGCCTCTTTTAAGTCCGGGACATCTGGCACGTGCCTGAATGAGCACTTGAGTTACCTTCAAACTCAGAATACTTTTGCATGTAAATTTTGCAAGATTAATTATACTGTAGAAAGCTTGTGCATATTGAAAATAAGTTACAAATCAATGTTTGATTTTTAAAAATCTAAAAATTGATAGTATGGTAATCGTTAATTTTGTGTTTCAGAAAATAGTATATATATCAGAAAAATAAATATAAATCTGGAAAGGTTTCAATCATTTTTAAATATGAACATTTTAATTTATAACAGAATAAAAGCAACTTTTTATTAAAATTATGAAATAATTACGAATAATTATGTTATTGTTTCTATGTTAAATTAGATGCATTTTCTGCGCAGAATTTTATATTAATAACTTATATAAATTTAAATCAAATCAAATGATGATAATTCATTTTTTGTCTTGCATGATTTTACTTCTTAATTTTTTCTTCATTACAATCGTTAGACATACAAATAATTATTCAGTTTTTCTATTTTATTTATTTTATTCTTTATATATTTATAACAGGAGTATCAGATATTTTCAATATTCCGAGTACTCAAATAAATTTCATCTTTGTGATTTTTTTGAATTTATTTTCAAAAATTATATGTAGTAATACATATAATTTTAGCTCTAAACGGACCAACGCAAAAAACTTAATTTCTACCTCTGCGAAATAAACTCTTCCTACGGTAACCTGTTTCTATAACGCCCGCCGTAAACATAAACCGTCGTCTAACAGAGTTCTTGTGATGGACAGACAATAATTATATTCCAGGACATCTAAAACTACATGATCACACATATTACATGGCAACATAATATTTATAGAAGTTGCCAGATACAAAAAGGGATACAGCAAAACAATTTTGTAACCAGTCAGTTTTCTACATCCTCCAACCTTGAGTTGGGAGAGATCGCAACTCAACAAGTCTCTAAGTCACAAAAAATTATAATAAATCATTACAATAATCTTTTTGGTCCATTAACAATTCTTCCAGACCGAGTTTTAATAGTTTCTAAAATGGGACCTTCAGGATCTAATATTCGTGTGTGCGACATATCATGAGTAGCTTGTTTTTGTTGCGCTTTAGTCTGACATTCTCAGCCGAATCATACGTTATCTCCAACGGAAACAGTCGCTGAATCGGTCTTAGGATTTTTCCATTGGCTGTCTTAAGTCTCACGGGTCTGGTAATTCCCTCTTTTCCTGGGAGGATTTCTGTCCAGGCTTCACGTCTACTTTAGAAACTCTTCTCTAGTATCAGAGTCCACTCCTTCCTTCCAATTCAATTTTTGTTCCCAAGTTTTCTGTAGCAGCAATTTTGGAAATAATGTGACAGGACAAATTGCACCAATAGGATCGAATATACGATGAGCTGCGAAAAGAATAGTTTTCTTCGTCACACTTTCCACACAAATCTCCTTCAGGCTGTTCATATTGATGCCTAAATTATCAAGACTTTTTCCTACTGTAATCCTAAAACATTCGTTACAGGTGTACTTCTATCCATAAACTCTGTGCTTTCCCAGGCTCTTCATTCAAAACGTCTCTCATCCATGACATTGGTTACAACATCAATGAAAAGTTCAAGCTCTTTCTTGTTTGGCACATTTGTAATTCAATCAGACACATACAAACTTTGCTTCGATAATTTTACCATCCTCTCTGGGTATTTCTTATCTTAATGGTCTAAAACATCTTGCAAGTGGTGTAGAATAACAATCCCAAGCAGAAACGGGCTGCATGACACACCAAAAACTACATGTCTAAAGTGTTTCAATTTACCATTTTCTCCAATCCACAGAAAATGCAAAAAATCTTTGTCAGCAGGTGACAGACAAACTTACAAAAAGGCCTTGCGAATATCAACAGTAACTTCAATTATTTCCAACCGAAAATGATGTAAGATATTTGGTATCAATTCAATCAAATTTACTCCAGTTTTTAAACAGTCATTGATACTGGGGCACCTTTCTGTCTGGCAGAAGCATCAAAAACAGATCTGATTCCAGTTGTACTATTCTCTTCTAAAACAGGACTGTGTGGCTATTCTGCGGGCGTAACACCTTGATGAGGAATGTAACATGTAATATTAGGCTCTTCACTGTCGACTACTTCTGGCACATGACCCAAGCTTTGAGATTCGTCTATGAAACTTTTATACAATTCCCACATAACTGGTTAATTTTTCAAACGATTATGAAACCAATTTAATCTCCGAAGAGCGATGCCTTTCGATTCGCCTAATTGAGAAATACTTTTTTTCTCATTGGTGTTTGTAGCTCAATAAAAAAGCAGTGGACTGTTTTTTTTTAAACAGTTTATTGTAAAACTCAACCAATATCTAATTAATTTAATAAGGATTAAAATGCCACTTTTCATCATAACCTCTCTTAATTGGAGGAAATGTAAACAATAAAATAAATCAGAGTATTTCGTCTCCTGTTTAGTAGAGGAGCAACTATCTCTGGGTCCTGCTCACACGAGAACCGAGTCTGAGCAGAGGGGTTTCTTCTTTCTCCAATCAAGGGGGAATTGGCGCTGCAAGTGAGCGTAAACATCCCGCCACGAGTTGGGATTTTAAATTCCAACACTTAAAAAATTCATCATACATACTTAATTTTTTTTACAAATTCTGTAAAATTCTTAAATATTATTTGCAGAAGAGAGCCTAATTTGGCAAAAATTGTGATGGATATAATACATATAATGCTAACAAAAACTAAAATTTCAAACACAAATATACGATATAGAAATAATATGCTCTAAGAAAATACTACATGATTAAATTATAATAATTGAAATACAATACACCAACATACTTTATAAATATAACTGAGGAAATGTAGAGATAATACGCTTATTAAAACAATATATACAATTAATTATCTGTTGTAACAGGTAGCAAACAAACTTTAGATATAGGCTTCTTTAAAGTGCCGTTTGCTGTTCTTACATTCACTACACGTACACAACCATCCTTACCAGGTATTAATTATTCGACCAAGTATCCATTTGCATTTGTGTAAACTCTCTTTTTTTAGTATTGCCATCATACCTGGTTTTATATTATTTTTACAAATTGCCATTTTTGTCGTTGCTAAAAATGATTTAAATAATCGCAACTCCACCATTTCCAAATATGTTGGGTTAATTTTTCTACCCGCTGCCACCTAGATAAGAGAATATCTGAATCATTAATTAAATAAGGTTCGGCAATTGTACCTATTGGTTGTCCAATCAGAAAATGTCCTGGCGTCAAAGTCTCCAATTAGAAGAAATTGGATAATAGGACGCGAGTTTAAAATTCCCTCAATTTCTACAATAATTGTATTAAATTCTTCATAAGTTAAATTTGCATTTCCGATCACCCTTCGAAAATGATACTTGAAAGACTTCACTCCAGCTTCCCGAAAACTGCCAAAATGGGGTGAACTTGAAGGAATAAATTTCCACTTAATAGCACCAGAGGCCAAAAAATTACTCAAACTATCATCTGAATAAATAACTATGTGGTGTAGTTTTTTCAATTCAGCTTCCGCATCAACAAAGTTTGTAGCATTATCAGAAAAAATAACAGAATATTTCCCTCTTCGTGCAAAGAATCTTTTAATAGTAGAGATAAATGTTTCAGAGTTAGTGTTTCAAATTAGTTATCATTTCAAGAAGTATAGCCTTAGTGGCCATACAAACAAAAATAGCGACATAAATCTTGTTAAGTGCTCCTCTACGTTGACCTTTATATTTTATAAAAAATGGGTCTGCAAAATCAATACCTGAGTTAGAAAACAGACTACTGACATTAACTCTTTCAGGGGGAGGGTTACCCATTAATTATTCTACAATAACAGGTTTATTTTTAACACGTGTAACACAGTGATGCACCACATCCCTTGCTAGATTTCTGTCATTAATGGGCAAAAATTACTGTCTTATTAGATACAAATGAGTTTGAGGAACAACATGCAAATACTTTTTATGATAATATTCCATTATCAAACGAGTTAGTTTACCTTTAGTTGACAGATGTTGCTGGTCATAGCTTAATTTAGCATTAATGTGTCGACCTCCAACTCTTAGTACATCGTTATGATCTAGGAAAGGGTTCAGAGATTTTAAATTACATTTACCTGGAAGTTGTTTTTCCTTTGAGATCATATCAATTTCTTTAGAAAAATCTTGGACTTGTGCCCACCTTAATATACAAACCTCAACATTTTTAAATTCATCTGAAGTAATAGGTCCCTTTTTAGACATAATTCCAGTTTTACACTTAGAAATAAATCTCAAAATATAACTAAGAATCTTAATTAGTTTCACATAATTATTACTAAGAGATATAATATGAGTAAACACAGAATTGCATTTAGATGTAGTAAGTAAGATGCATTTTTGTGGTTGTTTTAATTCACAAACAAAGTCATTGTCTGTGATTGGTTCAGACACAGATGGCACTTCAGTGTTTGATCCATCTCTAATGAATGAAGAACTATTCCACCATAAATTGTTGTTGTGAAGGGAAAGTGGAAACAAACCCTTAGAAATGAGATCTACCGGATTCTCCTCTGATGACACATGTTTCCAAACAAAGTCCTTGGTTAACTCCTGGATGGTGGCTACCCGATGATTTACAAATGTTTTTAATTCTTGAGAAGATTTTTTCAACCATGCTACTACAATGGTAGAATCAGAGTTGAGAAATACTTTCGAAATTGCAATATTAAGAGCCTTTATTACTTTCTGTGTCAGTTTCGATAATAAATGTGCTTCACAAAGTTCCAATCTGGGAATAGTCACTGGCTTAAGTGGAGCGACACGTGATTTGTTGCACAATAAGTAAACAGAATTTGAGTTACTAAATGAATGTACATGAATTGCAGCTCCATAAGCTGCGATAGAAGCTTCTGCAAATCCATGGATGATTGAGTACACTATCATTGGAAGTAAAATGTCGAGGGATTTCAAGTTGTTCAATGTATGGAAGAAATGAAATAAATTCCGTCAATGCGCAAATGACAGCATTAGGTAAAGGGTCGTCCCGACCCAGTTTCAATAATCACAGTCTTTGTATAAAGATCTTGCTCTTGAAACAACAGGACCAATCACACCTAGAGGATCGTATATCCTAGAAATATCTGAAAGGATACTTCTAGGTGTATGAATTTTGCTCTGAAATGGTTACTTTAAATGAAAAGCAATCAAGGTTTGGTTTCCATAAAACACCTAAAATCTTGACGGGCTTAATTTCTTTAGAGAGATTAAATTGACAATCTTTAACATTCAGGATGTTATTTAGAAGACTTTCAAAGTTAGAACACCATTTGTGGAGAGTCATACATCCTCTTTCCAGTAAATTCACAAATTGGGTTTGCAGTTCTTTAGCATTTGCTAAGGTATTTGAGCCAGTTAAGATGTCGTCTATATAAAAATCTGACTGAACAGCATTTGATGCATTTGGAAAAATATCCCTAAAGTTGCGCGTTTTATTAATATCCAGAGAATCTATTACAAGTTCACAAAATTCTCTATCATTATCAGAGATTTGGAATCTACCACAAGTAATGTAACCGAAAGTTGTGTCTTGCAAAATTATATAGGAATTCTCCACATAGAATTTATTTGGCTTCAGCATTTCAAAAAACTAATCTGCCCCAATTAAAGCGTCGATTTTATTAGGTCTCATAAAACTAGGATCTGCTAAATTTATTTGCTTAGGAAATTTGGAAATATCAACATTTATTCTTCTGGATGGAGTTAAATTTGTTGTGGAGGGAACTATATAAAAGGAAATTTATCAATTGAAATCATTTGTAAAGTTTGTGTTTCTATTTCAATCCTTCTTTTAATGGCAATATTGGTGCCGATGAATCCAGAAACAGGTTTTTTGATTTTTGTTTTTTTCCTAATAATTGGGCACATTCGGTAGTAATGGCACACACTTGGCTCCCCGAATCAATCAGGCATCGGAGTTTTATCCTTTCTCCCAACTCATTCTTAAAATAGATTAGTGCTGTCTACAAAATGCACATCTCTTCCGATCGCGCAATAGCTAAGGTTGAACACATCTCCCTTCTTCGGACTACCAAACAAGATGCTTCAATGACATCTGAATTGTCGGGGGGAAAGGGTCTGTCGTTGGTCACTCCTCTTGTGGGTTGATTTAATGGCTCACTCCCCTCATGTAGTAGGGAGTTGTGGGCCTTCTGGCAATCTTTAACCAGACACTTGAATTTCGAAGAGCATAAACCGGTATGAATACGAAGGCAAAGTTTGCAGGTTCCATGAATGAAACAAATTAGTTTCTTTTTTCCACTCTCATGTTTTGAAAGGTTATGCATTTGTATAAGGAATGCATGCCTTTACAACAAATACAGGGCATATAACCACTTTTATGATTTCATTTTACAACTAGAGATTTTTGTTTACTGGAATTATTTACATTTTTGTTTCTTTATGTATTTTTTATTGGAAAAGTTGCTTTCACTGCAGCGGGTAACCGCGAAATACCTTCCAAAATGAAACTTCTTCTTTCAAGAAAGGAGATCAGGATATCAAATTGTGGAACTTCAGAAGTTTTTAATGTACATTCAAATTGCTTTCTCGATTCTTTGTCAAGTTTTTGAAGAACTATATTAATTAACAAAATTTCAGATAAATTATTTTGTTCATAATTGGGAACTTTAAGACCACGAATGTTTATTTTTGAATGCAATCTATTAAACGACGAAGTTCGTTAGCAGACTCTTTTTGTATCTTCGCATAACTTATTATGGAAAGAATATGATGATCAATTAACAATCTTTTATTTTCATATCTTTCCTTTAAAGCTTCAAATAGAGAATCAAATGTATTTTCCAATGATTCTAACTGTTTAGCTTCTCCTTTGAGAGATGCTCTTAAGTAAAAAAGTTTCTGGTTGTCGTTTAAATTTAGATTATTTGATACTAACGTACTGAATTGGATTTTAAAAGTAGCCCATTCTCCAAATGCTCCAGAAAATGTTGGGAGATGAATTATTGGCAATCGTATTTCATTTGTGATATTTTCAACAAATGGTTCTTTTAAATTAGATGGATATTTTTAAAGAATCGAGAATAGAAGTGATTCTCACCTCTAATTCTTTAAGGCGGCTTTCCACTTGTTCAAAATCATTTGCCATTTTTTGATGTGGGTTCAAATCAGGAATTAAAAAGAATTCTTGCAGAAGTTCATCTAACTTCTTCTGTAGTATTCCGACTTTCTTTAGTTTAATTTCCATTTCACATGTGGAATATTTATCACTATTTTCAAGAAATGCTTCTAGTTTCGTAACGTTGGCCTTTATCGTGTCTTTTGCACGATTGATTTATTCAGCAATATCCAATGTCGTTGCCATTGTTTTTCTTTTTCAAATCTTTTGAATAGATATTAAGTTCAAGTCGATCATAGTCATTATTATTTAATGGTCCTCCGGCTCGATGGACCAAAAAATGTCTGTAGCTCAATAAAAAAGTAGAGGACTGTAGTTTTTAAACAGTTTATTGTAAAATTCAATCAATATGCTAATTAATTTAATAAGGATTAAAATATTGCAACTTTGCATCACAACCTCTCTTAATTGGAGGAAATGTAAACAATAAAATAAATCAGAGTATTTCGTCTCCTGCTTAGTAGAGGAGCAACTATCTCTGGATCCAGCTCACACGAGAACCGAGTCTGAACAGAAGGGTTTCTTCTTTCTCCACCCCAGGGATAATTGGCGCTGCAAGTGAGCGTAAACAATTTGCATTTTAACCACAAAACGACTGTTTTCAGTTCTAGAATGAGTTTTGACATAACGCTCCTTACATTTTTTTTTCTTCGTTCCCTTGAATAACTTTTTCTTCTTCGACAATTTCAATTTTCCAAACTTTTTCCAATGTTTCACTTAGATTTTCAGTTTCTCTTGATAGGCCACAATACATTCGATTTTTAGCTATCGGATTTTCAATTGATCCACTAACACAGAGCCGGCCTTCTTTATGTAGGGGCCCGGGTGCAAGAAGCCGTTTGGGGCTCTAAATTTTTGTGAAGTAAAAACCCACACACAAACACATATTATTAATACTTGATTTTGTTTTTGCTAATATATCAATTAATTCAGAAAAATTACAATTTTTTGCAATTTTTTTAGATGCTTAATATAACAAGTGCATTTAAGCGTTCTGAACACTTGACTGACCCACGATAATTCTACTTTAATTTTAATTTGCTGAAAGAGATTCAGCAAATTAAAATCAATATTTGCTGTAATAACTGGCAATGTAAAGAAAAGTTGTAACACAGTTAATACATTTAGAAAAACTCAGTATAATTATCATTTAGTATGTGTTGTTGCATGTCTTGTGCGTTATTTACATCTCTTTCATTCAAAATGAAATCCAGTAGCAAAGAAGTTTCTTGAATTAGGCTTCCATCTACATCTTTGTCATAAAATTTTCAAAAGTTTTTGGAACATATCTCTAATTCGTGTTTTTCTAAAAATTTTATATCAGTGACTAATTTGAAATCATATATAATATTTGGTATACTTTTAAATCTATCTTCTATTAGTACAATAACGATAAATTACAACGTTAAAAAAATAACACTTAAATTCCTCTACAGGGTTTTTCATAACTTAGTTCTCTGCTAATTTGGAATATAATAATTTCTTTTTCCGAATTCATTTTACAGGAAAATGTTCTGAAATGCTCAAATTATGTAACTTTTGCTTCGTCTAAAAATATTAAATTTTATTCTTTAATTTTGGATTCAGTTTCCATTTTATTGATTAAATTGAAAGCTAGATCCAGAACAATTGTTTTTATTTGAAAAAAATTTATTGATGGTATAATTTTGGACAATACTGCAAACCATACTATTAAAAAATGGCATTTCTTGTATTGCCTCTAATAAACTTTTAGCTTCGAATACCTCTCTATATATAGTATTATATATACTTACATCAATAAATTCTTCTGGGGGGATTACAAGTTTGTTCACACTGTGTATACGCAGCTTTAACCGAATCTATTTTAGCTTCCCAACGAATGTCACATAATGGTATGAGAGTAATGTTTGAATGCTTTTGTAAAATTCACCATCTTTCTGTAGGTGTAGAAAGTAAACAGTATAAGCATTGCAATATCCCCCCAAAAATTTTGCAATATTTACTGCTGGAGACGGTTTCGCAAATTAATAAATTAAAGGAGTGTGATAGGCAAGGCGCATAAATTGCATGCAGGTTTAGAAAAACATTTCTAGACTATACACCTTAATATTTTCATTTCATGTTGCTACCGTTGTCGTATGCTCTCCTTCTACAATTCATAATATCTAAATTAATTTCACTTAATCTTTACAACAGAGTTTTTGCTAGTTCTTCACCAGGCAGATCAGTAACTTCAATAAACCCTATAAATGTCTCTTCTGTAGTTAACCTTTTTTCGTCAAAATTTTTCAAAGCTTATTCCTTATGGGAAATATCAGGAGTACAAGTCATTTGTATACTATAGTACATTGGTGCTTTTATATCGTATTTAATTTTGTTAAGGACTTCCTTCCCTAATGAAGAAATAATTTATTCTTGTGACCTATGTGATAAATGAAGCATAATTCTGTTTTTAGAATTAGAATTTATTATTTTGTTTATGTGATCCATTAGCACAGGATCGTATTTACTTAATAATTAGGTTAAACTTAAAAAATTTCCCTTATTAGGCTTACCTAAAATTTCATGGGTTCCTCAAAGTGCAAGATTATTACACGATTAAAATAGAATCGCATCTACAGTTCTTTGAAATAGTATTTTGAGTCGCACCGTTTATTTACTTATATTATCTTGATTTGTTTAATCAATAGTCGAACATAATTTAGCGCTTTAATAATTCTTTCCTAGCAATAAATGAATTAATATAACAGCTTTCTCCAGTTATTATAGCCGCCTATAAATCGCTCTGTTTGGTCATTTCCTTTTGGAAAACAGTATGCAACAAAAACAAAATACGGAGTCTTGCGTCTTTGAATAAATTAACCAACTGCGTTAGTTACGTTAGTTGTCATCGTTGAGTTTCACCGTTTGACATTTTTTTAAAGTAGTGTGAAGTGAAAAATGATCTATTTTCAGCATTTTTAGTAAAAAATTCCTTATGTTGCACAGGTCCGATTTTAACACAAAACTTTCTAAATTTATCAGTTATAATGATTGGCCATAAACCAGGAACTCTCTTGGTCATATTTGTTACTGCCGGTTTGGTCATTATTTTCTGATTCGGTCATATTTGTATAAACACACGATTCTTCAACAATGTTCACGGTTTCAACATTTTTACTTTGTACTTATAGCAGAACATTCTTCCTCAGTTGAAGCTTGAATTGTAATTTCTGAAGTTGAAGCAATTTGTTTGCCAGAATTACTTTGCGGTCTAGAAAACATATCTACTTGTTACTTCTTGAAGTTTAGTTTTTCTTCTTTTTTCTTGTCTTATTACTTTCTATTTTTACACCTAGAGGGATATTTCTTTGATGGAGCATGGTTATATCTAACAGTATTAAGCAGTTTATAGAATAAATTATCAAAATAGTATATGTTATACAAATTATTATAAGCTATTACCTAATAGAGGAGGTGAGTGATTGTAAATCTACTTATCTTATATTAAAAATATTTTGCATACTTGCTCGAGACTATAATATATATTATGAACTTCATATATATCCAAATCCGCGGACTGCTAAATATAAACATCCTTAATTCTTTTCATTCCGGTCATGGCCGGTGATGCAGTAATGCAACGTGCATTTCTAGGAGTTGAACGTTTAATTAATTTTTATTTTACTTTTTGTTTGGGCAACTTAATATAAACAAACACGCATAGATGCTCGCATAAAAAATATTGCATTAGATGCAGAAAAAAATATATTGCTGATGATTTACAAGGACATTTGAACCCAGCTTCAGCGCCCAGAAGTCGCATCGCTCTGTCTTAACATGTCTGAAGGGAAATTATTTATTTATAAATAAACTTCATCCCTACCCTCTAGGTATCACTACGATTATTGCCTAATAACGGTGTCATTCAACGCTCAGCCAGACATGTGAAATCAAACTCATATTCTTTCAGTACCTGTAAACACTAATATTATTCAGAACACTAGTGTATTCTCAATTCCCCCCCCCCCCTTCATTCGTTGAGCCCGGGTGCATAGCACCCGCCTCCCTCCTCCCCCCAGATGGCTGGTCCTGCACTAACCACAAATCCAAATTTAGAATCCTGTAATGTTATTTTTTATTCTGAAAGCTGTATTCTATTAGGTTTCAAAATTTCGAAAAAGACCTCTGCACCCAATGCAACGTCTGTTTTCCCAGGGCCATTAAATGATGGATCCGCTAAATTAACATTCCTTGGCCGATTAGCATGAGAAACATTTACATATTTCTACGGGGTAAAATCTGTTATTTTTGGAACAACAAGAAATTCTAAAGACCTTGAAAAACTAAAGTTATTGTTAGAAACATTCGCCTTTATTTTCGACTTAACAGATATCTCTAACCCATTAATGCCAGAAGCCGCAATGTTTGTTTTTTCTTTCTTTAAATCTAATACATTTGCAGAATGAGTGCTTGCATAGTTAGAAATCGATCCGACGTCTAAAATTGCTCTCAAACACAGCCAGCCTTTCTCCACTTTTAGATTCGATATAAACATTTGCTGTAACTAACAAGACGGTTTTGCCTTTAGTTAAAAAACAGCTGGTAATAATTCTTCCTCTTCAGCGTTGTTTACATTTCCACTGCAACTGGGTCAAGTGGCAGGAATACTTGAATGGAGAGATTTATTGACATTAGAGATGTGCGCCGGCGCTGAGTCATTCGATGACACATTCTGCTTATAGACGGCACCAGAAGTATTTAACCTTCCAGCGGGCGCGCATATGTGAGGGATACACTAAAGATGAATTTCGTTTTATAACTTTAGATCTGGTGGCGCTGGGAACGCCTGTCCTTAGCTATTTGTCGCCCTCCTTTGACCTACTTTCAGTTGTCTTCTTAAGTTTGTGGCGTTAATAGGTCTCTGCCGATCAGATATTTGTATTTTAGAGATACACACGACCACCAAAGTTTTTGTAACATCTGATTTTGTATGATTTTATAAATAAATCCGTATTGTTGTAGACTTGCGACAGTTGGCAAATGCACTTACGAAGGAAGATATTGAAAAAAAAAGCACCCACATCTCTAAAAAGTGAGCTAAAATTAAAGGTGCTAAAGAGAAAAGTCGAACTAGGCATTGAATTGGAAGATGCGACGTCAGGGAAAAAACCTGCCAAAAAGAAAAACGGACTAGAATCACGAAGTTCGGTTGTGAGATTTGGCAGAAATTTATATGTTTGGAGCACACTAAACACATTTGCTCAAATTGCAACGCTGCAATGAAATAACAATGAAACTATTTCCTTCCTTTTTCATATCTAACTTTCAATTACTTTTTCCTTTTTATACCTAAATTCAGCATTTTTGCACTTCTATATTTTATATGCAAATTGTTCTGTCAAAATATCGGCAATTTCCTTTATATTATTTTTAAATTAATTTAGTTAACCTGTGGTCATTTTATATTGTTATTGCAATCTATGATTATATAGTTTCTGCTTCTCTTTAAATAAAAAAAGTTTAAAGTGATTGTAGTTGTTAATCCTAAGCTATTTACGATATAATTTTAATAGTTACGCTTTTGAAAATTTACAATTTTTACAATAGCGTATGTGGGAAATACGCGCGACCTTTCATGTTGGTACGACGGCCGCGCGCTGGAAGGTTAACTCTTTAGAATTATGTAACAAGCAAAGATGCTTGTTTCCACGTTGAGTGCATAAAAAGAAGCACCTGCTCATTTGAAGATGTGAAATACAAAGCTGTTTTAGAGGAAAGAATTTAACCGTCTTGGTATGTCGTGATATGCGAACTAAAACGTATTGATGACATAATCCTTTTTTGAAGAGTGGCATGTAAACTTCGACAAAAAATGTAGGAGGGGAAATCAAAACATGAGAGTTTCCTTATGTTGGGCTATGCTGCGTGTTATACACACTAAGCTAAGCAAATGCAAATGTTAACTTGTTATTTCTAATTCCATATACAACATCAAAACTTCAGCCCTTGGATCATGATATTATAAAATGCTTAAGATTTATGGATTCATATATAGATGGATGCGAAACTGCTAGTGAACTTTCAAAGAAAATTTCTGTCGGAGATGCTTTTAATTGGATGGAAACAACATGGGGAAAAATGAGTCAAGAAATGATTGCTAAATTTTTCGTTTGCTGTGGAATATGTTGCAGAGAATTTGAGATGCATTTCGATTTATTCGACTGTGGAAGATCTATTTGCAGAGCTCTCGAAACTACCTGGAATGAAGTACGCTTCCGAATCCTTCCAATAGTGGAGTGTTATGATGCAAGTTTCGATTGGGAGGAACACCGTTTGGTCGGGTCGGTCTAATGCCACTTGGTCATACCTAGCCGAATGAGAGTAGCTCTTTCGAAAGAAGGCAGAAGTGTGCGCCTTTCGTTGTTAACGAGCACCGTTAAGGTGAAAGTACGACTTTGCACGAACACACAAGACACAACCCTTTTTAGGGGGTGGTCGTACTCATTCATCCATTCGCAAGTCAAAATTTAGATCGAAATCACAGACCGACTCATCTCTGATTCAGAACCTCCCAGAGGTATAATTTGCAATGGGAACTGGGAGGGCTTTGCAGTTACGACCTATTTAACGTGCCCCGACTGCCATTAGCCAACACGGCGGTCTTCGGTCAACACGAGGACAGAACTCGGGGTCTTTCGGTTTCGAGACTGGCTCTTTACTAACCAGCCTACAGCGTCCACGAAGTAATGTAAGTTGGAGGAGTTGATGGTTTAATTTATTTTGGTTTTACTTTTTGTGTGAACAACTTAATCAAAACAATCATACATAGATGCACGCATAAAAATATTACATTAGCTATAGGAAAAAGTAGATAACTGGTGATTTACAAGCTAATAATTGAACCCAGCCCTAGTCTCGACGTCTGGGCGCAGAGCACGTCACTCTGCTTTAACATGCCTGAAGGGGATAATTCCTAAATTAACCTCTTCCCCTCTTTCATGGATGATTTATTTATAGACTGCAATCATTGTCTAAAGAAGGCGCCCGTCGACGCTTAGCCAGCCACATAGAAACTGACTAGTAGACTTTTAGTATGTGTAACATTATTATTACTCAGAACACTATTTTAATTCTTAATCAAAGTGGGGACCTTTCTCAGTCTCGGGTGCATATCACCCGCCGCACCCCCCAGATGGCCGACTCTGTATCAAAGGTAGGCGTTTTTCACTCGTCTTTAATCAAATCAAAAATTGATTTAAGATTGATTTAAATTGACTAACCAATGTTTTGTGTGTTTCAACTTTTTTTATTAATGAATTTATAGCACCTTCCAGGCGTTGGCTCTGTTTTTGGCGAGGAATTTTCTGATCCATTTGTAATCCCAATCCAGCTGAATTTTCAATTCTAAAGCGACGTTGAAGAAAATAGATGAAGTCATTGAAAATCCGGAAGCAATGACAAATAAATCGGTAAGAGATTTATTTTTTAAACGGAAAGACGAACTTGAAAAAAAGGTTGTTTCTAAGAAGCTTAAAACTAATAAAATGATAATGTTTTCAAAAAAATGCTAAAACACGCCATTAAATAAACTACTACTTTCTCTGTACATAAGTGTCAAACTTGTTCATATTATTTATCATAGTAGTTACCTTCAATTGCATGGATCACCCTTCAAAACGGGCCACATTTTTTCTGAACGGAGCCGTAGCCGCTCTGAGCGGTCTCACTTTATTTGTTTTCATTAGGTTTGCTTAGAAATCCTTCAGAAAACCAAAGTAGGAATGGTTGCTGAGCATAGGACTCTCAGTTAACACAGGAGCCATTGAGCTTCCTCAGCTGTAGATATAGGATAAATATTTATTCACATGAAATATAGGGTGGTTACAGTATTAAATAACGCAATAAGAATAGTTATAGATTGGTACCCATAAGGCTACTCTTAGCTGAATGCCTACTAAACATTTCTTTTGTAAGATATTAGCGAATAAAAAAAATAGCAACTACAATCTGCTATTTATTTACTGAATTATATATGCAACTTTCTTAATTTATAAGAATTCTAAACTAGGATTTCACCCAATTTTTAAATGTTTGCAAAACCTTTAACACCACCACAGAAGATTTAAGTACCACTGATGTATAAAAGTAAATTTTTTTATTACCACTTATCACCAAAATCTTGTATTTAAGCGATATAACATATTTTTATATAAAAGTTTAAAATCATCTAATGAATAATTAAATTAAATTTTCAATTATATATATCTTGACTATAGAATGCAGCGGATTAAAATTTACATTTTGTTCTAGAATATTATGTAGTTAAAGTTACAAAAACAGAGTATAAATTGTATGGCCATATAGGTTTAGAATATGCAGTTTTTATCTGTTTATCTATAAATCCTATGATTATATATAAAACAATATTTATTATTATTCTTAATTATCATCTTTAGATCAAACACAAACTTTACTTATAAATGATTGTAAAATTTTAAAATATGATAAGCTTTTTAAAAATAATGAAAAGTTGCTGTTTTTAAATAAATTTTTCTTGTAAAATTGACTGATTAATTCATGTAGAATATCGTATTACTTGAATGTAGTAAAGTATTTCATTTGAATATTCCAGCATAATATTGAACTATTTTTGGATGAATATTTGTTGATTTTAAATTTTATTATTTAATGCTCAGTATGTTTTTTATCTAATACTGTCCAATGCATATTAACTTTCAGTTTATGTATTAAGAAAACATCTATTCTGTAGTAAAGCTTTTGATTTAAGTCTTAATAAATTACTATTTTTAAAATCTTTACAGAATTTCAATCTTTTTTCTTTAGACTTGTACCTGGTGCTGTGCCTACAGTTTTTCCAAATTTACCCTCATATTTTTACTCAGAATCATCAACTTCAAGGAGAGATTCAAATCTAATAGTTAGGACTGCACATATAGAAATGGAAAACTTACAAACAGCTTTAAATAGCTGTCTTCAGAACCTAGGGGGGAAAAAATTAAAACTTTTTCTGATTTTAATTTTAAAATTCAAAAAAACTTTAAAACAAATACGTGGAATATAAACTAAAGACGCAAATGAAATAATTTTTAATTGTTTAGATCCTTTTCTAGCACTTAAGGTAAGCAATTATTTAACAATATCTTCAAATTAGAAGCTCGTTTATATGTTGCAGATCATGAGGTTAGAAATCCAGGCAATTTTCTTTCCCACTAGTCATAAATAAATCGTGAAAATTATAGAAATTTTTGATCATTCAGATCTTCTGCATTTCAAAGCAATTTAAAGACCAGTATTAAGGCATCGTTCTTATATTGGGGGAACCACTTCTGCTCCAAGCATTAAGAAGTAGCAAATTTTTCAAAATAAATACTTAATTAAGATTGTTGATGCTCATTGATACATTAGAAAGAAAATAATTCATGAGGATCTCCAAATTGAACTTGTTTCGAATTCTATCAAAAGAGCATCGAAAAATTATTCCAGATTCGTAACGAGTTACTTCAACTGCCAGTACATGATTTTGCTGTGCCCAGCTCCAAGAAAAGACCTAGGACTGCAACTGACAATATTCTCATTAATTTTCTATCCGTAAAGAGACGAAATTTCTAACTCTGTTGCCAATTTAGTGGATAAGAATTTTTTCTAAATTATTTCTGTTTCAGCCTTAAATAGCTGCAATGAATTTTGCTTGTGAATATTTCTGATTTTTTTCAAAAATAGTTAATTAAATCAGTCCCCATAGTAAAAAGCACGTGCAACGTAATTCCATTAAGGTTCTCTATTCCTCCACAAATAATCAAATTATTATTATTTTTTATTAATAACTATATCATAAAATATATTATTTTAATAATTATACAGAATTTCATGACGTTACAGCTTAATGTGCTTGTCTAAACAATTTTATATTAATTTTAATCTTTCCCTAAACTAATTTATTCTAATTGCTCTTCCAAATTATGATGTGGTGGTGCTCGTCACAGAGCTGAGCTCCGAAACATCATGACGTTGCCGTTGGCACGAGAATGCAACAGCTAACGTCAGGTCAGCTCCAGTAAAGCATCTGATAGTAATAGCAAGGTCCGGAGGTAACCCAACTCGGACGGGAACTGCGTCAACCCTCTCAGAATGATCAGATGTCATGAAAAGCACTTCTACTGCTACTGAGACAACTAAACCCCAGGGATTCCTGAAAACGAAATTGGAACTTTTTCGTCGAACTTTGCGATGAGTGAAAAAATCCTGTATGTAATTATGTGAAAAAATCCTGTTATAATTATACTGAAAATCCTGTATATAATTAAGTAAATAAAATCAACTAATTAAATGCTTAGTATTTTTCAGAGTGGCTCTCTTCTATGTTGATGACGATCATTTTTATTCAACGATCAATTTTATTAGCAACTTGCATTAATGTCAATTTTATACGTCCGATATGACTTCATTTCGGCGCGAAAAGAGCGATCACAGGCGAGGTGAGTAATGCATGTTTATTTTCATTGCTCAAGTAGTTTCGATTGCCACATCAGATGGGTATTGCTGGAGAACAAGAGTTCACAGAAGTTTATGGACATTATGGCGGCTTGAGTGGGAGAATCATTTTTGTAGCAACATAAGGAAATTTATATTTGCTATCGCGTAACCGTATGCAAATGAACGTAATAAGACTGTTGTTGAATTGTGGGATTCGGGTGATCCAGAATTTTCAGGAAGAAATTTTGGGAAAGCTTTGAAAGTCATATTTCGATGTTTTTGATTTTGAGATTCACGTGAATAACATATTGCGGACTTAAAGACATGCATTAGTAATCATTGACAGTATATTAATCTGAAATATTTGGATACGATTTCGATGTGTTTTTACTGCCAGACCCTAGATTTGAGCTGCGTAGATTAGAAGAGGTCGAATTACTTGTATAGGATTGCTTTAGTATGAAGAGAAAGCGGGAATATGCTTCCAATTAGCGAAATATTTTCATAAATCCTGTCCCAGAATTTGTCTGTATTATGAAAGTGAGTTTTACTTTTCACTTGACTTATGAAAGTGAGTTTAGAGATACGGAAGAATCTGAAATTTCGTGTTCCAAATTAGCTCATCTTGGTAGAAGATTAGGTCTTTAGTCTATTTCTTTGTCTGACTTTTCCGGAACAAGGTAGCATGGGTTTTCTTAGTATTAACAGACTCCCGCAAACGTGTGCACCAATCTTCAGTTTGAATTAATACGTCTTAAGTCGTCTTTGCATGATGATTTCCTTCATAAAATTTAGAGAACAAAACAGTGTACCCTCAAAACTATTGTAATGAAAATTGGTCGTTACTGTCAACTTTTTTCATGATTATTGCATAATAAGGAAGGCTTGTGCCAAAGGGAAAAAAATCAAATGTCACTATCAGTATAGTGGACTTCAACTTGTCATTCCTCTGTTTGTTGTGGTTGGAAGAAATGTGCGATTTCTTGAATATTTCTTTATAATTAATCTGAGATTATTATTATTTGCTTATAAAAGCGATAATATGTATAGAAATTCAGAAGAGAGGGACACTGTAGCTTTTGTACTCAGCTAAACATGTTAATTTGCATGATGATGGATATTTCCATCATACTGTTTTTTAATTATTTTATATTATATATTTGTACTATTAGTTTTAAAACATTTTCCTTTTAATTTAAAGTATGAATTATATCACACTGATTTATTTCACCAAAGAAGAAAAAATAATGCAAAGAAGGGTTAAAGTTCGTGAGCAACACATTTTAGGGCGCTACCTTAGACAAGGAATGTCGTATCCTCCGTGAAGAAACAGTTAATGTTGCGAAAGGCTTATTAAATGCATCTTTTCTTCTCCTCCAATCAGAAGAGCAGTTGTGAATGACGTAACTGCTGACTGTTTTTTTCTCCATGTATCCTTGTTTACTCTTAACTTGCTCTTGTGATGTGATCGTGAAACGTTGTATTGCTTTTGTGCTCTTAGTTATTAAATGTGCTTTTATGTGTCACATGCCTACTGTTTTTGGTATATAATTAATCAGCAACCACACAACATCGGGTAGATGTCAACCCACTAATATTTTAAAACAAATTTTCGTTTGCTTTCGTTACATAATTTTGGCGCCCAACGTGGGGCGTGGTCGCTGATAGATAATTTGAGTCCAAAATGGATGTGGCACCACTAAAAGTACAAAGAAAGACACTACGGACATCGTTTACGCGTTTGGTGAAACAAATCGACGATGAATTCGAGAAAGAAAATCCGGACATTAAGCAACTTTTGGTTTTGAAGGCGCAGTTAAACGATAAATTTCAGCGTATGGAAGAGTGCCAATCTGAAATCAATGTTCAAATATTTAAAGATGAAAATGCTGAACAAGTTTTTGAAGCCGATTTTCTGAGTGCAGAAAAATATCGAGAACAATATATTGAACTGTGCTCAAACATTGATCAACTGTTGCAAAAAGAGAAGCCAGTAATAGTATCGCCACAATGCGAAGTTAAACTTCCATAAATCGAACTAAAGAAGTTTAGTGGTGATCCCGAGGAATATCTTACGTTTTGGTCTCAGTTTCGTAAGATTGACGAGGACAGTTCTATGCCACCTGAGGTGAAGTTCCAATATCTTCTGCAGGTAGTGGTTCCAAAATCGAAAGCTGCCCGAATGGTCGAGAGTTTTCGGGCTGCAGCGGATAACTACTCGAAAGCGATTTTCTTGGTCAAAGATTCGGACGAGAGGATCTCTTGGTTCAAATTTATGTGCGGGACGTATTATCAATGATCATAAAAAATACTATATCTGGCCGCGTGACGACAGATCCTGCCCTTTGTGATGAACTCGAGTCCAAAATTTGAGCTCTGGAGAGTTTATGTCGAACTCGGGAGAAACATGATGATTTTCGGAGTCCCTTAGTGGAATCCTGCCTTTCCAAATAAATTCTCATCGCATGGGAAAGACACAGAAATTCGTACGAGGCATTAGAAGGAACGCGATTTTTGGAACAATTGCTTGATTTCCTAAACAAAGAAGTGAGGTTATAACAATTCATCAAACTTGCACGATCTGGTTTTGCTCCTGGTTCGCAGAGAAAACGAGATATACCGGGTGGCCAGAAATAAAACACCCCTACTCTGACCTCCCTGGATATCGAACTACTCAGTGTAAAGGCTTGAAAATTTGTGGACATACTATTCAAAAAATGGGGAAACGGATTTCACGAAAAAAAAAATTAGTTCCAGAAATCACCGATAGGTGGCGCTGTACCACTGGACGTATGCTGAAAAGACACAAAAACACGTTTTAAACACGTTTTATTTGAAAGTACCAAGCATACATGAAACAAGGACGTTATCGATGCAGGGAATGCTGCTCAATATGGTTCCCTTCCTGAAGATGTAAAATGTGAAGTCTGTGGACAGCTTGTTCAACTGCGGATCGTAACTGGTCATCTGAGATGCTTCTCACATGCAGACTGATACTCTCTTTCAAATCTGCCAAGGTTATCAGACGTTCTCGATAAACAAGGTTTTTTAAGTGTCCCCAAAGCCAAAAATCACACGGATTAAGATCCGGTGAACGAGATGGCCAAGTTGTCGGAAACGCGCGACTGATTATTCTGTCAGTGGTGAAATGTTGGCGAAGAAACTGTTGCACAGGGAGTCCAATGTGTGGAGGTGCTCCATCTTGCATAAAAGTAATGGTGTCAAGGCATTGGCGCTGCTGCAAATGGGGTACAACAAATGTTTCGAGCATCCTTTTGTACCTGTTGGCCGTCACGGTACATGTCTCAAGGCCATTGGAAGTAACCTCTTCGAAAAAGAACGGTCCAAGGATGAATGTGGCTGTGAATCCACACCAGACTGTAACTTTCGGTGAGTGGAGTGGAATCTCTTGGAAGGTACGGGGGTTTGTCGTGTCCCATATGCGACAGTTATGGGTGTTCACTGTTCCACTGAGGTGGAAATGGGCCTCATCGCTCCACAGAATCTGCCACGGCCACGATGCATCCACTTCAACTCTAGCAAGAAACGTCAATGCAAAGGTCAGTCGCATCTCCCTGTCTGTGGCCAGCAATTGTTGATTAGGGCGGATTTTGTACGGGAAACAATGCACCACTTTTCTGAGTACGTTCCACACTGTGCTATAGGGAACACCCAAGTGTCGTGACACTGCACGTGCACTACTGCAGCCTAAAACATTATCCATTGACTGTTCAACAATACCGGTGGCAACATCTTCAACGACATCTGAACGAACCGGTTTGCGTCCTCGACCAGGCTGAACTCCAAGATGTCCAGTTTCCTCGAATCGAGCGATCATTCTCCTGAGAGCTTGTGGAAGCAATGGTCCCTTACGCAAATCCTTAAGTCGGCGAAACTCTCGAAGTGCTGCTGGAGCATTTCCTTTATTCTCGTAAAACAACTTCACAAGCAAAGCGCGTTCTGGCAGCGTGACAGCCATCACTAATAAGAATGACATTCCCCACCTTTTAACTTCTTTTATACCCAGAACATGGCTTCTAACCATGCTTTATGCAAATTTTTCTGGTTGCAGTATGAAATTGCAGTTACAACGGGAGTTCTAGCTTCTTTACTATTTTTATTTTCCATAAGGGGCAGAAAAATTAAAAAGGAAGCATGGAAGCATTCCATTCCGCATAAACATTTTAATTTTTATTATTATTTGTGTCTTTTGATCATAGTTCCAGTTGTGCAGCGCCACCTATCGGTGATTTCAGGAACTAATTTTTTTTTCGTGAAATCCGTTTCCCCATATTTTGAATAGTATGTGTACAAAATTTTGAGCCTTTACACTGAGTAGTTCGATATCCATGGAGGTCAGAGTAGGGGTGTTTTATTTCTGGCCACCTTGTATATCCAAAATCTGTTCCGGATTACGGAACTGCTTTCATGTTGGTAAACAAGTTTGATGAAAACTCTCCTGGTAAGCGAAATTTACTTTGTATTTTTTCAGAGGGGGTGACAGTGGGTGGGAACAGGGGGAAAATCCCCCCCCCGTCGGTGGTCGTTTGCCCCCTCGTCTGCAAAAAATTGAGAATTTCGTCGGTAAAAGTTTTATTACTTCTTAACGCAGGTCCTGCAAACTTAGTATTAAAGAATATAATAATTTAAAACCCAACTTAGAATTGAAATATTGCATGCAATCGAAGTATCGGAGGAATGATTTAAGTGGGTAGAATGGCTATGTTAGGCAAACAACCGACAAGGCGATTGGTGAATACATTTTCCTACATTTCTCCGTGAGTCGATTAAAAATCAGTGCAAAGTTAGGTCGACTGATTATCGAACATAAGATGAAATGTCACATGTTCAGTCCATAGTTTGGCATAATAATCGACGAGGTGAAATGAGTCGGTCGTATTTTGCTGACTATTTTTTATCGATCGATTAAGAAATCGGAGAGGCGGTAGTTAAATTAAGAGGCAATCGGGCATCAAATTTAATTGTCGGATATACAGAATATAAGAGAACATACAGACACACGCACATACACGTACTCAATATTCTATGTAAGTATGCACTTCACTTGTTCAATAAAGTAGTGCCTCAGTACACTATAGGCTAATAATAAAAAATTCTTTATAGAGTATTATGTACATAACACTTTAAGTGTTTCATGGTTTTAATTAAAATCTGAATGTCAATTAAACCAGAATACTTTTAAAAATGCATATATAATTCTTTATTTCTCAATCGTCCGCATTTGCTTGATTTAAAAAAAATGATGAAAATTATATAAAAATTACAGGGAAATGAAACTGCATCACTGAAAAAGAAGGTCTGGATTTTAAGATGGTATAAATACATTTCTTGTAGAATAACTTATCCCGATGTTACTGTATAAAAACGATAAAACTTTCTGTGTATTCTAATTAATCGAATATGCAATTTCATACATTGAAAAGTTAACAGTATGCCTTCTTTTTTCTTTCAAATAATAAATATATAAGATTTGATTTATTTCAATCCAGTTCTTTAGATATATAACATATATACACAGACTCTGATACCTGTATTTATATTAAAATCATATTTTTAATTTTCTGAAGATATTGGCTTTTTTTTTAAACTGAGTTTCTGAACATAGCCAATTTTCAAGTTTCGTTTGATGAGTAGAGAACACACAAATACAATTTTTTAAATTAAAAATGTTCTTTTTAATTTTTTTTATTTCTGAATGACTTAAAAGGAATTAATTAATCAGTTTTGCCTTTTCTCTATATATTACAAGAATTTCCATTAAAAAATGTAACAGAATTCTAACAAAAGAATTAATAAGTAAATAATAATTAAAAAATGATTTTAATGGCAAATACCGACAGGTATAAAAACAAATAATTGGAGGGTAACTCTTGCACATTTTAACCTTTTGTTCTGCTTTCTTTTTTAAAAATAAATAAAACTTTTTCATTTTTTCCATCTTAATTATGTAATTTCTTTTTCCTGTAAGGGATATAAGGGCTTCATGAAGGAACTTGTCGAGCAATTAAGTTCGGTGAATTACATTTAAGAAAAGAAATATTTTCATTTTTAACTTCTAACGTATCAGCAATTTTAAATACAGATAACACGTTACATATCGATACAAATTATATTAATATTTAAATAATTATATTATTCTGATCATAAATTCTTTCATGAAATTTAAGAACTGTCATATTCTTATAACATGAATACGAATAATTCGTTTCTGGAAGGAAAAAAAAATTTAGACCTCCATTTTATTCTTTTTTTTTTTTTTTTTGAAAAATATACAATTTTTATTTTCGTCAGCACCGGAATGTTAAAAAGCATTCTACACGATTCATGAGAATTGTTTCAATAAAAAAAAAGATAGAATAGCTTTATGAAAAACTACATATATTTTTTAATGTCAGAAAAATGTTGTTTTTTTCTTGGTATTTTAACGTTAGAAAAATATGTACTGTAATTCAGATACTTCCATATTCTTTAATGCATATACTTAATGTTAGAAAATATAAACATAAAAGTTATAGTTTATTGAGTTTTCTTCCTCCGTAGTGAAATGCGTGCCTTTCTAGAATAAATTCTTAAGAACTTTATTCTGAAACATTGACAGTGCACTTTTCTTCTTGTGTAAACTACTATAACGCAATATCTTATTTGTACAATGAAACATTTACCAAGCTCTTGTAATTTGATAATACCCCCCATCTGTTAAAAGGAGGGGCTAAAATAGGCTGCCCTTCGTAAATTTATGGCTGAGGGAAATATAGCTATAAAATCAGTCGATTCCTTCAGCGCCGATTGGTTAAATATCTTCATGCACAGAGAAGGAAAACCCCTCCTTCTCTTCAAAACAGTTTTTTTTTCAATCAAAGCAGTTACAAAACAGATCTAAAAATACTATATCTTATATAGAAACTTGCTTTGTATGAGGCGAGTAATAATATCATACTTATTATTTTATTTTAAACTTGTATTAATTAATTATTAATTTATAGAAGCATGATATCTTTTAAATGCATTAAAAAAGTTTTGCAAGTATAAATCCTTACGAATGATTATAATAAAATAGAAAAGAATATTTGCTGTATTTGAAATTTGAATGTCTTAAAAATAATTGGGTTTTATGTATGTGTGTATATATATATAAACTTTAACATCATTATGTATTTGATTTACATGAGTTCTTCCTGTTTCTAATATATTAAATTTTAGAAAATCTTTTAAAAACGATTATTTAAAAAAACTTGAACTTAGTAATGGAAACAGAGTAAATCAATAATATATAAATAATAACCATAAATTGAAATGAAAAGTTATGCTTTTCAGTTAAATTATTTAAAATTTTGCGAATAATATTATATGTATATACGTGCAATAATAAATCAATAATTAAATTTCTATTGCTTCAGTAATTATTTTATTTTCTCATGAGATTTTTAAAATAATATGCAAATTTATTTACAATATCAAAGTGGTATAATTTATCTGTAATCTTCTCTCTTGTTTTCTTTTCATCAAAAAAAAAAAATCTTACTATCTCTATATCAGAATTATTGGTAAGCATATATACAATAATTATTACTTATTATAATTAGTTTTTTTCTTTATATAAACTAATTACCTGTAAAATGTAAAGTTGATTATTATTGATTTGATTGAAAGCTAAATTTCTGAAATGTTATTTGCCCCCCTTCGGATATACTTGATCCCCCCGTCGGAAAGTTGCTGCCACCGTCTCTGTATTTTTTGCAGTAAAAAACACTCCTCCAAGAACTGTTTTAAGGCTTGAACTGTGCCTTTAGAAGACAAAAAGCATTTTGTTAAGCAATAAAGCTTGTTTTTCCGGTTTTAATATTGGTTATATTTCTAAATTTTGTAAGGTTAAGAATCAATGTATATATTATTAAAAACCCCATGATTTTTTAATGTGTGCTAATCCTAAAGAAAATAGTGTTGAGAGTAAATCTACTGTTATAGATACTAATTCATTGTCTAGTAACTGTAATGTAGATATTGTATATTTAATGTCTTTATTTGTGAAATTACAAGCGGGCAATAAATCAATTACGCTTAGAGCTTTGATAGATAGCGGATCTCAGAATTCTTATAACTCTTAACAAGCAATAGAAAACTTAGGTATTAAATCAAATAAGAAAATAAAAATGCAACATATGTTGCTCAGAGGAAAGAAAACAAAATCTCAATTTCATGATACATTCTAGTTAAAAGTTTCATCCTAAGATGATTTATTTTTTTCTTCTAATAGTTTCTATGTAGAAAGTAAGATTAGTGGCAGCGTACAAAAATTAACTGATCTTAACCTCATAAACCAAATGAAGCAAAAAGGGATTATCTTAGCTGAGTTGAGTAATAGCGATTGCGAAATTGACCTTTTACTAGGTGCAGATGTTATGAATCTGTCCAAATAGACTCCGGTTTGTCTACAATTAATACGCGGTTAGGAAATGTAATAGGGAGAAAGAATTTATGTGAAGGGTGTAATGTAAACTACGATACGGCTTTAAGTACTCTTTCTTTGCTCGTTAAAAGTACTTTTGTAAGTGAATTATGGGATCTTGAAACTATTAGAATTAAGGACCCAATTGAGAAAATAAATAAAAGTAAAGAGCTGTTGAAAGCCTTAGAGTATTTTCAAAACAATATAAAATTTTTATCGGATGGCAGATACGAAGTTAGTTTACCCTTTAGAGAAAACGCCTATGAATTGCTTTCGAATAAAAAGCTGACTTTGAAGAGGTATAAACGATTGTGTGAACGCGCTAAACAAATGGGTCTTCTCGGTGATTACCACGCGGTATTTAATAAGTGGGAAGATTTAAAAATAATTGAAAAAGCTGGAAGTAAAATAAAAATTTATTTTTTGCCGTATCGACCGTTGTTATATGCCTGTCCATTACAATCTGTAATATCTAAATAAAGCTCTACATTTCTGAATAGAGCTTTTGCTAGTCCTTCTCCAGTCACACCAGTTACTTCAATAAGCCCTAAAAATGGCTCATTTATACTTAATCTTTTCTCTTCAATTCCTAAAATAGCCCTAGTGTTGCTTTACAACGGGACATTAATATAACTATACGATACTAAACTTTCTATTCAAAATCTATATACCTAATAAAGACTGAGGTTATTTTTTTATGGGAAATATCAGAAATAGAATTCATTTAGGTTGTATAATACGTAACTGCATTTACATTATCTTCAGTTTTATTAATGACTTCATTTCTTAAGATAGGGATATTTTGATATTGCAATGTATGAACTAAATCATTGAGAGTTTGTGGAATTTTTTATTCTGTTTATATGATTCATAATCACAGAGTCGTATTTACTTAGTAATTTGATGAAACATTAAAAAAAAATCCATTACTAAGCCTTTCTATTATTTCGTAGGTTTCACGATGTGAAAGATTATTACACGCTAAAAATAAAATCACAGCTACAATTCTTTGAAATAGCAAGTTGAGTCATGCCATTTCCTTATTTATATTAATTTGGATTTGTTTTATCAACAGTCGAACATAAATAAGTCGTCTTCGTAATACTTTCCAAACAACAAATGAATTAAAATGACAACTAAAAAATTCATGAACTAGGATTACAGTTCACAATTTCTCCAGTTATCATAGCCACCTATAAATCTTGTAGTTTGGTCATTTCCTCTTCTTTTGGAAAAAAGGAAAGATCAGAAACAAAATACGGAGTCTCACATTTTTGAATAAATTAAAAAGCTGCAAATTTGAATTCCACTATTCGGTCGTTTTTTAAAGTAGCACGTAGTGGACAGGGATCTACATCGAGCATTTTTAGTAAAGTAAAATCTTTTTTTAGGTTGTACAAATCCGATTTTATCACAAAATAGTCTAAATTTATTAGTTCTAATTCTTAGCCATTAACAAGGATCATTTTTTTCTCGCTTGATTACATTTTTAACAGTCATTTTCCTCAGTATTTTCTGATTCGATCATATTTGTACAAACAGACGGTTTTCAACAAACCTCCCCGCTTCAACATTTTCATTGCAAGACTTTTTAGTTTTAGTGGAACTTTATTCCCCTGTCGAAGTTTCAATAGTAACTTCTGAAGTCGAAGCAGTTTCATTGCCAGTATTACTTCATTGCAAAGAAAACAGATCTACTTGTGACTTCTTGAAGTTTAGCTTTTCTATTTCTTTCTTTTCCGATAACTTTCTTTTTTGACTCCCAGAGGGATATTTCCTCCGCATGTACACTGTTATATCTTATAGTATTAAGTGGTTTATAGAATGAATTACCAAATTACTAAACACTATACAATAAGCTATTGCCTAGTAGGTGAGGTAAATGGTTGAAAAACTCCTTGCCTTATATTAACAATATTTTGCACACTTGCTCTAGACTATAATATGAATGCTTCACTTGCCAAATCGATTAACTCCATTTTCGGAATTTTATTAAATTTTAATATCAAAGCACTTCATTAGCTACTAGCTGTACATTTTCAAAACAAATTTCTCTAATAATAAGTATTGGCATCACTAAATGACAAAATCGTTTTAGCCATTGAATAATAAATAATTTATGTCAGAAGCCAATCTGATTAACTCCATACCATAATGTATTTATATCATAATAAAAATCTATTTAACCAGCTGCACTATTTTTCCTTACCTACGGAATTATGCCCAGTTACTTGCCTAATGATTCACAATTTGCTATCATCGAATCTCAAGCAAAAAAAAAAAAAAAAAAGTTCAGAATATCTTTTTGCCATATGATTGGTATAATATATAAAAACATGTAAAAAGAAAGCACCGTTTCATATTGTTCAAATGATGCATCAGGACTTTTTCTCTACAATTACTTTAGAAAATTCTAACAATAATAGAAAGGTATCAGTTACAGGGATAGCAGTAAATTGGCTCAAAATGCACTGGATAAAATTAGAAAAGTCGAAACCCTATCTGATACAATTTAAGTATGACTTTAATGAAGATACCGAATTTAGTGCCTTAAATATACGAAAAAGTGTAGTAGGTACACCACTATGTCTGAAAAATGTGATCCAGCCTTTGTTGCATTCAACAGGTCGAACAGTGACAAGAGAAAAGATATGATGGATATGTTGAAATTTATTCTTTACACCAGTATTATAAAACTTTAAAGACAAGATGGGAGCTCAAATACAGCTAATGAAGATGACATCATTTATAATGATGATAACGCAATTTTAACAAAGTAATAATACTCATATTATGTAAGAGTAAGAGAGTAGTTATTATTCATTTGTGCTAAACTCTTCAATAAAACATATGTTTATATAATGACTTTTTTTCCGTAATAAAAGAATAATTCAAAGACTGAATTTAAATGAATAATTTACTTTCACTTGCCAAATTCATGAACTCTCCCAATCATGAAAAAATTGTAGTAATAATAACAATTATTCCAAGTATATTCCATCTTATACTTTCTATATGTCGTCAAATCAAATAGGCGTTTGCAATAATACAGTCTACATCGTATTTTCAAATTTTTAATTTGAAAAGAATTTTAAAACACAACATATAATATTTTATCATTTTTCTCAACTTCTTGTTTTATGGAGTTAATCAATTTGGCAATTGAAGCATCCATATATACTGTAAAGCTGGCATATTTCCAAATCTGTCCACTGCTCCATTTAAACTTCTTTCTTAACTCTTTTCATTCCGATCTTGAGCGATGAAGATGTAATGCAGTTGTATTGCTAAGAGTTGATCACTTAATTTATCGTCGTTTTACTTCTTATTTGAACAACTTGATATAAACAAATATTACACTAGATATAGATTAAAGTAGAGAACTGATGATTTACAAGTCTATTTCAGCCCAGCCTCGGCCTCGATTTCTCGGCGCCGGGCACGTCTCTCCGTCTTAACATGTCTGAAGGGGATTTTCTAATTACTAAATGAACTTTTTACGTCTTTTTATAGATATCACTGCCATCTTTGCCTAATAAAGGTGTCAGTCGATTTCATCCAGCCACATGGAAACAAGCTTGTAAACTTTTAGTATGTGGAACATTATTGTTATTCAGAACACTATTTTAATTCTAAATCATGCCCCTCCCTCCAGTCGCGAGGCCCGGGTGCATAGCACCTGTCACCCCCCCCCCTAGATGGTGCTGCCGAGGGGTACAAACTTTGAGTTTGCTTCATGTATAGAGGGTTTGTTGAATTTTTACTTGAAATTTACGGTTGGAAAGAAAACTTAAACAACTGATATGAGGCAGAAGAGAAATGTGAAGCTGATTAGTTTGAAGATAAGCCCGTGGTGTCACATTCGATAAAAAGCTTTCATAAAATCCAGAAAGCCGCCGCCAGCGATTAATTTTGCTTTGGACCCAGCAGTTATTGTGTTAACTATTCCAAGCGTTGATGGGTACAGCTACGATTTTTCTGCAGACATACAGACAACCTAGAATGATGTTATTGCGGTTGTAGTGTTTGAAGACTCTATTGAGAAATATCTTTTCAAGCAGTTTATCTAAAGGCCTTATCACACGGCGAAATATCGTCAGCACTTTTCCGTTTCTACCTTCAAGCCAATCAAGCAAGTTTTTCGTAATCGACAACTTTTTCTAACCAGTTTGAAAATGCCGACGATAGTAGCTGAAATATTGTCTGCAAACAAAATTCAACCAATCATGTGAAACTTTGAAGTGACGTCACATGTGTGACGTCACTTTCGTTGTCGTTGCGGAAGGAAAGTGCCGACGATATTTCGCCGTGTGATAAGGCCTAAGTTACCAAGTAGATAAGAATCAGGAAATTTAAAATTTTGTTTCGGTTCAGGGGAATTAGTCACATACTATTAATAAAAAACGAGGCTATAATAAAACTGAATCTAACAGTAGGGTATGTAGAAATGCCAGCAGAATTAGGAAAAATACGTTTATCACGCTTCCAAAACAACCAGAGTACTTTGAACCATTGAGACTATTTTGCAGTTTCCCGCCGCCTCCAAGAGCTCTGCTCTCTCCTATCGTTGATTTGCTGAAAGAGGAGCGAATTAAAAAGCTCTCCTCAAGTAGATTGGCTAGAAGTGGGGAGCAACCAGATATGTGAGAATATTCTCCTCAATCTGATTGGCCGAACGCACATCACTAAAAAAATGTTTAGTTTTGTCAATCACATTGTCATAAAAAGCGTCAACATTTCCAAACAGGGAGATAGGTAAAAGCGGGATAGGCAAAACGATAATAGTACATTTTTGAAGAAACATTAGAGATATGTAGATGTATGGATATTATGTGCTGCCATCTGTTAGTCTTAATGTGAAGATAATAATAGTGAGTTATATTTATTAAAATAGAGAAGCTTGACTTTTCGAAAAACGTGTCAGGCATATTTAAAAAACTTCACAACTCTTGCCATCTCTAAATAATGTTTAAGTGTAGAATTATTAAGTCTGAATTTTTTCATACAAATTTAATAAACTGAGAGGATAAGAATACAATATTTTCATTCTTTAAAAATAAGCATCATCCTATTTCACATTTGAAGTAATCTTTACTATTTATTGTGAAGGATTTTGGGGATAAAAATATCAATGCGTGTGGAACTTATACGAAAAGTAACTGAATATACTCATAGAAGGCGAAATTGTTTGCATAAAGTCAATGAAAAAGCTTTTTTTTTTTTTTACAAAATAATAATAATAATATATCGCTATTAAAACCCTAATTTAGCAATTATTTAAAACAATTTTTCAGAGTTACAACAACCCTATATTTTATGTGCATAAACAGGGGGCACTTACTTTGATCTGGATGGTCGCCAAGGGTTATCGCCAAATAGTAAACAAACGGAGCGTTAGCTCGCAGGCGTCGGTTACCCATTCGTTTCTCCGTGAGAGTGATATGAATCGCTGATGTGTTGGGTGTAAGCGGTTCTTTGACATCGGCTTTGGCAAATAGGTCCTAATTAATTTTTTTCGTCCTCGATGTAATGCGGTTATCAGTTCGTAGTTCGTATGCATCCGCTTAAACAAATAGTTCTTATTATTTTTTTCCCTTGTTATAATGCAGTTTTGTGTTTCCGCTTTGATATTAAGTTCCATAGAATAATATTATTAAAAATATATATAAATGAAAATAAATAATAAAAGTTTAGTTATAAGCTAATTAGTAAATTAATTACATACAAGTCAATGCTTTTTAAATAAAATATTCCCTATAATAACAATTATATTGTTCAAATATGTTATTTTTTAATATCGATAAGTTTTTCATTATATTTTAAACACTTAGGGTCGTTAGTTCCCGTTCTATTCCTCAAATTCTATTAAATAATTATTCCTCATATTATTTTTTAAATTATTTTTAATAACAATTAGTATTTTCTCTTCCTTTTCATTTCAAGTATCGGTATATGCTTACATTATTCCTATTCCTGTTATATCTGTGTAATCTTTAAACTTCCTTTATTCATTATAATGATATTTTTGTGTGTTTCTTTTTAGAAATTAGAAAGTAAGTTGAAATACTTAACATAAATGGGGGCAAAGTGCCTAAAATGCTCATAGAATCAGCAGAAACAAGTTGCATTTTTTTGTTAATCTTTTCATTGTGTATTTTTATGATAATAAAAAATATATATAATAATCAATATCATTGATATTTAATACATATTGCTAAATTTTTTATACCAATAAAAAGAAGTATTAAATTGTACCTTTTTACAGGATTATCTACAAATAATAGTTTGATTAAATTTGTTGAGACATTTATCTTTTTTTAAAAATTAATCATTGGAAAATATTATGAAATATTTTTATTGTTATGCAATTATTATTAGCAAACACAAACCTTTTTTTTAAACGGTGAATTTGAATAATTTCCCATGGTCGTATAAGTATAGTGAATCTACAAAAACAAACTTTATATTTCTTAAATGGTAAGGATAGTATTAAGCTTTTTTTTAAATTATTTGTTGGACAGTCTTTTAATCTATACTTATAATAAAGCTCAATGTGTGTGTGTGTTGGCGATCCACAGGCAAGGCCGTTGGACATACAGCTACCAAATTTGGTACATGTATACCTTGGAGGTCGGGAATGTGCACCTAGGAGCCCTTTTTTCGAATTTTTAATTAGAATTTGAATTCATTAAAATTTAAGTGAAATTTCGTCGTTTTTCCACTATAACTTCCGAAAATATTATTGCACAAACATGATTTTTGCATCAATTTAAAGATTAAAAAATTAGTTTTCTAATGGTATCAGTGTTTTAATGTATAACTTAAGCTTCTATTTTTAACGAATTTTTAAAGAAATATTTTAACCATGTTTTTTAGCACGTGACGGGATAAACGAAAAGAGTGACGGAAATTCAGATTTAAAAAAAAACAAACTGTCATCGCAAATTAAATCTAAAGAAATACAACTCTCAGCACGGGAATAGATAAAATAACATAAATATAATAAGTGACATTTTCTAAAAAAATAAATGCAAGGCAAAGGACTCTATGATCATTTATAATATCTAAATTATTAATTCAATAAATCTTCTTTATTTACGGTAAACCTGATTGAATTTAGACAGGTTATGCATTGAAATCCCGACCTAATGGCATATTTCTATAATCGTTTGCAATATCTGTATCATTAATTCAATAATTTTTTTTCGCTTTCTTTAAAAAAACATATTTAATATTTTGCCAACATCACCGAAAAAAACATCTTTAATATTTTGAAAGCATAACTGATAGTTAAAACTGACTGATTTATAAAATTGAAGAATATTATTAGGAAAACGTGTTCTTTTAGAACTTTCCGTCCATCATCTTAAAGAAAATATTAATTTCAGGCCAATCAATGCCCGGAATTATTTCAAGGCTAATGAATATGTGATTTAATTGAAAATTTTAGAACGCATTACTCATGGCGAACCAGCTGGTCGCCAAAGGCGGCTAGTCAATAAATAAAAACGGTTTTTTTTTTGTTTTAATTTAATAGATCACGATCGTTTCAAAGCAGAGCAGTTTCTTTGTAAGTAATTTTGTGTAAAACTGAAACGCAAAATTTTATTAGAATGTACAAAAACCAATCTATAATTTTTAAGTTTTTAACAACCAAAAAAAAAATCGTCCCATGGAATTTCTACGATTTTTAAAGTTTTTGAAATTCAGAGAGATTTCTCATTGAACGAAATGTTCGAAATAAAATCTGAAACTAACAAATAAGCAGCAATAGTATATTCTTCTAAAAAGGTCCAAGAAATTTATTATTATAATGACACAATAAGGTGAGGAATATCACGAAAAAAGGTAAGTAATAAAAGCTAATTATTTTACTTATTTCGAAATGTTTTAGATCAGTGCTCCGCAACCTTTTCTCACCTACGACGCACCTTATTTCTTTCTAGAATTCCGCGGCACACCAGAAGCTAAAGTATATAGGTATTCATTGATACACAAACTTTACAATAAATGTTTGTTTTTTATTTGAAAGGTATACATACATAAAACCGTAACATATTTATTTCTACGCAATCATAATAATTATTAATGTGATACCTGCGCTTGTTTCAATGAACACAAAAGATTTATATTTGGCTCAATATTTAACACCGCGACCCGAAGTTCTTGATCAAGATCTTTTAAGTATGACCGCTTATCATTTTTAATTAATACAAGAGTTGAAAACTTTGCTCACATAAATATGTCGTCGAAATGGAAGTAATGTTAAGATTGCTTTGTAGGAAATGTGAGAATATTCTTTTTTAATGTAAATCCAGAAAACTTCTAATGGAACTTCGGAAAAGCATACTTTTAAAGTCATGCCATTATTTAAATCTGCTCTCACCAGGGTACCATTGAATAATTATTTAGTTATAATAATTATTCTTTAGTATATTTAGAAAAATAGACATTATTATGAAAAAAAATTGTCATTGTGTATTAAATACATGATGAAAAATTGTAAAATGTCAAATACAATGCATTTGATCGCGGCACTCCTGTATCTGGCTCGTGGCACACCGGTTGCGGAGCACTGTTTTAGATCATTAATTTTCGTTAATGGTCAACATATTTATTAAAATTTAACATAACGCAAATATTGCTCTTAATTTCATAGGAGATTTATAGGTGGAGCAATAATAGTTTTTTAAACCCTTTTTTATTTTCCTTCTGCTCTAAATCTCCATATTTAGAAGTTTAGAATTTTTTATTTGCCGCCTTATAAAACTAAGAGCTAAAGCGTACCAGGAAGGTTATCATCATAAGACTTGCAAAATTGTCAGAAATTGACGATAGAAAAATGCAATGTCCAAAATGAATTTATCAGATCAAATATGTTTGATAGAAAATAATAATAAAATAATTGAAGCGATAGAAATAATAACAGAAATTTAATAGAAAATAATGAAAATTGTTTATCACTTCTTATTTCTGATGCTTAGTAAAGGGCTTTTTTTTTTCCAAAAGTTCCGCAAATTTATAAACAGCTTTGCAGTTACAAGTAAAATGAAAATAATAATTAAAAAGAATGATAGTAAATACATTTTTTTTTAAATAGCAATATTTGAAGCTAGTGACAGACTTAAGTGCTGCACTGCCTTCAATTTTCACGACACTTATCAAGTGAAGAACCTTAAATAATGATTTGCTTTAAAGTTTTGAATTTTATTTGAAAATGTGGTATTCAATTTTTTTGGAAAAGCTTTTTTTTTTTAAATCATGGCATTTACACATTGAACGTGATTCAACAATTCAATAAGAAATGACATTATTTTGAATTTTATTAAAAAACCATTATTACAAATTTATTTTAAAATTAAACTTCTAAAAATTATTTAAACCAAATGTATATATCTATATTCACTGAAATGAAATTAGAATTCAAACAATATTTTTAAACCTTAACAAGAAGTAAAAATATTTTTTTAAATCTAATAATATGTTCTGATGATAAGGCAAAAATAAATTATGTTATTATTTTTTAATGAAACTTCTAATTAAAATTTTTGAAAATAAAATCATCCAACCTAAAGAATAAATGTTTTGAATGCCTTTTATTCTTGTAAATTCGTTTTTGAAATTGTAAGTACCAGAAGTAGTACATATCTTTATTCATACAAAAATTAAACTTAGTTGAGATTCGTCCAACAAATAATTTTGAAAGGGGTGGGGACATAAAAAAAACTCATTATGAAAGAAATTATGATCATTGGGGCCTCAATTTAAAATCTCATATTTTTTCTACTATTTCCCCTCTAAATAATGAATGGCATTGATTGATTACACCTCAGAGCCGCTATAGTTCTCGTCCTGTCACACGGCACTTCAATCTAAATCAGGCTGATCTGCATCCAAAGAAAGCCGACCCGGCGCCTGAAATTATACCATTCTTTATCCTCTGGGAAGGAAAAACGGTGAACAAATGAAAAAAGGATGGGGAGCTGATATTTATAACCCTATTTCCTGTTTTAAATTGTGTGAAAAAGGGCATGTGATTCATGCATACAAGAAAAAAAGTTAGGGGCGTCCTCCTTCCTTAACTTGAAATTCAGATCAGCATTGTTGGGACTTCTGTTTCATTCCAGAGAGAGTTTGAACTAAAGAAAAGAGGCTTTCCCCCCCCCCATCTTTTCGAAACCAATTACCACAGTGAGGAGAATGTGTTTCTGGTTATCTTATCTTAGTGCTGACCACTTCCTTCCCCCAACTCTCCAATTTACAACTTCTTCTGCCATATTGACAATACAGTAATGTTTAGTTCTCTCTGAGCGCCGTAGAGAGGTTTTTCTAAAAATTAAGTCCACGTCCAAAAGGGCGGAAACTTGAAATTTCACCCTCAGCGGTTGTATTCGACTTTGCCGCAAACGGTTTATTCCTACGCAAGTTTTTGGAAAAGTGGAAATCGGCGAAAAGATCTTTTTTTCACAATTTTTCAGATGAAACTAATTTGTACTAAACAAATTCCTTATCTTGAAAACGATTAAAGTGGGCAAGTTATGTCGCTTTCGTGAAGGAAGAAAATCTTTCTTAAATTAATATTACTGGCTCAAAGTTTTATAAGTGCATATTTTTAAAAGCAATACAAAATGTTTTAGACTGTCTTACTAAAAAAAATTATCATTCGCCATTCGTACAATATGAAAAAGGTGTCAAGATAATAATTGAAACAAAAAATAGATTTTTTCTCTTATATTAAAACACACACACTCTAAACTTTGCAGCAAAGCTTATATATAAAAGAAACCATGGGCTAGGAATTTAATTGCGTAAAGTAGAAATTTGCATCTATTTTCAAAATATTGTGACCGGTGGTTGGTGGGTTCTAATTAAGATAAGCCTTCTTGTGTAACAATAATTTATTATTAAAACATATAAGGTTACGTTACACACAGACACAAACAGAGAGTGGACAAAAAACACGTCAACACATAACGATAACAGAGGCTTAACTGACTGTCTCTCTAAGCACTCGCCAGAGGGCGGCGTGTAATGAGTGAATCATAGTGTAGGGGGAAAAAGAGAGTGCTACAATATCTATTTATTTATAATCTATTTACTATTTCTAATCTGTTTAGAAATATGCATCATCCAAGTCGAGAGAGTGTTGCTATATTTATATTTTGACATAAGGTAGGCAAGAGACTATTTTATTTTCCAAATACTAAATAAAATCTTGAAACAAATTACTGCTTCTTTAATTAAGAAATGGTATTTTGATTCAGATTTAAAACTCTTTTAAAATTTCAATTCGTTTAAGAATTGTATTTGAGAAGAAATTCATTCCAAGAAACAAACCTTACAAGAAATGTTTTTTTATTCTCTATTGCGATCTAATATTTTATGAAAAATAAGTGATAAATGTTCAATGAAAACATTTTAGTAATAGATGTAGAAATCTTTTCTTATATGTTTTTTTATTGAACAGCATTAATATTCATTCCATTTTTTTTCTTCTTATTTTTATTACAAACGTTAACAAGGATTAGACGAAAATTTTCTTTAAGAATTCCTGATTTAAATATTCTAAGTTGGCGCATTTTCAATGAATAGTGCTATGTATAAGACAATTGAGTCTAGAGCTCCCAAACTGATCTTATAGTTACTACTTACAAAGTAAATGTTCAATAAGAGAAACGTTTCTCAAAATTCAAATTTTTATTCAAATAAAATTTATTAAACTTTTTGTCCATTGGAAATATTTTAAATTCTTTTTTTTATTATAATAATCGAATAATAATGATATGTCAAAAGTTGTCAAAAAGATGTCAAAAGTTTAATGGTTTTAAGGTGGGAAGATGGATATTTAAATTTGATTCTATTAATTTTCATTAAAAATGCTTGAGCTGATTCTTCCAATAATTTTCTTAATTCAAAGAATAAAGATTAGAAGAACTTAAAATACCTAAACTAAAAAAAAAAAAAAAATTCCTTTTATGTAGATATGATTTGTTTGATTTATATATTTTAAAAAAATCTGCTGCATATTTGTGTGCAATAATAACATATAGAACACAAGCCAGTACAAATCCAAAATTAAAATTACAAAAATAGGTTGAAATTTTATTTGCATCTAGCATTTTGTTTCAATTATTAAGTCAGTGTTCATTTTACTATTATCATAAAGCTCTTGATCTCGAGTTTTTCATGTTCTTTCAGAATTAGTTACTTACAGAATTAGTTACCCCTTGTCTTACCCCCAGTTGGTGGGTAAGACAAGTGAGGGGAGAGCCATTATCGCCTTCTTCGGAGAAAGTCGTGGTGGGGTTCCTTGGTCTTTGATCTAACCTCCATTCTTTCTTCTTCACCTTGCGTTTCTAATTCGGAACGGGACTAAGGGGTAGTGGTGTTTTTATTTCCCTTCCCCTCTACGTTAAGGCTGAGAGGATAGTAATTTACAAAGCTTTTCCTTTACATTTGTTGTATCTATTTAAGCAAAGTACACACGGAGCCAATTACAGAGTGCTATAAAAAATCCACGCCTACTTCAAGAGGATTAAACGAAACTTATAGGACTAATATTCGTTTAACGAAGTCACTCCCTCTTCGATTTCAGTCACAGCGCCCTCTGCACCAATTTTTTTTTTCCATATGTCGCCATTTCCCGACTTTTAAGTCCAATTCATACAGACACGCGTGAACAAAGGCTGCGCGGGAAAATTGACTATTTTTGTACCCATTTCTATGGAATATTTTATGTACAAATATCTGTCTACCTAAAAAATTCTTAAGCTTTCTTCCCTTCATTTAATTAGCGCATTTATTTGTCTTTTCCACTAATTCTCGTAAACAAAAAAATATTAATATTTGTTATTATGTATAATACTACTTAGTGGCTATATATATATATATATATATATATAGCTTTTTATATTTTAGCAATGTTTAAGAAAAGCATAGGTTTCTATTGTTTTGTAATTTAAATATCAACATTTTATTTAAAAAACTTTTTATATCATGAAAAATTTTTATGTTTTCAACTGTAGAGCCAGCCAATCCAGCCCGAACCTTGCTAACTGTTATAGACCGATAGCTAAAAAAATTATCCTCTGCTTCAGATAAATTAATAAATATGGGTTTAACTTTTCGACACATCGACGTGCGGTAATGAAAAATAAAAAATTATATAAATATGAATTTGAAATAATCTAAGAAATTCACATGATAATGAAGCTTTTACAGCATTTTAAGATATATTATTCATTTCCCACATAATTCGTTCAACAATACTAACAAACTATTTTTTAAATATAATTTTATACAGTTATACATGGATTTACATAACTGATATATATGTACATTATTTTTTAATGCTAAGAAGATTTTTTATATTTTACTAATTTATTATTATTATTTTGATTTTTTATATTTTACTAATTTATTATTATAAAGAAACCAGTTATCTGTCCCCGTGCTAAAAGAATTCTACAAGGAAAAGTGTGAGACTTATTTTAAACTCTTTCCTCTGTGGTCCGTAACGGGTAAAGATACACGATTTGCAAATGTGCATATGCGAACGCCTTGTTTACTAAATATGCTCAGTGATACATCATTTGCAAACCATGTATCAATGCGCTGCAAAGAATACGTTACTGCACATACTACACGACGCAGGGTTTACCAGAGACCGCTGTGCGGAGATTAGCGATAACCGGTTTGACGATACAAAAGGTAAACAAGTTGGCGACATCCAGACCATCCAGATCAAAGTAAGTGCCCCCCATAAATATTTATCCTATACCTATAGCTCAGCATGTTCAGTGGTTCTTATATTAACTGAGATTATATAGTAAGTCATGTGAATCATACCTTGGTTTCCATAATGATTTCCAAGCAAGTCTCATGAAAATAAATACATCGTTTTCTTAATCGACTCTCAAAAATCAGCTAATAGGTAAATATTTAAAACAATTTTGAACTGAATTGCTCAAAGTTCGTTAGTACTTTGTTTCCTTATACCTTCAGACTTGCCACAACTTTTGGTGTTGGGTATTCATCTAACCTTATTATGTGCTTATTGTTGTTTTGATTTTTTTTGTCACAATTTAATATAAAATTATAGAAATATAATATCTTTTCACGTAGGAAATAACATATTTTTGTATAAATCCCAGTAAAAAGTTGAAGTAACTATTTTCAATGTATTCTTTTAATACAGTAAAGCTCCTTATTCGCGCTTCCTTCATTCGCGTTTTCACTATTCGCGGATTTAAAAAATGCAACCCAATCCCTATATTCGCGGCTAAAAATTTCTTTATTTGCGGATCTAATAGGTACGTACATAATAATAAAAGGAAAAATGACGAAGAATCTGTGCAAATTCACACTTTGACAGTAAACATAGCCGAAATCGCGAATGTTATAGGATGAGATGGGTTCGAACGGATAGAATCAAGTGACATTCAGGAATTGCTTTAATCGCAAGATGAAGATTTGACTGAAACCGACTTGGAGGAAAAGTTAAATTCACAGCCCACTGAAAAAGAGGCTTCAACAAGCACTGGGAACGTGACATTTAATTTGAAAAATCTTAGTGAAGGTTTAAGAATGGCAAATGAACTTTGCAGTTTCTTTATGAACATTGATCCGTCTATGGAACGAAATCATATTTTTAAGAGGTAAATTTCTAATGTGACT
>JAPMOQ010049350.1:310345-348194 GCA_026543055.1 Argiope trifasciata
TTGTTGAATAAAGACTTGCCTTGATATAACATGAATATTACAATACATTCTTACTTACTCCATGTCTATTATACACTATGATATGAATGCTATTGCTTAACTTTTGTGTTTTACTTAAGTTCGAATAAATTGGAGACCGTTGATCTAAAAATAAAGTGAAAGATATGGTTATAAATCTTCTACTCATAAAATGTGTTAGTTAAATTCACTAAGTTATTTAATTATGACTACAGATATTAATTCCTGTTAGTTATTACCTTTAGTCATTTAAAAATTATAGGTTTGCAATTTACAAGAATTTAACATGCATTTTTTAAAAAAGTTACAAAGCACAAGAGTAAAATAATGACCAAATAAAAATCAACTTGCATGAAATGGATCATGATTTGTTTTGTTTTCATATTACATATTATGGGACTTAACTATCAAAATATCACATTACCTCTTCATTTTCAATTAATTTATACGTTTCAGAAAATTCTATATGAGTTTATTTATAAAATGCATCTCAAGAACAAGTTTGAAAACTACAAAACATCATTTACAGATAAGAAATAACGATTTAAAAATAGGTTATGATAGAGGGAAATTTAAAATTAATTTTTTTTCTGTCACAACATAATAAACCTGAGCGTTGAGCTACAACTCAACATTCAAAAGACAACACTTATACCGGGTGCTCCTCTCGCTCAAATGCACCTACCTGTGAAAAGTAAGGTTTACGATGGATTCGTCCTAGCCATAGAGGTAATTGTTGCGATTGAAATGCTAGTCAGCTTCCCGCCACCACCCTATATTTTCTCCTGTCGTTAATTGGCTGAATAGCGGAACAGAAAGTGACGTCAACAGGGAACTTCTCTTGTGGAATGGTGAAAAGCGAAAAGCAATGAAATACGTCAGCAAGTTCGCCTCAATCTGATTGGATAAGCATTCAAAAAGAAAAGATAATAACTAGTTTTGCAAATTGCACTGTCTTAAAAATATTGAAGATTTCCAAACAGAGAGATGTGCAATCGCGAGAATTAAAAAATGTGAATTAAGGCATTTTGAGGAAATATTAAAAATATCTGTAACTAACTCCAAAAAAAATAAGAATGAGCTCAGACGAAAATTTCGAACTAAAACAGTTAATAAAATAGAATTAAAAAACAATGAAAAAAATAAGAGGAATCAAAAACAAAAAAGAAGCATGAAATCTACGGCTGAATATAAGAATATGCGTGGATGCGATAATTAGTCACTTTAGAGCTCGTAACGAATCTCAAATAAAGTACTAAATATCAAGTAAGTTCTAAAAAAAATATATATATAAAACTTCTTTATGTAATTCAAGTTATCACATCTTATAACGAAAAAGCAGTAAATAATTTTAAGTCATACTTATAAAAAAGGGGGACGCCGACATACTTTTCATTTCGGAAAACATAATATGCATAGTTACTCTCTTAATTATATTAGTTTATATTATTACTGATATAATTATTTTGGAGATAATTAACAGTGATAATATATAGTTAATTTATGAATTAGAATAGCATAATATGTAATTAAAATATATTATACTAAACTTCATTTATAGGTACTCTTCAGCTGCCTATAAATAAAACTTAAATGTGTTGTTTGTTCACCAGGAGAAGGCACTTCGGTCCGCCTTTTTGGAGGTGGAGTTCATTTCAGCTCGGGGAAGACGGGTAAACAGCCCCACTCTTGTCAATGAGACAACCCTAAATGCGCGCCAAACGGCGAATACTTGCTCGTTATCAGTTACTTTGTGTTATCATTTGTTGTTGCACTTACCGTTCCTCTTGCTAGTTATTAATACATACTATATATTTAATTTCAAAAACTGATATTTTCAAAGCAAACAACTGTTATCTTTGTAGCAAAATTTCTTTAAAAGGGCGTACTATTCACTCGAAAGAGAGAAATGTAATAAATAATGTTACAAATTTTGTGAAGATGAGGCTGCAGCTGGAACACTTTTTCCCCTTTCCCAAGCCCAAAAGCATGCTGCTTCAGCTACTGGTGTTTCAGAACAATTAAGTGAATTAAAAAAGAAAAAAAATTCTACAAATGGACATTTATCTACACCGGGGAAACATCGAAAGCGTCCTGAGGATCAAAATGCAGTATTGGACAATTTTCATTTCAGAAAATTCTCTTTCTGAATTATTTTTACTTTTTATATAGGTTACAATTTTGTCAAACAGTTCCCATGTTTTAAATTTTTATTATTATTTCTGAAAAATTACTTTGAAAACTTCTGGGAAATTCAATAATATCATTGTTTTAAACTAGAAAAGACAATAAATTAAGGGTAATTTCTCTTAAAAGATGCCCCGTTTGTTGGTAGGGTGAACGTCAGTCAATAACTCATGGAATGCGTCAATTGTATCACTGAAATGATACTATAAAAAATGGGTAAAAGCTAACGATCGCCATTTGGCAACCTTTCCTGACACAGATCACTTTCTCCTTCCGAAATCATAGAAATAGCATCGTCTAATCCTACGTGACGAGGGCGGAGCCAAGTGCCAACTTGTGGTGGACGTGCTTTTAAAAAAAACGCAAGCAGAGTAAAAAAGAATAAATCAATTTTCTTTTCATCTTTAAAACATGGAGAGGTACATTGTAGAATAATAGTTCAAACATTAATTGCCTTACCAAAATTCTTATATTCAAACTTATCAAACAAGTACATAAATAATAAGAACGTCATTTATTTACTTAACTTAAACTAGGTGTGATTATTATTGCGAAACTTTACTATTTTGAGAAATGACATGTCATTGTTTTTAATGCAGTCTGATGGGATTTTAATCAAAACTAACCAAAAGAATCATCGATGTTAAAGACAAACCATATAAATATTTCAGTGTATTATGTACTTTACTGTTATGGTGAGGAATTTAACAAATGTTTGTATTCTGTTCTGTGTGTGTGTGTGTTTTGAAGAAGAAAGTAATGAAAGTTTTTTGAATAATACGGTGTTTTACAAAAGTCAGTTTTCTATGTTTATTTAATGTTAAAAAGCATTATTATTTATGTTTGGTTTGTATGACGTATCCATTTTTTATCACTTTAATTGTGTAAACTGCATAATTTCATATACCCTCATTTACTCAGTCAGACTGCTCAGATGTGGAGATTTCTTACTTTTGCTTTAAATTCTTTATTCTTTTGAATTCACTTTTAAGCTTACTCTCATTAGGAGAAAATAACCATTTAGATTTGAGATTTACTATTTTTACATAATTGGTATGTTAACGTCTGAACTTTTTGTTAAATTAACAAAACAATTTGCATACTCAGCACAAAGTAGGTAGACTGGATTAAAACAAAAGTGATGGAAGATTTTGAAAAGATCAAATTGTTATACATACTTCATTGTAATAAGGATTTAAGAAGTAATGAGAGATAAGATCAACTGCTATCGTAATTCTTTGTTATGAAATATATGAAAGAAAGAAATTATATGCAAGGCAGTTTTTTTTGTCATGTATTTATTTTACATTTTAAAATGAACTCAATAACCTGTACATGTATCCTCCCCTTTTTCCCATGTTTAGATAGAGTTGAAGAATTATTGACATAAAAGTTTTTTTATTAAATTCTAAATGCATATTCTCTCAATGCTTTCCAATGATAATCAAATGAGTGCATCTGTCATCTTTGATTTATTTAATAAGTAGGAATTTCATGTTTTAAAAAAAATGACATCCATTACATTGTTGTCCTGAAGTTCAAACTGTTTTCATTGTCTTATGAACTCCCATCACAAAAGAAAGGGGATACTTTATGGGGGGGAATTTGATTTATAAAGCTATATTATTAATATAAAAGTTTGAAAGTTATTTTATTATTATACAAAGAAAGTATTCTCTATAACAAAAAAACAAAAAAAAAATCAACATTTAAATTCATAAATATTTTTATCAACTTTTTTAAAGCTAAAAAACAATCATATATCTTATATCTATATAACTTTTTGCTTTCTACAATTCGTAAAAGAATAACACAAATTGATGAACTGAAATATTCAAAGTTTTTTAAAGCTCTGAAGATGGAAATTTTATTAGAAAGTTTATCCCTCGGTTAAATGTTTCCGTGTCATGTAATTTCTCATCTATCTTATCTTAATAATATAGATAATTTCTAAAATTTATCATAAACTGCCATACACAGCTTACATACTCCCCTGAAAAGAAAAGAGGATGGAAAAAATCCCATTAGTATTGAACATTTTTGTATCAACAATTTTAAAAACGCATTGACAATAATCATTTTAACAAAAACTATCATATTTTAGGATTCCAAACATTCTGGATGTTATATAAGGAAAGAAGCTATTGATTTCTTTGTCATATTATTATTTCTTGAGTATTAATGGGAAAATACTATAAGATCTGATTTAAGGAATACCACTGATTCTTTTCAGCAGTGACTTTGATGTGATTTATTGAAATTATAATATTTTCATGTAAGGAAAAGCTATATATTTATTATTTATTAAAATTAATTTTAATGCACAAACTGACACCTCAAGGCAGAGTTTTATTTCAACTAAGAGAACAAATGATTCTGTTTAAAACTACACCAATAAAGAATGATTAAGGATTCTTCAATAAATTCACTTGAAAATATCTGTTTAAAACTTTCCCAGAGAATTATGTGGATATTTGAAAAGGCCAGGTTAGTTCTTTAGTGTAATTTATTATACAAATCTTTTTGCACATACACATATTGATTATTTATAAAATTAACTTAAATATCGAAAATTTATATCAATGTTACGATGTTTGTTTCAAGACAATGTATATTATAAGCCAATTTAACTACAAATAAAAAATGACTTGAAATGAATACTACAGTATTTAAAAACTTATTCACTAAAAGAAAGAATTCTATAGAAAATTAGTCACTAGAAGAAAGAACAGGCTATCTATATAGAATACTATGAATTATTTATTGTACAAACCCTTCATTTGAGCTGATAAAAAACTAATTTTATGCTCTAATTTTATTAATCTACATATAGAAAATAATGAAAGAAACAAAAAGAAAGTGCAAAGTTTATTTCTATTCTGATTTAATACTACAAGCAGTATTTTACACAAATCATAATTATTGTAATGTTATTTTCAAATACATATGCATGTAGTAATTTTCTTTTATGGATAGTATGTTATTTCTTTTTTTTATCATTGTTCAAGTGATTATTTAGCAAAATAACTTATAAAAGCATTATTTTTAATACAACAGACATGTTTCAGTAGCTTTCATAATAATAAAATACTATTAAATAAAAAATACTAAAAATAAATATAAGATTCAGAAATAATTTCTTCTATCAGAAAATCATCGTTAAGAAAGTTTTCAAAATACTGAGGGAAAAAAAAAACAACTCACCATATTAATTCACTATCAACTGAATTTTATGAAAGAAGATCCCTCTTTAAAAAAAATTTGATAACTAACAGTTTAATAATAACTATGTCCTATAGTACACATACTAACTTCATTATGAAGCAAAATTGAAAAGTAATGAATCCATTAAACAGTGCAGGATGTTTATGTAAATTTTAATTCATTCTTTTAATGATTGGTATGAAACAGGAACTACTATTACTATATTCTATTGACCAGCATTTATTTCATGAAAATTTTGAATATTTAGAACAATAGAATTTTGAACAATTACTATCGAGTTTTGTTCACTGAATATTTTTATTGTTTTAATGATTATAAAATTTAAAATTCTTTAAAAATTATTAAAACAAAAAATTTTATATTTTTTTCTGTTAGAATTAATTAAAGTTATTTATCGATGGTGAATTAAACTATTATTAATTAAACACTAAAATTAAATGAATATTAATTGAAATAAAATAAAATATATATATATAAAACCATGAGTTTATATAGTTATACAGAAGGAAGACGAGATAATTAATTAGAGTGAAATGTTCGTAAAAAAATATCCATGAATCAAAGAACTCTGAAAACCAGCCGCAAAATTAACGGGAAATTTTTTAAATTACCACGCAGTATTAATTATTACTTAATAAAAAATTGTAATTGTTTTCTAAAAATATTTTTGAAATCTGGGAATACAGTAGCATTCAGAACTTATTTTGAACTTACTGCTGTTTATATTCACTTAATGATTTCTAAAATTGTCATAGCCATTATAAAAATAATTTTTAAAAACGCCTGTTAGGCATTAAGGGTTTGAAATTGTGAGGGAAAAATATTTTCTCGTCTCGTCTGAAACTTATGTATATAAATAAACAGCAATTTAATAATACAAATTCGCCTTTGTATTTTCCCATCTATAATGCAGATAAACACGTAATCCTTTAACCAATCACAATCCAGGAAGAAATTCAAGGCCACACAGATGGAGAAAGAAAGAATATGATTGGACTGAAAATGATTGACATATAAAGAGCCGATTTCTAGATTGTGTTTCGTTCGCTAAACCACATGATTTGAGAAGTTGTATGTCATTGTTCTCAATGACTTTTGATTCTATTTCAGTTAAAACTAATCTAAAAACTCATACCAAATATAAACTATATAAAAAGCTTAATGAATAATGTACTTTACTGCTATTGTGAAGAATTTAACGATTGGTTGTATTATTCTGTGCAATACAATTATGAAGAAACTAATGTAAATTTTTTGAATAATGCAAAATACAGGAGTCTAAATTTCTTGAATGCTAAAAGTAATATTATTTATGTACGAATCTGTATGACTCTGCATCTGGAATCGAATCTGGAAAGAAGGGCAAATGTAGGAGCAGAGACAAAGACTCGTGTCTTTTTGAAATAATACTTTTTCAATATTAAGTTGTACTAATACTAGTGTTCGAGTACTGACTCCCTCCAGTGGAGAAAAGAGAAATATCTGTTGTCCTAACCAGAATGCAATTATCATGCAATTCATTCTCAGAGGTAATAACTTTATTACTTGTAATGCGAGAAAGTTTAGGGGAGACAAACCCCGGGGTTTTTAAATTTTAATTAAATTTTAGCGTTTTTCGCTGTAACTACCAAAAATATTGTAGAACAAATAATTTTGCACCATCTTAATTTTAAAAAATTATCTTATCAAGTATATTAACGATTTTATGGTATAAATATATTTTCTATGTTTAATCAATTTTAAAAGAAAAAATTTTAATCACATTTTCTATAAGTTAAATTTGAGAATTTTGAACGAATATTAAATGAATCACGTGATACAACAAATAGTTTCTTTCATTACCATTCTGACAGAACACCATGTTTTACAATTCTAAAACAATACACAGATCTAATATATAAAAAGGAATATTTGTTTGTTCGTATTTTATGTACTGTCGTCCCATTCATCCTATTTTGATAAAACATAACCAAATTATTGTTTGATTGCACTTAATATTATTTTTTTCAGTCGCAGCAACGCGCCGAGTACCAGCTAGTATATATATATATATATATATATATATATATATAAATATATATAAACGCCAAACAAAATTTGGAGTTTTCAAAACAGTAAATTATTCTTAATTTCATTATTCATTTATAATGCTTTATTACTTTTTAATCGTTATTTTTTACTTAGATAGAGTATGCGCTCAATTCTTGTGACGTAAAAGTCACGTGTCATAAACTTCTGCGCATGCCATTTAAACCTTCATTTGCAACGCTTCAGTAGATGAGTAAGTCATTAACGTTTTCCGCCAAGTAGGAAGCGGATTTTTTGCTTACATTTGAAGTTATAACTTTGAGTAATTTTCTTTCCTCTTATTATATGTTAAAACATGAAATACAAGTGTGGTTCTGGATACTTTAATGTGAAACTCAAGAGTGATTGTCATGTAAAATATTTTTTTTTAGTTTCCTTTTAAGAATCCTGAATTGCGTTTCTAGCAATGGAACGGAAGATTGTAAGCCATCTTCGAAATCGGTGATATGCTACGATCATTTTGAAGAATTCATTCAATGTGTGTCCATTTGCTAACTAAAAGAACTGACACAAATAGTGTTCCAGTAATATTTATATTGTGGCAGCATATCTGACGAGCAACTTATTATTAAATGCCATATTATGGATGTATTAGAACCGAATGATATTGTGATGTCAGATAAAAGTTTCCAAATTGAACAAGAACTACAAAAAATATGATATAAATTGAAATGTCCTAAATTTTTAAAGGACTGTATTCAAATTAATATTACTGAAAGAATTGATAGCTATTAGATATTCAATGTAAGGATTACAGCTGATAGAGCTATTTCAAGAATTATAATGTTCAAATATTTTACAGGAGCTCTGCCTTATACATCTTTATATAATGTTAATTCAGTATTTTTTATTACTTGCACGTTGTGTAACTTTCAAATACCAATAATTACAATCAAATATTTTTTGTATTTGATTTTTAGTTGATGTCATTAAAATAACATGCACCATGAATTACTCTTATTATTATTATTAAATTACTTTTTTTTATTATTTGAAGTTACTTTTTTAATATGAACCGTAAACTTTTCTTTATCTTTTAGTAATTCATATTATTCAGTTATTGTCTAATAACAGAGAGTAATCTATTTATTCTTATTAGTGTTTTTTCTGATAATTATAATTTTTGTTTCTTGTATTTAAACTGAAATGGATTGTTATAATATCTACCTCAATGATTTCTGTTTTAAGAAATACAGGTATTTTCATTGAAAATCAATTTCCATATCAGGATTGATTAAAATATTTTTTTAGCTCCAATTTTCTTGCTACATGGATGCTAAACTCTTTTTTTTTCTACATCTTTAATATGTCCATTTTGAATCTTAAAATTATGTTAAAACATAAAAGAGTTTCTTCCAACTCCTCATTATATCCTGTTTAATTTCTATATGTATATATTTATCATGACCTTATTCGTGTTTATTAAATTTACTGTATTGTTTGTCTTTGTTTTATTTTATGATATCCATTCAATGTAATTTCTATCAATGTAATTTTAGCATTTTAAAATGCCTTTCAGAAACGTTATGCTTTAAAAGTGTATTGCTCGATATTATGTTTTTATTCCTGTTGTTTAGTATCTAGACTGTTTCTGTTGAATAAAATTGATTTCATCAATTACTTTGACATTCGTGCCACCATATGTTTATATTCTTCTGAAATGTCTATAATACTAAGTAATTTTTAATAGATGATTACACTGAAACATCCATCATATCATATTTTTTCGGATAATTATCATATGTATTTTATCTGTATTTTTTAATGTGTAAAAAAAAGTTATGAAAGTGTATTTTTGTTTTGTTTGTTATTTAATGATTTCTACAAATTACAATGAAATTCATTCATAAATTGCATAGACTTAAAAAAACGGCATATATACTTTTTATATGGTATAATTTGAAATTGTAACCATAATTTATTCAATATATACAAATTTGAGTTTCGGGTTCTTTCCTCTGAGCAAACTGAAAACTTCAAAGTGTCAATATTAATAAAAATAGTAACATGAGAAAAAAATAATAATTTTATTAATAAGCTAAACATTTTTAAGAGTACTAGTTATTTAAAAGAAACTATATTCATAAAATTCAATATTCAATTACATTTAAATAATATAGATAAAAAAGAACGCATGTAATTTTTCAAAAACATTGCCATAGCCATTTGTCAAAATGTATCCTTTGAAAAAAAAAATATAGAAAAGGAAAGAATTAAAAGGTGTCTAACTAATTAAAAAGTTATATTAAGTAATTATGCAGAAACAATAATTACATTGAAAATACATACTAAAATTTCAATATAAGAAGTACAACTACATTATTAAGAAAATTTGAAGAGAATAATTCAAAATATTAATTTCTTTTATTAAAGGAATCGAGAGATTTTTATAATTATTCGTTGAAAATTGAAGAAGTGATTTGCTTGGTACATGACCGTGGACCATGACACATAGCCTCATTACGGATGGTTTAGAGCCTTTTTTCTCAACCATATTGGTTGAGAAAAAATACTTTTTAAAATAATACTTATGGTTCACCAATACGGTTAAATTTAGTACAATGATCATCATTCCAAGGCATTTCGAAGAGAAACGTTTGATGAATTATCAATGCAAGCATTAATTCTTTGAGTATACATTTGTAGGTTTGAAGACATAATCAGAATTTATTATAGTAAGTATAAAGTTATAATTTTCAAGAAATGCAAGTAATATCTAGATACCATATTATAATGCAGGAAAAACGTAAATCAAGTAAAAATCTTTTCTCAAGTATGAACGGAAAGGGCGAAACATATCTTATATATAATATATAAATTTTACGCTTATCACTTCTACGTCTTTTCACTTGTATGAAATTAACATTTGATACAAATTTTTAAACTTTATCAATTTCTAAAATTAATTTTTTTATATTTTCTAATTATTGTTTTTATTTTTTAAAAAGACCCGTTTTTACTTTCAGAAAGTAAACTGAAGATGGAAAATGAATAGCCTAGTAATGTTGCCACTTCGAGAATTGTAATAAGAGCAGTTCAATTCGTTAAGGCATTTTATAAACGCTACGAGGCAGGTGACTTTTTTTTTTTTTTTTGTATTTAAATTTGAAAGAGTCTAAGCACTTTTAGGGTATTATATTTCGTTTGTTAAAACAAAACATCACATTTTGCAGAATAGCATTTAAATTAAACGTCGTGATATGCAACTTTCGATACTGTTATCTAGAAAATAATTGTAATTTAATTTAATTACAAATTTATTATAATTACAATTCATTTTAATTTTTGTGTAATTAATTTATTATAGACAAATCATATATAGAACTAGAAAAAAAGTTATCTTTATTACAAGACCAATTTTCCGTTAATTTTTAAAAAATTAGTTACTTCTCAGGACATATTTTTCACTCGGGGAAATATCCTCTTTTCGAAATATTTTAACCAGTCATTTAATGAGCGTTTTGCGTTAATCTTTATGGAATAGTAAAAAAAAAAAAAAAATCTAGAGTGCATTTTTATGAACTTTTACTTCTTTCCATTGAATCTAAAATTTATATCGATCTACATTTTGTGTCAAGAATGTAGGCAGGGCTTCATCAATTTAGTTTGTTTAGTTTTTGAATCTCTACTTCAAACATATGAATAAGCAATTAGACAGCTTAACAATTTGATTTGATTTGATTTTGCCTAATACACTCTAAAATGTTCTTATGTTGATTTTTTTTTTTTCGATTGCGTTCACAAATGTTTAGTTCCACAAATCGATATACAGAGTTGGTCCAAAATTTACTGCATAATTCTAGTGATAAAATCATATGGTATGATCAATCTATCTAATTCGTTAGGCTATTGAAGTATCATGTCCAAACGCATACAGATGGACTTACAGACAGGGTCCTTTTGTAGATTTCTTATAATGTAAACATTTCATATCAAATTTCTTGCATCTAACTCATTGAGCTGTTCGACTCATAACAGACTGGAAGAACAGTTTTTCGAACTAAGATCTAATACTTGAAAATAAATATAAATCTCAATATTTAATTGTTTTGACTATTGCAATATTCCCTCTGCGTACATTCTGGGTATAAGAAAGTGAAAAAAAAAAGCACCTTTTATCTTTTATTTGTAGGGAAAATTATTTATTTAATATCATTATTATAAATTATTAACAAAAAATGTTTAGTCAAGTTGTTATACTAATTTCTTATCTAACTATTTTCAAACAATTCCATTGAATGAAATTAGTATTACTAGCGTGGCAATGAAACTTACTTGCAAAGATTGCCAGACAGCTAATTCTGTGCCTATGATCCCTAGGTATCTTGAAATAAAATCTATTTCTGATTTTTAAAAATATATATTTGGAGAAGACTAAATTACAAACAAAATGAAGATCTGATGGACTGAAAGTAATTTTTTTTTCCTTTATAAAAAACGCCTTCTCTTTCAGAAAAAAAAAATAAAAAAAATACTGACTTGAAAATTTATTCAGTAAAGGGGAGGGGAGAATAAACAGTGCGCTAGAGCATACTTTCATTATATTTTACATTCATTCATAGAAGTATTTACTTATAAACATGTGTATTAGTTAGTGCAAAAACAGAATGATGAGAAACTCCAGTGATCCGCTCGGGTTTTCAAGTAAATATATAGATGTATAAAATTTTAATGGAAACGGATGTAGCAAAAGATGTTTAGAAAGTAAGAATTCAGAAAACAGATATTCAAAACATATTTTTAAAAAAGTTATGTTAAAAAATATTTAAAAATTCTTTTACAGATCAGAAATAAATAATTTATCCTCCCATATAAAGTGATTTTTTTTTTTCAAATTCCATTTCTTTCTGAAAAAGTAATAGTTTATACAAAAACAGCTTACCAATAGAGCTTTTATTTATATCAGTTTTTTATCTGCTTCAAAAATTCTGATATTAGATCTTTCTTATAAAATTCTTTATTTAGATCAAAATCCTTAAAATGTCTATATAAATTGCTTCTTAACCCATTCGAGCTTAATGAGAAACACTTGTATTCATGAAGTTGGCTCACATGAATCTCGAAAGCTTAATAATCTTGAAGATATTTAAAATATTTCTCAATTTAAATTTTTAGCACGTCTGTTCTGTATATATATTTTGAAAAATATTTTCATTATTTTAATTGCCTAAATGTTTATTGCAACATTAAGTGCAATTACAATTCTTTTTGTTGCCTACTAAAAGAAAAACCCCTAAATTTGGTTGTGAAATATGTATACATCTTTTTTTGCAAAATTTGTAATGTATATGTATATATACATATACATTACAAACTTATGTATATATATATATATAGATATATATAAAGATTTAAAGCAATGTAATTCTTTTTTTTTTCATCTAATATTACTCTTTTTTTTCATAGACACCCGTATTTGATTATCAAGGAAAACCTCTGTGCTGATTGAGAATCGCTGCTTTTAAGAATAAGGAATTGTCCCTAAAATATTGATTTCCTGGAAATCTTGAAAATCCCCTTTTACGTTCATTTAGGGTGAAAGAGTGATGTTTATAAGAGACTTTTAGAGTGAAAACTTATATGAAATCTTCTGACATAATTTTGGTGATTAATGCAACGCCATAAAATGGTGTATAAAATAGGTTTTTAATAATAATGAAAAGCTATTTTTAAGTGAATGAACTAAATTAAAAGACGATGTTAAGTATTATATATTGATTTCAGATAAATTTTAAAAGAAAAGGGAGAAATAACTGAAATTGATTAATTCATTCACAATTTTTTGATTATTTTGAAATTGAATGCTCAGTTATCAAGAGTAGAAGAAAATAAAAGGAGAATGCACGTGTGTGCAAGTTTTTTTTTTTTTCCATTTTGCATGTAAACTGGGCAAACAAGTGATTCACTGCCTGCACGTGCAGGAATTTCTTATGTAATATGAACCAATTTCCGGTGAAAAAGATGAATGAGCAATTACTTCAAAATGCGTCGTTTAGGGGTTGCCGTTGTTGGGTAATGGCACAAGAACGAACATTTAGCTACGTTGTACCTAATTAAAGATTAATTCTGAGTATAACATATAGAAATAGTGAAATTGCATTTCTCATCAGTGAAAAGATGTACTAATATAATTTTACGAAAATTTTATTATAAAATATAATTCTAATAATACTATTATTAATTTGTAAAATTTGTATAATAAAATGATAAGCAATAATAAAATGTAATAAATGTAATAAAAATGTATGACTACTTCAATATAACTCATTTCAGGATGAAGTTACTAAACCTTCTGTTGTGTTTTAGTACATGAATATTATTAAGTAATAAAACATGTGAAGACTAGATACATGAGGTTATACAAGTTAAAAACAAGCACAACATCGTCAATTATGTTTCGGGCAAAATCAAGACATCATCTTTATTAATCCTTGATTTTGTAACTGGGTAATAAATACGCAAAGATAGTTAAAAATGCAAATTCTTGATAAGATTCATGAAATTTGGTACATGATGTGGCTATTCAGAAATGGAGTTTTTTGAGGACGGGCCCTCAATTATTTTCGCTTTCATTAAAAAAGTATTGGAGATAATTGCAATAAGAAATCCTATTGAAACGAGATTCAAAATAAATGAAATAATAATCATTTGTTTTTTTAAATTGCTTGAAATATCATTAAATTTTTTGTATTCATTAAATCTTTTCTGAAGAACATCCCTGATTAAAAATTATTTCAAATATTATAATTTTTTGATTTTTTTTCTCTGAAGGACGAATTTTTGATTTTCTCTCTTTCAATGAATTCCAATTTTTATTGCAAAGTCCAGTAATAAAGCTATGAATTACACTAGAACATTAAAATTATTATGTTATCAGCGGATTCAATTCAGGTATAAAAAATGATGGAAATATATTAAGAATAGTTAGAAGTTAAAGAGAAGAGGGGAGCATTTATTGCGAGATTTTCTGATTATGTGGCCTAGGCTAGGGAGGGCAGGAAAATCGACTGAACCTAATTTGAAAATACAAACTTTTTTAATTTTAAAATACCAGGAATGCAATTGTATTTTAAGAGAATTATTAAAATCATTATTAGATTGATCATTATTTATTATATAATAGAACATTAATTATTCATTCAACTAATTATTTTATGTTCCATGTGACAACTGCTGGAAAATAATACTTTTAAATGTCATATTTGTTTGAAGTTTAATATTTCTTTATAATCAGTCATAATAATTAAATGCTTTATTTGTAAGTAAGAGAATAATAAATTATAAATGAATATTCAAGAATTTTATTATTTTTTTCCTATGATATATAAATTAAAAATAAATACTTAGATTTTTAAAAAGATGCTAAAATAAAAGAATAAACTAAAATTAAAATAAATCGCTAACACATTAAAATAGTTCAAGACTGTGCTGGCTATAAAAAGAGGGAACTCATAATATGCTTTGTTTAGAGAATTAAAATGCCTAAATTCGTCTTAAAATGCCTAAATTCGTCTTAAAATGTTCCGAGATGAGGTTTTGTAATTTTGAATAGTGATTAGATTCTGAGAATATATCTGAGTTAATATACTCACTAATTAATGTTCATGCCACATAACTGGAAGATATTTCACCATTTCGAATTTAAAGTATACCAGGCCCATGAACATGATGTAACTTTGAAGAAATCGAATCTCGAGTCCAGTACTTTCCTATTCTGAAACTTAGACTTCGTTATGAGGTTCTCGGATATAGAGGAAAACCCCAAGAGAATTATTATTATATACTAGGAAACTAAGCGTTATCATTTCAGGACAAATTTCGAGCAAATTTTATTGGATTCGATGGTATCAAAGATAAAATTACCTATATTATACAGAAAGGTAAGGTTAATAAAAAAGGATATATATTCTCATCGTTTTTCATTACAAATCCACTTTGGAAACAAATCAACTCTTATAAACTGAAATTTTCTTGTGAAATAGATTTACTGGACCTCTTTTTAATGAAAACATTTGCATGCTTCCATCTGTTATAGATTAGATATTTTATATATTGATCGAATTCATCTAGAGAATAATAATCGATATTTATAACGGGAAATCGATAAAAACCGCACTATTTCGAAAAAAAAATTGTACTATAATTATTCAATCCAACTCTAAACGGAGTCTTTATTCTTATCATGTCCCAATCTCTAATCTCTTAATTATTAGATAGACATACACTTACAAAACTTTAAATGACATTAAGAATTATATTTTTTGTAGTTTGAGTTTGTAGATGCTATGTAGAAAAAAATTATAAGGTTTGAAATTTTATGCTGTGCATCTATTCTATTATTCATATGTGAAATAATGTGGACAAATTGATAGTTTAAACAAAAGAAGTTTCACTTTTATGTGTAAAAAATTGATCGAGTTTTTTTTTTAAATGTTATCATTTTAGTCCAAGCAACGGTCGTGTAGAAGAAGCGCATTGTATTGATGGGGGTGGCCATTGAAATGGTCTAAAATTATTTAAAAGATTGGTATTCAAACATTCGATAATCTATCTCTTTTAATCAGGGAAGTGTTAAACTTTTATCATTAAACTTTTTAATGTATTAAGAATATTTCCCAACATATTACTAATAGAGCCAGGCGATTGAGTAAGAACTTAGGCATAGTATTTATTTTATAATACATGATTTTCTTTTTTTTTTCCTTGGTTGTACAGGAGTGAAACACAAAATTATTTTTCATTTTACCTGCCTTAAATTAATGAAAAAGAAACCATATCGTAAACATCGTAAACACTCTCAATTTCTAATTTTTTAAATACAAAAATTAAGAAAAAATTATTGGATTAATTTTATTTTTTTACAAAGCATAAAATATTTTACCTTCCCTTTCATCCATATCTAATTAAACGTGAAATTTCGCTCTAAGACTAAGAGAAAAAGATTGTTAGTTAAATCATTAAAAATATGTGTAAAATATGTTCACCTGAATGAACTTTTTTTAATCTAAATGCCCTTTGAACAAAAATGTAACGCTAAAATTCCACGAGTTAAAAATGCAAAATGGTTCTGGGCCAAAAATTCTTTCAAAAAGAACATCCGATTGTCAATAAACCAATCAGCGATCGAGTCCCCCCTCCCCCCCCCACGAACTTCCTGGTCCACCGGAACTCTATAAAAACGATGAAAAAAAAAAACGATTTCATTTAAATCTTCGTCCAGTTTTCCATTGTGTTCAGTAGTTGCGTAACCAGCGCCATCGCAGCCTGACTGCTCCTTGAAGGTAAGGCATATTTCCGACTGTCAGTAATTTCCATTCTCAGTTATTTACTTCTGATGTGAAAATTTTCATTTTATGGAATATTTATTGAAAAGTTATCAACGCTTCGGTTTTAATTAAATCTTATATCTAATTTTAGGGAATGAAAATTTTTGACTTTTGTTTTCTTTTACTACGTTCTAATTAATTAATATTTTCTAATTTAATTTACTTTCTAATTTCTAATATACTAATTTAATAATAATAATAGCATTCTAATTTATTCTTTTGTGTTCTAATTTTTAATACGTTCTAATAACAAAGTTTTTTAATGATATATCTCAGTCTTTATGTAACTATTATTTTACGAAGTTTAGGATGCTTCTTAGTTAACATAACTGGCTCTTTGGCTCGTTTTATCTGGTAGCTTGTCCGATATCTGTTATGACTAGACATTTTTATAAAAATTTTGCAAAATTTGATTTTACAAGGACATTTTCCCCCACCGAATGAACTCGTTTGGTGACGTTGTGCTTGAGTTTGGTTACTAGTCACTTGTTAACGCGAACAGCGAACCATGTTTGATTCTAAGTTATTTGGGAGTATCATGTTAGAGCGAGGTAGTTAGAGTTAGGCAAACTTATTGGACTGTCTTGATGACGTTTGTTTTTACTCGATTGCTAGTCATTTCCAACATACTAACAGCAAAGCAACAATTTTTATTGTTAGATATTTGAGTGTTATATTTTATGATACGGAAACATTAATTTAAATAATATCCTTTCTGTGTAATTTAATTTAAATTGAACTTCATCAAAAAGTGGATTAAAAACAGTACAGAAAATTTCCAACATTTTTTTTAAATGAACTAATAAACGGTAATTTTCCGTTATCCCTGAGCAAATGTCGCCAATCTGAAGCGAAAGCGAGCCAAGTCGCTTAGCGGAGCGAATGGGAAAAAAGTTAGAAATTTGGCAGAATTCTAAATTATTTGGCGATTTCTCGCTGCGCCCGGCTACCGGCTTAACTACTGTTTGTGCTCTTAGCAAAGTTTGGTAGCTTTTAAATGAAATTTGATTAATTCTGAAAAAAAAAAAATATCTGTAAGCATTTTTATACTGCCTATTTTGTTGTGCATTCTTAAATTAATTGAATATATCGATTTGTATCAAATCAGTATTTTCAATTTTTAAAATTTTAAGCAGGATAGGAATTTTTGGTCTTAACTGATGTAATAATCTGTCATTTCAATAAACTTCGCTATTGTCCACTTGATGACCTATATTCTTTATATCTGTTATATATTGAATTAGTTTTGATTAAGAGTAAAAAGTTAATTAATTCTTTGTTAATAAGATAGCTATGAATTTTTTTGTTCTTAATTAGAAGAAATTAAAAAATTAAATTAAAAAAATTTACTCTGATTTTAACTACACATTTTTTAAGGAAAAGTGAAATTAAATGATTATTTTTTTAATTAATGTACTTTTTTTGAAAATTTAAGATTAAAATCACGTTTCTAAAACTATTTCTCTGTAAAACCTAAACACATTTGTGTAAAACTAAAAAATGTTGTATAAAAATAAAAAGGTTTTATTAAAATTATTTAAAACAAAAACAAATTATTAAATAATTGCTTTATTCATTAAAGCTATTATTTTATCTGTATTTGAATGAAAATGTATTAAATAAATTCTTGCACACAGGCACAAATACACAACGGATTAACATTAGCAATTAACATTAATGTTTATATTTACTTAATTTTTCTGATTTTATGTTTATAAGAATTGGATTGTGCAATTGATTTTTTACTTTTTACTGATGTGTCACAGCATTTAAATTTTTAACTATTATTCTTGTCAATGAAAATATATTTCAATCAATATTTACTTTATTAAAGCTATTACTTCAGTAAATGATAATACATGTTTACCTGTTAATAACTTTAATATAATTGTTTTGATTCCATATTAGGGGTAAAATATGGAGTAAAACTGAAAAAATTAATTGAATTTCAGATTCTGTAATATTTGTAAAAATGAATTATAAGTTAAATAATTAACTTATAATTCATTAACTTATAACCTTAAAAAACAGATAAACAAGTAATAATTAAAAATAACATCATTTTTTTGCCTTATAATAATCTAAAAAAAAACGTGTTTTTGAAGGCTTTTTTTTAAAGTAAATTTATCCTTTTTAGCTTTTATGGATCACAATTTTGATTTTTTTTTTTTTTTTTTGCCTAAATAAGTTTGATAAAAACTATTGCCTTTTAAGAGGATAAAGATTCATATAAAATTTTAATTCAATAAAAATAATCTAATATGTCAACCAATTTTGAAGGGGGGGGGGAATCCTACAAAATTTTGTTTAAACAAAAACTTACTGCTATTTTGAATTACGTATGTAAAATTTTGTCTTCAACTGGGACATAACCATAAATGTCTTAATTTACGAGATGTTGATTGGAGTTGGGACTCATCCGTACAAGAGTTTTCTGCACAGTTCATAAACATCAGATAAATCATTCGTAGTTAATTGAAAAAAGGAAACGGGGGAGTGATTAGTCTAAGTTAGCTAAAAACATATTGGCTGCTGGTACGAATATTTGGCAAGAAAATTTATAGGTATTTTAAGTAAATTTTGGCGCCTAAATGAAGGAAAAAAGCATCTGTCTATTTATGTGTACTGTCACTCATGGAAGTACGAGCTTTAGGTAAGGAATGGCCGTTTAACGCTAAAGGCACAAAGCCAAAACTGTAACCGCGGAGCCATCGTAATACACACAAAACATTTCATTTTTGTATGCGTTTGTATGTGAAAGAGCCACTCGTTTATTTGTAAATAATTAATAATATGTTTACTAAATTTAAGCGAAATTAAGAGGAAAAATGGCTGCTTGTTCTGCTTTTGGAGCCTAAACGAAGGTTTGTTTGTTTGTTTAGTTATATTAACGTCCCGTTTAAAGCAACACGAGGGCTATTTCTTAAACGAAGGAAAAAAGCTTCTGTCTACTTTTGTGTACTGTTATTACTATTAACATTATTAACGTTATTACTATTACAAGTTATTACTATTATTATTACTACTTATGTATGCACCAACAGTCTCGAATGCAGTTTATTTCTGCATATGTTTATTTCTTCATTTTCTGTGAGGTTCATAATTAATCAACTTACAAATTATTTAACACATACTTAAGTTGTTTTAAAATTATTTATGATTACAAATTGAAACTTTTTATAATTTTGTTCAAAATACATACAGTCCTTATTTAGCTTTTTAAAGTATATTTTGTTGTATTATTAAACACCTGCACTTAAATAGTATAAACTAATGAAAAATTCAAATAGCAATCTTATTTGGAAGTAAGATATTTTAATGTTTAGTTTTATTACAGATTTGCAATATGTGTTCCTGTTTTGTTAAAATAATCTTTTTCGAAATATATTCTTTTAAAAAGAATTAAATCCTTAAATGATGTGCTTTTATTGAATGTTTTGATTAAATTATGATTATTAATGGATAAAGTTTAAGAATATATATTTTTTATAGTTAAGCGCCAAAAATGCAAATAAATATTTCCGATATGTACCAAAGAAAAACGACCGCCTCTTGTAGTTTTACTTCAACATTAAGAATAGAGAATCTCCTATTATCCCGATGTTGATGTGAGCCCGGCCATAGCGCATGCACGGCGGCCATATTGTTACACTCAAGTGGGAGAAACATTTACTTCAATTCTCCCTGTAGGAAGATTCGGTAGGGCGGTACTTTCGGCGGCGGCTTCCTTGGTAGAGCTTGGTACTTCCATGTTGTTGCTGTGCAAACCAGACCATTTGACTTATATCTGCCAAATTCGGCAGATATATATGTTGGAGAATAGAAATGTCCTTTTAGGAGAAATTTCTTTAAAATTTTAATTAGAATTAGAATAAAGAAAAAATTCAGCGAAATGTTGCCATTTTTTTCGAGATAACTTAATAAAATTATACAACAGATAAATAATTTTTTACAGTATCATAAAATTAAAAAAAAATTTATCTTTTTGATAATACCAAATTTTTAACCATATCGTAAGTTTTTGGAAATATTTTAAACATATTTTGAAACAGTATTGTTGAAAGAAACTCAAAATCTTTTGCAATATTGCTGCTGATATTTCATCAGATGTTTTTCTATCCTTTTGACCAGAATATTTAGATTAAGTTTATTTTTCCATGTTGAGGGGGTTTCAGTATTAGCTTATAATAAAATTGTTGATGTCTTTTTGCATTTACAATTAAGGTTTAACTTCAGAATCAAGCAATATTTGAAAATTTGGTACAGCCTGCATTTAAAAATATTCCTGATTTTTTTCGGTGATATAATAGAATATAAGGATATAGATAGAAAATTTGAAAATTCCTACAAAATATGATGAAATATACCACATGAGGCTCTTAAAGAAATGTAAATTATATGCATATATACACATATCAAAATTTGAAGTTTAAGAAGGACCTTTTGAGGAAACAATTAAAATTTTCAGCTACCACTCATCTCAGCGAACCAACTGGTCACCTAAGGTGGCAAGATTAAAATATATGGCTAATATATCAAAAAAGTCTGCAAATCATATCAGTTTGAATCATTCACTCATGGTGAAAGTAATCTAAGTAAAAAAATCTAAAAACTGTACAATAAAAATTTATAAACTAAAACAAAAATCAATAAACTGTAAAAAGAAATATAAAATGGTGAAATTCTATTCTAAAAAATAAGCTGAATTTAACTATTACAGCCATAGATTATTCTGTTTTAACACTCCTCCGCCATTTAGATACACATTTAATCTAACTAATATACATATAAATTAGTGACAGTATTTAATAGCTGATAAATTTCTGATTATTTGAAATTAAATATGTCCAAAGAATTAGAATTCCCAGCAATTAAATAAGTTAATTCACATACATATAAATCACTTAACAACATAATTTTGAAATTACACCAAATATCATACATAAAAATCGACTGTTCACGTTTATACTTAGGTACAAAAACTGTCTTTTCATATATAAATATGAATGGATTTCTTGACTATAAAATTTAAATGATATCTTATACCTGTATATTTATTTTTTAGCAGTATAAGGACATGCAACAGTATAAAGACTTGCAAAGACTGATGAAACAATAAAATGAATAGAATTTTTTTCTTAATTGTATGATAATTTACGTTAGATATAACATTATTTTTGTGCGTTAATATTTTTGGACTGCACTGAATTGCACATTTCTTCCCAAATATATTTGTTCTAAATTTAGTAACTTTCTGTTTAATAGTCTATTTTTTAAAAGCACGATCAAAATCGATGACGTTTGCGAAAAATTGTGAAAACAAAATTAATTAAGCATTTTTTTAAAAATACGTTTGTTTCTAATATATCTGAGGAGCAATCTCTTAAATGTTTTCAATGTATATCTTTGTTAACATAATATACATTAATATACAAATTAAAATGTTTTTTCAAATATAAATATTAAAAATTAAAAATCTGATATACTATATTGTTTATGAACTATCAATATTTAATAAAAGATTATTCAACATTAAAGGAAGTGCATTGAATACTAAATAATCTTTAAGTATAAATGCTTCTACATGTACTGTAAACTGGGCATATTTTTATTTATTTCAATTCCTGTTCTCATATAAAAAAATGAAGAAAAGAGGAGACATTTCTTAACACAAATTGATATTTAGTATCAGTAATTTATTAAGTAAATTAATAAATTAATGCATAAAAGTGGTAAGAGTATTTTTAATATTTAAGTATTTTGAACATTCTTTGTGAGAGATTACTTTGATTGTAATTTTAAAATATAAGTATGATGTAAAAAATAATTTAAATTAGTTTTTATGGTAGTAGAAGTATCAAAGTTTTGTGAAATATTACTTCAAATTTAATATAAAATCCTCAAAATTTTAGAATATTCAGAAAAAAACACAGCTGTTAAAAAATTATAATGATTATTTTTTTATCTAACAATATATTAATAGGATTGATAAGAATTATTAAAATATTATAATGATATTTTTTATTTAACAAATATATTAATAGGATTAATACATAATTAATTAATAATGGTTACAGATTTCTACTTCAAAAATATATTGAAGATATATTAAAGGTTTCATGTATTATGATTGAAAGTAAATTACTTAAATTAAAGTCAATATTCACTCGCATAATTGTGAGAAATGAGAATATATATTTTTTAAACTTCTTGAATATTACAGCTACAGTTTCTCCTGCAATACAGTTACTTAAGTCAGACTTTATTTGTTTCAATAAGTAAATTAATACTCTTCTTGAAATTTTATATTGATCTCGAATGGGGTTTTGAAAACTATGGATTCATTGTGTAGACAACTCGACTTTTTCCATAGCAAAATATCTACAACATGCACATACTTTTCACAAAAAGAATTGTTTAAGAATAATGGGAATCAATGGGCGCATCGGAATGTGCCCATAAAGCTGCTTCTAAGAAATATAGTTATTTTCCCAAGAGGTTTGAATATAAAATACGGGAGCTTTTTTGTCGGGAGATTAAAGTAGTAATTTAAATAATTCTGATCAAGTGGGAAAAAAAAGACCGAATAGGCGGAGTTGGCGATTACCAAGGAGCGCCAGAAATACCGAAATTTTTTAGCAGGTATATTGAAAGCTATTGAATTTTATACTTTCATTTAAGTATGGAGGCCCTACAATCTAAAATTTGAAAATCAAGTATTATAGAAACTAATTTTAGAACTTTATTTTAGTGATATCACAAAATAAAATGCTGCATTATATGCGCGAATTTTATGTTATTTTATAACTTCAAAGAAATGTAGTATTTTTTAATTTTCAAAATGCCCCCTCCTTTTATAGTATTATTTAGAGTGTGTTAAAGAAAGTTGACTTTTTTTTTTCTTCTTTATAACACTTAGCTTTAAGTTACTTTTTTTTTCTATGCACTTTTTTTATATGTGAAATATTGAAATGGACATCTTGGAAGGGGACTTGCGATCTCTGTTTTTCAAAATTTGCTACTTAAAATTGCTGAAGAAAAATTCGGTTAAAATCGACCAAAAATATTAAGTTTTAAAACTTTGGAGGTATAAAGGAGATTTGAATGGGCTCAGTGTCTCTGGAGGCTCCTGTATTCTTCTGAAATTGGAAATAATCACTAAGTTTTAAGTATAAAAAGTGAGTGATTAAATTAAGAAGGTCTATTGTTTTCTAAGCCTCATGGGGAAAAAAGCATAGTTTATGAGAAAAAACTTGCAGTAAAAGTGTAGATGAAATATTATGGAAGAGTACAGAGCTTCCTTCATCACGAGTTTTAACGACCTATTTTACATATAGGAGCAGTCTTTAAAAAATGAAAAGTCCTGAAGAATAAAGACTGCGTATGTTAAAGTATAAATAATTTTTTTATTCAATATTTTTAATAGTAGATTTCTTTTATCTTTTATTAGTGCATCTAGAAGAAAATTAAATTTGAATTCAGCTAATAACTCTTGTAGAATTTCGCAACAGGTCATATATCCTTTAGAGAAATATTAATATATTTTTATTTCAAAAGGGTCTCTCTTTTTATGCATATTATGCTTGAAATATTTTATATACAGGATATGAAGTTATTGAAGAAACATATAATGTATCCTTTTCAGAGTGCAGAGCCATAGTTTTGTCCAGTTTGGTACAGTCATCAACAAAAATAATGGGACAACCTTTGTAACTTGTTATTCCTTACCGAATTTTCAAGAAATTGATGTCACTGGAAATCACTTAAGAAGACAAGCTGGTTTAGATCGAAAAACTAAATAATCTAATTACTTAATACAATTAGTTAATTAATATCACAGAATTTTCCCATAATGGAAATCGTGATTTTTCAATCATTTGATTTGGCATGATTTTTATATATTCATATTAAATTTTGTTCCAAAATTTGAAGTAGTTCTTGAGATATAATTAATTTTGTTTGCATAAAACTCTCAGAATCTAAAAAGAGAGAAACTCAAAGGACCACTTATTAAATAAATCTACAGATCTCTAAAGGCAAAAAGTGCGTTTGTTTCATTTTGTTTTATATATACAATTTTATATTCAAAATAATTATACAGAAATTAGTACATAACATATTTCTAATATACCTAATATAATAAATAATATATTTCTGACATATATTATTAATATAAATACTTTTATTGGAAATTTGAGCATTTTATTACCATACGGAAAATATTCGTATACCCTCTTTGGTTGATCTGGCCAAAAATATTTTAGCAATGCCCAGAAATTATTATTGTGAATAAAAGGCATTAATTCTAATACAATAATTTTAAGTGAATTCATATTTAATTGTTAGAAACAAGTTAAATTAGAATGGTTAAGAAACAAGTTAAATTAGAATGGTTAAGAAACAAGTTAATAAATGGTATTTTAAGCAAATGATTTAATCAGCCTTTATATGAAACAGGAAATTTTATTTTTTACTTAGAATTGATCAAATGGCCATTAATTTACATTTAAAGTTTGGATTTGAAGTTATCTATTCGTATCCTATATAGACCCCAGACCCATAGAAATAGTCGGGAGAATACAATTAGTAGTACTGCATCAAGTATGATCTAGGAATATGTCGCAAGAATTTTAAAAATATGCTTTTGTTTTAAGATAATATAATTCTTATCTTTTTAAAATTTTCTCTTCATATAACAAGTTTATGTGATGAAAACAAGGGGTTTATTACGAAGTTTCAAATGGAAAGTTATGAGAATGATCTGCTAATAAACATGGTTAAATTAAGATGAAATAATGAAGGACAGTGATTTAGTTAAATAAAATGAAAGATTCATTTCAAGAAGATGGCTTAATATGTCTCCGGAAATTTATAAAAGTAATAAGTTATAAAGTTGAAAGAAGGAAAGGCCACAATCGCATCCCAAGAGAGGCATGTTATCATAAAACCTATGATACAATATCTGCTTTGATGGACAGCACCTCTAGTATCTGTGTACTAAATTTATAAAATAAGTTTGTCTAGAAATTGGATTCAGTTTAAAGCATAGGCTGTTTTTGCTACGATTGGAAAAATACAAATAAATTTTTAAAGTTTACTTCCATCTTTATGGAAATTAGCTGATCATTATTTAATTAATATTCAATATATATATATATATATATATATATATATATATATTTGAGTTACACTGTTTTAATTTACACATTTCAGGATAAGTATAAAATCACGATTAATATGCACATGTTAGTAATTAAAAGTAATAGAATATCTTAAGTAAATATAAAACAGCATTTTTTCTAATTCTCAGAAAAAAATTCTTTTCCACATTAAAAATAGAAATTTATAATTATATTTAATTGCCATTCGTAAAAAGGGCTGTATTTTCCTCCCTTAACAGAAAGCTTCAACGAATTCGAAAGAATTTAAATTATAGTATTGATGCCTAAATTTTATTTAAAAATTCCCAAATGTGCATTACCTGCACATCTAGTCATTAATCATTCAATCATATAATTAAAGACAAATAAATGATTAGTTAAAATTAGAATTCAGTAACATTATACTTTCTTCTCATAATAATGTCTTCTTCTTATAATGACATTCTTCTCTTTATATTTGCTGATTAAATTTATCTAAGTTTAAAGTAAAAAGAAATTTTGCACTACATAAAAATGATCAGTTGTACAAACTACCCAATGGCGAATTTATAATTGTAGTTAAAACTAACGAGTCACAGCGAGTAGATCAATAGAAACCATTAGAAAGAATAGTCTATAGTCCTTCAACAAATGTATCAAAGTGTTTCTAATCGACAGTGGTAATTTACAGTTCTTTTGAATAATTTCAAAAAATGTTGCAGACATGTAAGTAATATTAAGTATTCATGCATTTTATTACCCAAGTTTTCAAGACATGTAAAAATATTCTACCTGGCTTCATGCTACAATTCTTTCTTCTTTTTTTCACAACCATGTTTAATAAAAAAAATATGGTTATTTTTTTTTCGATTTTAAAATTTATTTTATCTATTTATGTAGCAAAATTATTCTCGTTAAACGAACCAAAAAAGTTTGAGAAATTCTATTTTCCGATATATCACCAAAATCTTTTATTATTCTTTTAACATTGAGGGCACCATGTTTTAAAACTTTATAAATTTTAAAGTTTTCATCAAAAGATTGACAGTATTATTTTTGTGGCTATTTTCATAATGATAAATGGATTAAGTTAAAAATTTGGTCCACGTGTTTGTAAAAATTCGAGGTTCTATTTAATTAACCGAATTAATTGGCCCTGTTAATAAATGTGTTTATCCAAACAAACTTGTTCTTTTGTACTATTTCCAAATTAGTTGTACCATCATCTTTGTGAAGGTACAATGATGCATAGCAAAGTTATAGAGGCATCCAATTATTTTTGATGAGGACGTTACAAGAGTGTAACCGTAATGCTATGTTTTAACTCCACGTCCTTCCGCCGCTTGAAAAATGTGTGTTGGATTATGAAATTGAATTGGCAAGGCTATCTTGATGCGTGTGATATGAGCACTCTTTGACCATATTTATATCGAGTTTTAAAGCCATTCATTTAAAAATGTTTTGAAAAAATAGTTACCTTTAATATTATATTTTAGAAATAAGTAATAAGTATTATTCATAATTTAAAAATTAAATATTTTAGTTTTTAAGAAGAATAAGAAGTATTTGTGGATATGCCAAAAATGTAAAAATCTAACATGCACAACATAAACGCACGTCGCACGAACGCTCTCTTATAATATCTGAATAAAGCAGGATGTTTCATATTTTGATCTTAATTTAGGTATTTTAGTTTTTAGATATCGATATAATATTATTCCCTTCAAAAAAAAAAAAAAAAAAAAAAAATGCGACTGAGAAAATTGCATTTCAAAATTTCTTTGAAAAAAGTATAAATCAATTTTCAATTTTTGAAATTATGTTATCATGTAAACAATTTATACATGATGTAATTTAATTTAGAAAAAAATTCCCAGATCTTTCTTTTCAGAAATAAAACTTTGTATCAAAAAAATTAAATTGTTGTATCAAAAATATAGGTAATGAGAGACTTGCCAAGCAATTTATTTTATTTAAATTAATTCTTTTTTTTTTGTCTAATGTAAAAGCGCGTTTTTAAAAATTTTGTTTACATAGAAATGATTGTAATGAAATTTTTTTATGATTCGAATATTATAGATAATTATTTCTAAACTGCTTCTTTTCTGAAATGTGAATTTGAAACTACGATTGAAAACATAATCTAATTTAATTTTGATTTAGCAACTAACTACTTCATAATTAAATAATTTCATTCCTATAACATTCAAATCTCTACACACACGTGTACATTTTTTGTTCATTAATAACATTTCAAACATTAAATATTAATACTAAGTGGAATCAAATAAATCCATTACAAATTTATTTATTGCATTTATTTAATTAAATTAAGGGAATGTTGAATAACCATCCAACCTGTATCCCTCGACCTCAGTTTGTTAATTTATAAAATCGAGTAAATAAGTTAATTTAAGTTGTTCACCTAAGTGGTGGAGAAAACTCCAGAAAGAAGAAAACTGTTAAAAATATTGAACATGAATGATATTGATCTAAAATGAATTACCATTTACAAATGATGTTAATATATTTAAGCAATTTATTTCTCTATTGTTTCAACTCAAAACCTAAGCAACTCAGTTATGTTTTTAATGTAAACTATTTTGACCGCAGAAATAGTCAAAATAAAAGGGATGCATTTGTTCTAATTTTTCCCATTATTTTCATTAAATGGTGAAGAAATGTCTCAACGTAATTTACTGACCTTAAAATTTACTTTTTTTTTTCTTTATATTCAAAAGTTTTATAAAGTTTTTAACTCAGAAAGTCAATTCGTTTACAATAATAAATAAAAAGAATAACACATCCAGAATAAATTGAAACCTAAATTTGTTTTACATTTTGAGAAAGATATGCCTCATAAAGCTCTCACACAATGGAATCTCGTTAGAGAGTGTAACTATATACTTGTTAACAAACTCTTAAAATTTATACAACAAGATTATTCCGCACCTTTTAATTTTAGCGATTTAGGCAATTTAAAGTTGCCTGTGTGTTTTAAAAAATATTTACAGCTAAAAATAGAGATTTTAAAAGTTCTTACACTTGCCTACAATTTGCAATGATAAAACATTTCTAAGGAACTTAAAAGGTAATTCACCGCTGTCTTTTATATAACACTAGCTGCCTTTGGAGACCAGCTGGTTCGCCGTGAATAATGGGTTCTAAAATTTTCAATTAAATCACATATTCATTAGCCTTGAAGTAACTCCGGGCATTGGTTGGCCTGAAATTAATATTTTCTTTAAGATGATGGACTGAAAGTTCTAAAAGAACGCGTTTTCCTAATAATATTCTTTAATTTTATAAATTAGTCCGTTTTAATGATTGATTTAGAAGACTGATTGATGTAGCAACTTTTATTTAAAATATTAATAAAAATATTTTGTAAAATATGGCTCACAGAGCAAAGTATGAAGAAATCTAAAACTCATTATTCATAAATGCATTGTTTGACTCAAACTACATAAAATGTAATTATTTACTTCATTTAGATCAAATTAATAGTATTAAACAATATATATGCCTATTAATAATATTTTACAAATTGACCATTGGAAAGGAATTTGAATGCATATCCTGTATAAATTCAATTCTGTATAAATAAAGATATTTTATTCAATTAATGATTTAAATATTGCAAAAGGTCATAGAATCCTTTGTCTTGCATTTTTTAAAGAAAATATAACATTTTATGTTTATTTTATTTTATCCAGTCACGTGCTAAAAGTTGCATTTCTTCAGATTTAATTTGCGATGATAGTTTTTTTTTAATTTGAACTTCCTTCAAAATGAGGGCAACACGGTGATATAACCTAATTTTTTCCCTTTGACGTGCTCTTGCAGATTTTATAGAAACCTTAGCTTTGCATTTATTTTTTTAGAAACTATCACATTTTATATTTCTTTTATTTTATCCAGTCACGTGTTAAAAGTTGCATTTCTTTAGATTTATTTTGCGATGATAGTTTTTTTTTATTCGAAATTCCGGCATTCTTTTATTTTATCCAATCACGTGGTAAAAACATGGCTAAAATATTTCTTTAAAAATAATAGTTATAGCAGAAAAACGTCGAAATTTCGCTTAAATTTTAATTAATTCTAATTCTAATTAAAATTTCGAAAAAAGGGCTCCTTTTGTGCTTATTCCCGACCTCCAAGGTATACATGTACCAAATTTGGTAGCTGTAGGTCCAACGGTCTGGACTGTAGAGCGCCAAAACACACAAACACACACATTGAGCTTTATTATAAGTATAGATTATTTGGTTATGGTGAAGAATTTCGAAGAATATAATTTTAGAATAACAATCATCCTTTTATATTTTTGACCTTGTGCTTCCCAATAAGGTATGGACTTCTCACATTTCTATTCTATAATTAAATAATTACGAAGTTTTAAAGAAAAATAGAGATTTTGAAAGTTCTTACACTTACCAACAAGTTGCAATGATAAAACACTTCTAAGGAACTTAAAAGATAACTCACCACTGTCTTTTATATATCATTATGTGGTTATGAAGAAGAATTTCGAAGAATATAATTTTAGAATAACAATCATCCTTTTATCTTGTATATTTTTGACCTTGTGCTTCCCAATAAAGTACGGATTTCTCAAATTTCTATTCTGTAATTAAATAATTACGAAGTTTTAAAGACAAACATTAATTGCAGTTTATAAAAAAAACTTTTTTTTATAAACCACACACAATTTTGAAATTCCTTGGCCAATTTTTGAAGCAGAAAATACTCAATTTTAATAGATAAATTCTGTATTGACTCATTCGCATGTATATCCGAAATGCCTTTATGATTTTGTTTTAGTAATGTTTTATCTTGATTTGACTTTAAAAGACTATCTCGTCCTCCACCCCTATTAGTGGGGTTGCGTTTCTAAATAAAAAGAGGCTCAGCATTGTTTAAGAAAAATTTGGAGAATTTAGGTAAAGTTAGAGAAGAATTGAAAAATAATGTACTCAAGAATGTCTTTGGCTAATAGATGTCTTTTTAAGGAATTTTTTTTTGATTTTTTTAGGTGTCATTGATTGTGTAAATTAATCATGCGGTTCTCTTTAACAGACACACAATTCAATCAAAACTAATATTTAAAAATTAGTTTGTCCGTAATCCATACATTTATTTATACAGGATTACAAAGCTCATAATCAAATTTAAAAAATTATTTTCTAATGTTTTTAAATTATATAAAATTCCCAAAAAAGCGATTTTATAATTCAGCAATTGCTTTTAATCTTTCGTTTCTTCTTTTTAGATATTTTAAGGAATACCACAGGTTTCAGTCATGAAAACTTTTCCGGCAAAAAAGAAGAGTAAGTGTTTTTTGTTTATATCTTCAATGAAAAGAGATCCATTTGTTAAAACTTTGAGCTGTTACAGTGAAATGGGCAAATTTAGATAAATATAACTCAAAATAGTAAACGTAGATCTGTAGATTCGTAGAACATTTAGAGCAACGTAGAGTGAATCTGTACTAAAATAGGTGTGATAAGTAATGGCTGTTTATAAAATGTAATTATGCATGAACAAATTGAATAGTTAATTGAAGATGAGAAATGCTTGCTGAATACTGATGCCTGAATATGAATTCGTTTCTTGTCCATATTCCTATTTTTGATAATAATCTTAGATTCCGAAAGTTGGTTGTTGAGCTTAGATTGCACAAGTAACTACTATAAAAAATATCATTAAATATGGCTTAAAGGAGCTAGAAAGGCACCCCATTTGTCATTGTTCGATTTCATTAAATTTGTTGAGTAACTGTCATGGTTGTAGTAAAACCCTTGCTCAATGATTTTTCGGGATTCTTCGACGATGTTTAAAATATTGTTACACATTTAGTTAAATATTAACACCACTATTTGAAAATATTTAAGGTTGACTGGCCTCCAGTATTATTACTGGCTTCTAATATTGACTGACCTCTTACACACAGGCGAATAGAGTGTTTCTTGAGTCGTTACTACCACGACCACGACCCCCGATAACAAGGCCAGAATACTTACGTCACAGAAATTGATGACGTCGTTGCGAGAGGTTACAGGATGTGGGAGTAATTTTGGGGGCGGAGGGAAGAATTTCACCCTCTTCAAGTTTCACTGATAAGAAACGAACTCTTCCCCACCATGAAAATAATAGGAACACCTAATATTGAAAATTTTTGTCTGTTTAATCGAATAATTTAGTAAATACTACGTTGTACTAATAGATAATATAAACTGAATAAAAAAAAAATTCGAAAATTGGAATTGGGCATCATTTAGCACTGTGATCAAATGAACAAAATATTCCTGTGTTATTGAAATGAAATTCTTTGCAAAATTAAAATATATGAAATCATCCACTTACAGCTGTATCCATATGGATTATAATCTTGATTTTTTTTTTTCATTAAGAACAAACGCGCTTCAACAATTATTAGGTTTGAAAACATTGAAGAGAAAAGATTAAATATAAATTAGATGTTTATAGGGTTTATTAAAGTAATCAATCTGACTGGAGAAAGACTAGTAAAAACTCTTTTGAAAAGATTAAGTGAACTGCATTTAAATATTAGGAATTATAGAGGATAAGCGTAAGGGAAAGATAGCAACTCGATGGGAAAGTACTAAATTTTACAATTTAGAAAAGATGCCCTAAATCCACAGACAATTTATATGTCTTGCACATCATACATTTTTAAAATTTATTAGTTTGTGATACCATTTCCAGCAGTATATATTGCAAAAAAAATGAATATTGCAACTTTTATGTGCTTTTCTATACTTTTTGGGAAACTAAAATGGATTCAGTTAAAGCTATGTATATACAGTTTTTGAAAAAAAATTGAGTATACATTTGTTTATTATTATCATGTCCTAGAACGATTTACTGAAGCAAATAGAGATAATACAGCAGTATCCAAAGGTAAAACATTGGATTTTATAAAAGAAATGCTATTTATTTCATACTTAATAGCATAGTTTTTAATATTGCCCAAAATTAACACTAGCAATGAACTATTTCAAGTAAAAACAGTTGATTTTGATTCAATTTTTTTAGATTGATAAATAAAATTAAAATTGAAGTTCAAAATTTCAGTAGAAAGTTCAATGCATTTTTATACGAAGCAAAACTGATAGGATGCCATTTCAATATTTCCGAAGATTTAAAAAAAAACAAAAAACGAATTCGAAAAAGAAAAAGATTATATTCCGAAATAACAGAAGATGAAGTAAAGAAATTTAGGTTTTAAAAATATCAGAGTAATTGATACTGCCATTGTACAGATAGAAAATAGAATTACAAATATGTCAACTTAATCAAAAAAATCAGCAAATTAAATTCAGAAAATTAAAAGTAATTGTTGTTGGGCGAGGTGGGAAGAAGCTTGAAAGCATTTTTAAGTACTAATAATTTGAAAAAAAATTCCGCAAAACTGTAAATTTTCTGAAATAATTAAAGACAATTACATATAGACAAGCAATAGTACCATAATATGTTCATACTTTATTTTTTGCTATACAAAACACTTGGGGTTCCAAATGGTTTCTTGCACCCTGGCTAATTTATTGAAAAGAACGGTTCTGGTTAAAATTGATGTATATTTGAAATGGTGAAGATGTATATTTGAAATGTACTAGTGAAAAATATTTCGCAGTAATTATAATTTATTGAAAAAATGGCTCAGATTATAATTGAAATTTTGTACCATAGTTGAAGAAGTATATTTGAAATGTCCTAATCAAAAATATTTCGCAATAGATATAATGTTTAGTGAACGTAGAAGGATGGCGATTGCATTTCAGAGCAGAAATCAGAAATTGTGTATAGATTGGAACTTTGGTCTGAAGTCAATGCATGATTGAATGATGAAATGAAAAGCTCTTCTAAAATAGGAAAGGAAAGGAAACTGGATGAATTTAGTAAAGTAGTATTGATAAATATATAGTTAAATAAGAAAGTTCTACTAATGTTTCAAAGTTTTGTTTTATGTTTTTTGAAGTGTGAATAGAATGGAATAATATTTTGTAAAATATTGCTTTCCAGGATTTGACGTGCAGCAAATAGTATTAAAACCATTTTTCTGTAGAATTGTCTTGAAATTCATCAATAATATTTTTCACTTATTAGTTTTTTTTGCAAAATAAATAGTTTTAAATCTAGGGGAGATACACCTACTCGGAAACCTGCCCTGCACTTAATGCAAAAAAGGTAATGCATACCAGGCGCCGTACCTCCATGGTGATGTGGAAAGCGGTTGCAATTTAATTACTAATGGGCACTACAATATATGTGTATTAATTTATATTGTATGGATGTTAAAGAAACGGTATGAAAGAGGAAAAATAATTCCATCTGCCTCTCTGGCGCGCAGAGACTCAACGTTGGGAGAATGAAGTGTCACCGCCATAGAGCTGGGATACTGATAGAGGGAGTGCAACCCTACTTTCGTGTAGGACAAGCTAAAATCATGTGACTTTGGGACAGAATTTGTGTTAGCTGTAACCACATTCTCCGTTCCCCATTATATTTCAATGGCAGATTTTTTTCCCGCTTTTAACTGTTGGAATTTAAAACTTATTTAAGCCATGGTTACCTATTGCTGTGCAATTGGATGCAAAGAAAAAGCTTCTAAGGATAGTCCTTTATCATTTCATAGGTATTTACAGTCAACATATTCTGTTTATATCCATTTTAAGTCAATTTAAAATTTCCTAACATCGATCACTCAGTGATTTTGGTGTTATAACTCAATAATATTTCATAGTTTGGCTTAGTTATTGTATTCAATATATTTAACATGTTACTAAGCTTCGTTTAAACTGATGTAACTGCGATATATTTTGCTACTTGCTTTATTTTAATCTCGAATGTGTTGCAAGCGCTTGGCTACAAGCTTGGCGGGATTTTTTCTCGCCAATACAAGTGTTTACATAAACATTATTGACCGATTAGTAATTGTGTGTTTATTTTAATGCAAATAAAGTTCTTTAAAATTTCCAATATGTTGTTTCTTTTTAACCACAATTATTGTATTATATCGTGAACAATATTAAATCCAATCTAAATTTTGCAAAACAATTTTTTATGGAATATTTACCTTATAGAACAATTTTCCTTAATAATGCTTTATTAATAAAAGCGTACAATAAAATCACAATATTTAATTACAAATATAAAGTAATAATTAAAATATTTGTAATTTTTATTGTTTTTTTTGTTGTTGTTTTTGTGATTTTAATAAGCACTAGTTTAACTGTCAATATTCATTTTGTATAAAATGTTCAATATTTATAATTTATATTGCAAATATGAATAAAAACATTTTTTAAACAATTTTTTTTAAAAAAAAGACTTACGTCACTTTAATAATCTGTTTTTAAAAAGCTGTTTTTTATATATTTGAGAGAATGATAGAAAGTATTTGAGCATCTAATGTAAAATCTTGAAATGTTTTTAGGCAAAGAAAAGAAATAAAATATTTATTTAAAGAAGAAAAATAATCACTTTTAATTATTGCACAAAAACAAAGTAAAAAATCTAAATATAATTTAACTAGAATACTGGTGTTATATATATATATATATATATACAATCATAAAATTATTAAAACTATCAAAACACATTTCTTGAACAACAAAATTAAAACGAAACCAAATAGGTCGAAATCGAAATTAAAACTCAATTCAGAATTAAACGCTAAAAGTTCACAAAATGAAAGGTAAATGAATAAGAACCAATTAATGAGACAAATCCACAATACTATATTCAAAGAATTATTTAAACGAAACAGAAACAGAAGTAACTTCGGAAACGAAACCAAAACCGGAATCGAAACTAAAAAATCATTACTGATTAAACAAGTTTTAAGAATTAAAATGTTTTTAAATCAATCACTGTATTTAGAGAGCGCAAATGCAGCTACAACTAAAATACAAATGAATATAAATTAATTAACAAAATAAGACAACCGAATCAAAATAATCAATAGAAAAAAATAGTCAATAGAAAAGGAATCCGGCCTGAAAACTTCGTCAGGAGCCACTTTCAAGCAAGGATTCCTAATAAGGGATTTTTTCTGTGAGGCATCGATGGACAATGGTCAAAAGTATTGACACCTCGTGGCCCGAAAATCCCCCGAAAATGAAGGCAAAAGAGACATACCAATTTTAACAGCAAAAGACAAAAACAAAGCAAAACATTAAAAACATCAACAAGTGAAACAAATATATATATAAAAAGTAAAACTACATAAGAAAAATCACAATTAATGACAAAATTAAGAAAACAATAAGTTCAACAGACTTGGTCCGCGGATCATCCGTTCTTCCTTTCCAATAATAATACTACAGCGTAACCAAACATAAATGGGATTTATTAGCGCCATCTATTTCACTAATATTTCATTATTTCTTTTTTTATTAAAATATTGATATTACAGTAGTTTTGGGGAAAATCATTTTTGTTTAAATTTTTAATAATAATAATAATTTATTTGTTGCTTTTATAAAAGAATTTTTGTTATTACAAATTGTTTTAATTTTATTGAATTGTGAGAAAATTAAATTTTTGAAAATTTTCGAGTTAAGATTAGAGTGATAATTACAGAGTTTAATTATATTAAATTTGAATTCGTCTCTTTTATCATAAATACCTACTATTGTTTTTTCATTAGCAATTTCGATCCTTAAATCCAGATAAGTAGCTTCAAGATTATCATTATTTGTTTCTTTTAAAGTTAATTCTTTAGGATAGCAGTTAGTAACAATTTTGGTATTATCTAAGTTAATCAAAATTAAATCATCAATAAATCTCCATCCGTTTATTAAGTAATTATTAATTATTTTTTTCTCGTAATAATGTAGGAAAATGTTGGCTAAAGCACTTGAAAAAGCTGTACCCATTGGGATACTCTTAACTTGTTTATAAAAATCAATACCATTGAATACATAATTTTCGGTAATATTAAAATTGCATAAAAGCAGCCAGCTATGTTTATTAATTACATTTTCATTTAAATATTCATCATATATATGAGTACAGACATTTATTAATTTCTCATGGGGCAGGTTGGTATATAAATTTTCAAAGTCAAAAGTATTAATTTTATAAATTTTGTTAACTTTTAAGAAATCTAAAATCTTTTTGTTATTATTAATGACAAAACAATCTTCTTCTTCAATTTTACTTAGTATAATTTTTAGGTATTTGAAAAATTGCTTCCCCATGTAGTAATTATAACTGCCTGTACTACAGGTAACGAATCTAAATGTTATTGGTTTTTTGTGAAATTTAACAGTGGGGAACAAATAAGGAAACTTTAAAGAGCATGTTTTAATTTTAATTTTTTTAGCGAAAGCTAACAATCTTTTGTCTAGTTCCTTTTTACTTGAATTAACCAAATTATAAGTAGACTTGGAATTATACTCACTAATTAAAAGCTCTTTATAATAGTGCTTACATATTATACAAAAATTGTTTGACGATTTATCTATAACTGTTATAATAAATTTCTCTTTTAAATTTTTTATTTCTTTTTTTTATTGATTTGTTAGCATAAAATCCTCGTTCTTTTATTCTAACTTTACCCGTATTATACTTAGTTTTAATTTCTCCTAAGACCTTAATTTTCCATTCATTAAAACCCTCTGGGGGCCAATTATATTTTCGAGATATTTTAGATATAAAAATGTCTAAATCGCGCCCAATAGAAATCAACACTTTTTTATTGTTTAATCTTTCTCTAAGTCTAAATTTTGTTCCCTTTCTTATGTAGTTTTACTTTTTATATATATATTTGTTTCATTTGTTGATGTTTTTAATGTTTTGCTTTGTTTTTGTCTTTTGCTATTAAAATTGGTATGT
>JAPMOQ010049350.1:358806-372325 GCA_026543055.1 Argiope trifasciata
GGAAATGGCTGCTTAGACGCAAGCAGAAATTTCCTATGAAAATTTAATGAGAGAAGTAGCTTTGGAGGTAGGTAAAAAATTAGCAGAAATGTTTCATAATTTTACAGAATGATGTAGCTATAAAATGAATTTCTATTATTATCTTTGCTTAGAAAAATCACTGTCCTTGCTTATTTGAGTAATTTTTAAATTTATTTAAATGCAATATCTAAGATATGCATTCCAGATTTGTCTATTGATTATTTACTTTTAAGGAATTGAAATAATTAATTATTAACACAATTTGTATCAATGAACAGAGTTGATATTGTTTGAATGTTCCAACCATTCAGTCATTAAGAATAATGTTGCATTTAATAAATCTGTGTATGGCTAATCATCTTAAAGTAGTTCAGTTTAAAAAATCTGAATTTAATTTTTCAATTTAGGATTCTGAAAGTTTTAGAAGATGGTTAAGAATGGACACAGCATCATTTGAGTATCTTCTTTCATTGGTATCTCCCTATATTTGTGGAAAAGATGCAAACATGAGAATGGTCATCACTCCTGGTGAAAAACTTGCTGTGATCCTGAGATATCTTGCATCTGGTGAGATTTTTTTGCCACTTATAAACTAGTACATTAAAAAGAAAAAAAGAATTTTAATATTAAAATAACATATTTTTTTTCTTATCTCTCATGATCTCTCTCTCTCTCAAAAAAAAAAAAAAAAAAAAAAAAAAAGATTTTCCCCCTTCATCTTTATGTAACATAACTGAAATAGCATTTTTGTCTTTTTTGAAAATATCTGCAAATAATTTTCAAAATTTTAAATTTCCATTATTGTAGCTATTCTATACGACGGTATCTTCTAAAATTGGACGAATAAGGAATAATATAAACCTCAAATTCGATTTGTATGATGCATGTAATATTTTTATATCGTGCAAATGAAAAACTGCAAATTAGCAGCATGATTTTTATGTTCTTTTACCTCCATAGGTGAAACACGAAGCTCCTTATCTTTCCAATTCCGAATTGCCCAAAACACTATATCATTTATGTAGAATTTATTTGCATTTCCCTACATCATTTTTATTGCATAAAAAATATATATTTCAAATTCTATTTTTGATTTTCCTTAGGGCATAATTAAACTGGTGTCCAATGCACTTGTAAAATTGCTACTCCCAAATCATCTGCATGTGCCATCAACAAAGACTGAATGGGAAGCTGTGATCTTCGATTTTTACACTCAGTGACAATTTCCTCAGTGCATTGGTGCTCTGGATGGAAAACCTATTAAAATTTCTCCCCCTTCAAACTGTGCCTCACTCTACTATGACTACAAAGGGGATTTAAGTATTGTATTAACGGCTTTAGTTGATGACAATTTAAAATTTCTTTTTGTAGATGTAGGGAAAAAGGGTAGAATTAATGATGGGTGTGTGTGGGGAAAATGTAAATTAAAGTTAGCTTTGGAAAGGAATGCATTGAATAACCCTGTGGCTAAAACTTTGTCATTAACTAATACTAGAGTTCCTTATGTAATTGTAGCTGATGATGCTTTTCTCTGTCGTTCAATTTTATGAAACCTTATCCTGGCAGAGGCTCGAATGAAGGGGAAGAGGATTTTCAATTATCTTTTTTCTGGAGCATGGAGGGTTTCAGAAAATTCATTCAGAATTCTTGCTGCCTGATTTCAAATTTTCAAGCAGAGAATTCTAACAACTCCAATGAATGCTACAAAAGTAGTATTATCATGTGCTTTACAGAACTTTTTAATTTCCAATAATTCTAGTATTTACATACCAGCCTGTAGTATTGATATAGAAGTTATTGACAATAAAGAAATTCAAAAAGGTGATTAAAGGTATTAGGCATTTGAAGCCTTTGCTCCCTTATTAAAGAGGAAAGGTAACCCTGGGCAAATGGCTGAAGATTTACGCAAAAAGTTGTGTATATATTTTAATGGAGTTGGTGCCATTAAGTGGCAGAAGGATATGTGCCTTTTACATTAATTTTTAAAAATTTTGTATGTCTAATATGATTCTTTTTCTTTCAAAGTAGTATCAATTGCATTATTGTCTATTGTAAATACTGTACTATTCAATTGACATTTTTTCAATTTTCATTAAAATTTGTTTTTGTTATTAATTCTGGGATAAATTGTTTTATAGTGATCCCAATAGCTCTCAGTGTATGGAAAAGCCCATGATAGTTTGAATTTTTAAAAATTACAGTGGGGTCAATTCATGCAAAGTTTTCTTTTAGTTATTCATATTCAGTTATAGCTGGGTAATCATGTTAAAAACAAGAGTAATCATAAAGTTTTGTAAGAACACAGAAGTGCTTCTCTTTATATCCTGTTTAATTTCTATACGTATATATATTTCTCGTGACCTTATTTGTGTTTATTAAATTTACTGTATTGTTTGCTTTTGTTTTATTTTATGATATTTATTCAATGTAACTTTAGCATTTGAAAATCCTTTCAGAAACCTTCTGCTTCAAAAGCATGTTGCTCAACAATATGTTTTTATTGGTGATTAAAAATTGTTTAGTATCTGGAATGTTTCTGTGGAATAAAATTGATTTAACATTTACTTTGACATTGTTATGCTATGTTTACATTTTTTCCAAATGTCTAGAGTAATAAATAATTTTTGAGATATTTTTAATAGGTGATTGCATTGAAACATCCATTTGATCTTATTTTTTCGAATAATAATTTATATGTATTTTATCTATATTTTTTGTAATGTGTAAATAAAAATTATAAAAATGTGATTTTTCTTGCTTGTTTTTCAATAATTTCTACGGATTAAAATGAAATAATTGATTCATAAGTAATATAGATTTAAAAAATGGTATCTATCTCTTTTATATTGCATAATTTGAAATTGATATAATTTATTCCATATTTACAAATTTGAGTTTCACTTTCTTTCCTCTGAGCAAACTGAAAACTTCAAAATCTCAATATTAATAAAAATAACTACATAAGAAAAATATAATAATCTTATTAGTAAGCTTAAAAATGTTGACTTATTTCAGAGTAATAATTATTTAAAAGAAACTATATTCATAAAATTCAACATTTAAATAATATATACAGAAGAACATATGTAATTTTTCAAAAAACACTGCCATAACCATTTGTCAAAATGATCCTTTGAACAAAAAAAGTGGGGGGGGGGGTATGGGAAAAGAAAGAATAAAATGGCATCAAACTAATTTAAAAACAATAATTACATTGAAAATGCTAATTAAAATTTAATATAATAAGTAAAATTAAATTACTACGAAAATTTGGAGAATGCTCTTTTGGAACTTGCAGATAAATTATTAATATTGTGCAATGAAATTCCATTGCATTTAGAAATTTCTAATTCTATTGACATTTATTTTCAGCTAAAAAGTTATTGAATTAGTTGGAAATTCTGCTTAAAATTTATTCTTTAGAGTTCTGAATATAATGAATATAAAATGGATTGTAAAATGAGACAAGTTGTACATTTATTAAATTTGAAAATGATTTAGAATGTCTTTTTCATTTCTAATAGTGTCGATCTTATTGCCATTTATTTTACCATTCAACTGGTTGTAATTGTTATTAAAATTTGTAACAATAAATTCAATAAAAAATAAAACAATTTTTTTGCCATTTTCAATATTTTTGTTGTTTATCTTTCACAAGCAAAATAATTTTATAATACATTTGTGCTAGCATTTTATAAATTCCGATAAATTAATCCTATCCCATTAAATTTAAAGTAAAAGTATATTGAAAAAATTTCGTGGGTGGGTGTGCAATTAAGCTTAACAGGGTGCATAGCATAATGAAAAGTGCTTAAATTTGAACATCATTTTAAGCAAGTTAAAAGTGCTTATTATTTTAAAAGGTGTAAAAGAAAAAATAAAGGAAATTCAGTGTATAGTCTTGCGTGAGCTTCAAAAATTACTCGTTAAGAAAGTTGTAACTACAGAGCTGTCATTCAAATCTTTGTGAATGCATCTTTCTTATTGCCACTATAATCAGAAATGATGCATGATTCCAAATTAACTGGAGATTTGTTAAATTTAAAAGAAAAAACATCGGAAAAGAAGCCTGAATTTTATTGTTAATCATATGAAAGGTGATTTAATTTTTTTGTACTCTATGATAACCAGTTTAAGGTTAGAAAACAGAATTAATCCTTATTAACATTAACTAAATTTTTAAATTATATAGAAGCTGTTAATGAACTATTTAAGGAATTACTATTATCAAAAGATTGAATATAATCAAATAAATTTCACAAAAAGAAAAAAATTCACATAAACATTTTTTTAATTCACAAAAATATATCTGGTAGGATGTCCCCAAATTCCATGACAAGTTCAAATACTCTTCGTGTGAACTACTTACTCCCCATAGTGTGATGCCAGTTTTTTTAAAAAAGTGGACAACAAGTCAATTTTTCGTTTCATGAATAATAGGCTATATTGGTAAGAAAATACTACTGCATGTTAAAACACATTTATATAGGTGAAACACAATCACAAATGTAAATTAATAATTAATAAGAAAGTCATAAGTTAGGAGCTAACTGGCCACATTAACCATCTTGTCTAATTTGATGAATTACACAATTATATAACCTATACATGGTTCAATATAGTTAATAAATTGCATTCCAACTTTTAAAACAATTAATAAACTTCTTGATGTGTTTCGTATTTTAGCTGGGATTATAAGAAATGCAAGATAAAATAATTCAGCAAAAGAGATTAATACTTATAATATGTTTTACATATACAAATAAAAAATGTTATCAAGAATTTTTTGTACATACTTAAAAGAATTTTAAAAATTGATTAAATGCCGTCTTTCAACATTATCATAAAATGTATTCGCATCAAACATTTTTTACTCACAGCATCATATCCAGAAACAGAATATTTCACCTACCTGATGTTATGTGGTCCTCATCCTCGGGCCATCTTCGAATCATCTCAATTCTTATTCCATTATACAAAGTCTTTTTGAACGTTTTTTAAAAATACTGTGCATCTAATGGATCTCATAGAGCCTTCTTCTCGCGAACAAAGTCAATGAGAACTGACTCTTTCGCAGCTGACCAAAAATTTTTAAAAATTTTCAGAGCATTTACAACACGAGGTTAATAATTTGATAGCGAGGTAAAACGTGGCAGAAATAATTAAACTACTTTTCACGCCAAAGAAGGAGGAATTTGATAAAAACATTGATAAGGATGGAATTTGCTAATTACTTTTTACAAAATGTTTGGCATCAATCGCGGCGTTCTTGGCACACTACGTCACTATCGAAGTTCCACATGATTAGTTGAATTTCGTTTGAAGACAATATTTCCGTAACTATCGTCGGCAGTTTAAAACTGGTGAAAAAAAGTTGTCGATCGTCGAAAAACTGGCTTGCCCGGTTGTTGAGGGTAGAAAAGGAAACTTGCTGATGAAAAGTGCGGACGGTATTTGTGTAATAAGGCAACGCGGCCTTTCCCTTTGATGATGCGTCCAAGAAAATCTTAACCTTTACTAAAGCGCACTACAGCGATGTGGAAGAAAAAAACCTGTGTTTATATTTTGGTCTAAATTCATATCTACTCGCTCTATAACACATTCTCTTAAGTGTTCCTTAAGGATATCATTTAACAAATAATTCCTTGTTTCTATCTAAAGTTTTGTTTAAACCAAATAAACGCAGTTTTGCAATTTCAAAATTACTTCTTAATGCCTTATTATCCTCCTTCCATAACAGACGAGTTTCGTATCCTTTATTTTTAAACGGTTTTTTTTGTTCAACAGTTTTAAAGTTTCCTTATCCGATAGAGACACTTCTTTATCCGCATTTATCTCAATCGTTTCCAATAACCATAAATCTTTTACCTCATTAAAGCTCGATTCCTCACTCTCGACGATCAAATGGTTAGCAGAGATCTCCTTACAAGCAATTTCCACCTCCTTCCCCAGAAGTAAATATCCGAAAATACTCTCAGCTGCAAACAAATTTTTACTAACCTTTACATTCCTTTCGCCTGAAACCTCCGAAATATAATCCAAATCAACTAAAACATCAATTCCCTCAGAATTATTAACATCTGCCAACTCAATTCCCTGTTCCAACACTTTGTTTTTAACATACTGCGATGGAATATGAATTTTTGCCGAAGTAATCACGTCAAATCAACCACTTGCATTTCAACGCACCGAATCGGGTGTTGCACATTCCTTAACGTAGTCTGTACTATATCATAAACACGACGCTCAGCTGTTTCATTTCCGAAACTGTGAATAGCTAAAACTTCCTAGCACACTGTCTTCAGTCCCAATTCCTCGACCACCTCGCTCAAGATGAAGGATTTATGGGCTCCACAATCCAACATAGAACGCAAGTGCGCTCTTCCCCTTCTCCCGTTCATTACAGTGGACCAGGGGCCCTATTTTTTGTTTTATTTGATTCGGTGCTGACAGATAAAACGGTAGAAGCATTGTTATTTTCTCTGGGGATAGAGTCCCTACTTCTCCCGAAGGGGGAATATCCTTCGCTTCGGTTTCGGATTGCGGTCTTTCGAAAATTAAAGAATTATGCGAAAAGGGAACCACAGAGTTTACTATCTTGATAATCGCTTTACAGAATTTTCTTTTATGATTTTGAAAACATATGAAACATTTTCCTTTAGCCATTAACGATTTTTCTTTTCATTAATACTGAGTGAGCAATCATGATTCCTGCGTTTTTCAGTACAAAAGATAGATTTTTGATTACTCAATCTATCACGGGAAGAAAGATAAAAGTTTCTTTTTTGATTAAATTTACGATTTGATTTATATTTACGCTGAAAGGAGTCAGCGTGTGTGGTTAAAACATTCGTATGCGAAGAATATCTGTTGTTGTGATATATGGTACTTTACAAGCCCGCCGACCGACATGTCAGCAATGTCAGCCGAAACTGAGTGTCCCTTGTTTTTCAGTAGCGCCAACTAGGGCCAAGAGTAAGTTACATCATGCTTTCACATTCATTTGCACAATCCCTTTTTACTAGGGGACACATTCCCACTCCTCACAGATAGAACACAGAATAACAGCCATGCCCGAACCGGCATGCCTAGAACACTAGGCAGAACACTAGGCTACCCCTGTGCCAGAACGTCGGCTTATCTATTTTTGTCTCAAATTTTCTATATGTCTCTCTATCCTAGATGTTATATCGATTGCTTTGTCTTAGTATTCTTTTGCATAGCTCAATTTCGCCTGTTAATTCGCTCAGGTCTATATTTAATTGAATACTGTCATCCATTCTAATTTAATCCTTTAATTGTTCCTTGAGGTGAGCTTTTAAACTCACAAGCTCATTAAGTTTGGTTTCTTTTGAGTATTCGTTTGAAATTTCTTTACTAAAGGTATTTTTATTTTATTTTGGGTCAATGTTCCGTAAAGATAGTCCATAATCCTTTCCCTTTTTTCTTTTAATCTATCGATGTCCATTCTAACTAAATTATTCAAAACTTAGAACAAATATAATATGTGCTCACCTCTAGTCTCAGCTCCTCACAGCGCTTCCTCCAAATTGTCATGTTTTCCAAAACAATTCCAATTTCCAAAATTCAACATATCACGTCCAAGGTACAACACGATGTACAGTCAATGCATGAGAATTCCAGTAATGATGAAGCAGGAGTTGAAACTTTCATAGGTTTTTTTCACACACATATGTGGACACTGACATTTATAAACTACCCCGCAGACACAACACAAAGACAAGAGAGAGAGAGAGAGTACATGTTGCGTCATGGGCATTTCGTTTACATCTGGTTGGGGAAACAGATTTTTCCCTTTTTCCCACCGGAATGAATCAAAACTCTAACACTCTACACTGAAGTGACAAAAGTCATGGGATAGCAATATGCAAATATACAGACGGCAGTAGTATCGCAGCGAAAAAGTATAAATGCGCAATTCGTTTTCCAGAGCTTTCATTTGTGTTCAAGTTATTCATGTGAACAGGTTTTTCGTGATTTATGGAGGCACGACGAGAATTAACAGACTTTGAACGTGGAATGTTAGTTGGAGCTAGACGCATGGGTCATTCCATTGCAGATATCGTTAGTGAATTCAACATTCCGAGATCCACAGTATCAAGAGTGTGCCGAGAGTATGAAATTTCAGGCATCACATCCCATCATGGACAGCGCAGTGGGCGACCACCTGCACTTAACGACTGAGACCGCCGACGTCTGTGTAGAATGGTCAATGTTAATAGACACGCAACACTTCGTCAAATAACTGTAGGAATCAATGTGGGACATTCGAGGGACGTGTCCGATAGGACTGTGCAGGCGAAATTTTTCTTCCTTGGGCTATGACAGCAGAAGACCGACTCGAGTGCCTTTACTGACAGCACGACATCGCCTACAGCGACTCTCCTGGGCTCGTGAGCATATCGACTGGTCCCTAGACCAGTGGAAAACTGTGGCGTGCTCAGATGAGTCACGATTTCAGTTGTTACGAGCTGATGGTAGAGTTCGAGTGTGGCGCAGACCTCACGAAGCCATGGACCCAAACTGTCAGCAAGGCACTGTTCAAGCTGGTGGTGGCTGCATAATGGTGTGGGATGTTTTTACATGGCATGGACTCGGTCCTCTGGTGCAACTGAACCGATCATTGACTGGAAATGGTTATGTTCAGCTGCTTGCAGATCACTTGCAGCCATTCATGGACTTCACGTACCCACACAACGATGGGATTTTTATGGATGACAATGCGCTATGTCACCGGGCCAGAACTGTTCGCGATTGGTTTGAAGAACATTCCGGACAATTCCAGCGCATGATCTGGCCACCTAGATCGCCCGATATGAATCCCATCGAGCATTTATGGGACATCATCGAAAGGTCCATTCGTGCCCAAACTCCTGCATCATCCACACTTTCACAATTAGGGACGTCTATACAGACAGCATGGCTCAATATTCCGGCAGAGGACTTCCGACGACTTGTGGACTCCATGACACGTCGATTTGTTGCACTTCGCCGGGCAAAAGGAGGACCGACACGATATTAACAGTCATCCCATGACTTTTGTCACTTCAGTGTATATTCACATCAAAAATTTATATTTTGAAGCTATAGGAATTCTTCTACAAGCACGGGCCTTCTTCATTATACTTTGAAGCCTACAACTCTCGTGTGAGGGACTCTGAAAATAAAAATCTGATCACGTGTGGTTTGTTCAATTTTATGGGGAAAGAGAATGATAATACCTGTACTAGAAAATAAGCGATAATGTTTTAGGGAGATCTTTCCAACTGGTTGATTAATCATGTTCACAGATAGACGGAAGCAATTTCAAAAAGGGTCTTTCTAGACCCAATTCGGTTGAATGTGAAGAATTTCAACATCTCAAGGTCAAATTATTTAAGTATTACAATGATTTGTTTTATATCATATTCAAGAATTAAAAATACAACGAAAATAAAGATTCATTCTTAATGTTATTTACAAGTTTGGATTTTTTTTTTTTTTATATATCAACCATTGTGGTTAAGTTGTTTGTAATTTGTTAAGTGTGTAGAATGTTTAGCAAAAAAGATTAATAGTGCTGAAAAATTACTATGAATAATTGTGAAATGAATTTGATTTGTAGATAGAAAAAGTCATTCTTGTTAGAACAGTTCAAAAACCTCGGCATTCGTAATGATATGATTTCAGGATTATGGCTAATTAAATCGAATTAATTAGTTCGCTGATTTGAATAAATCTGCCTTCAGTGCAATTTCCATCTATATCAATTTTATGAAGAGGTGATAATAAATAACGGAATTTCAACGGTGCCTCATTTTTTTGTTGTTGTTGACGATTGTACGAAATACAAAAGGACTGAAAGAACTGTTGTCATTTTAAAGAGAGCAATGTAAGATTTTTAGCAGATTTTCGACTTTAGTTGTTGCGATTTTCTGATATATTGCCACAATTTATGCTTGCATAGTTTACATGTGCTTGTAAAGAGTAGAACCTTATAAATAAGATAAATGTTTTCTTAGTAGGTAACACGTATTTAGTATTGCAAAAAAAAACAGACAATGTTAAAACAGAAGATAATATCAAAGACTGGTCATCCGATAAGGGGAGAGAATGTTTATGCTTAAGCAGCTTATGCTATAATTAAACTAATGTGAAGAAGAGGTAAAAACTGAAGCCGAATTATATCAGTTTTAATTTTTTAAAGTAATTTGTAGTTTCTATTTAAACTCATGCAAGGCTGTTCAAAGAAGGAAGAAATCAATGATGATCAAATCCTTATTAATTGGAACAGAGCTGAGATTTCTTCTTTCTATATTCATACTTACTTGACATACGGTATATAGACTTTTTAGATTATTAAATAATTAATATGGATCGCTATAATCGATATGAATAATTATAAATTTTTTCCATATTTTAAAAATCTCTCATGAGAAAAAAAGCTGAAAATAAACATTTTTTAAAGGTTGTATTATTAATTTGGCGATTACGATTTCATATAGGAATCATAGATTTATTTAAAATTAATATATTTCTTGACTAGAAATTCTAGATTTCTAGGCTTTTAAATGACTAAAAAATTGCTTCTAATCACTTTATTTTCGTCATTACAGATTAGTGTGCTTATTTATTCATTGAAGACATTCATCATACATTTTTTCAAGCTTTCGATTTTTCTGATTTCTGGTTTGTGTTAAAACTCGGGTAAGGTTGTTAAAAGAAAGGATATATCAATCTGATTAACTGGAATTAACCTGATTTCTTTTTTATATATTCGTATATACGTTATTCCTTTGGTGACCAGTTTGTGCCTCCAGTGCATTGACTTTTTAGACTGTTAAATAGTTAATACGGAATGCTTCTTTTAATAATTTCACATTATTTTATAAGACTGATTTTATATGAATATATTTTTATTTCAGTTATAGTTTTGTTTGAAATTAATATATTTGTTCTAAGAAATTTTAGACATCTAGACTTTTAAAGAGTTTACATGTTGGCTATAGTCACTTTATTTTATCTACTGGAAAATATTCCTCGAATATTCTTTTTCCTTCTCCAGATTGTAATAAAGTTCATCATGGGTAACAGAGATTTATGATGTATTTTCTCATGTATTTATTTATTTTATTTTTTATAAATTGTTTGCCTCGGGTACATTTTGCAATATCAAAACAACTCTAATTGTTTTCAGGTTTTTTGATGAATACTTGGGCATAACTTTCGGAATGTAATTGTCTGAAGGTTGACTGAAGGTCAGATGATTGCATATTAATGACATTATTTCACCAAGTTGCACTTATACACACCTATCATGGTATTTAGGTTTCAAAAACTCTCACTTAAGTGTAGTGTCGGACCATGTTGAATAGAATGATGATTAAATTATAGTTTTTGCAATCTGATCATCGTTCATTGTTATGAAGTTATGGTTCTACGGAAGTTGTGTGGAACAGTCTTGTCTCTAAAGCTACAAGATCATTAGTTCAAGTTCAGTTTGGACAAAATACTGTTCGTCAATGGATTCTGAGACGACCACATTTCGACGATTCCATCTGATTAAAGGGTGAGAAGCGAAACGATAAACTCATTCCCGGTATTTTCTTTGAACTTACATTTCCCCTATTAGATACTTTTTTTTTGTTCCGTTATTTTTGATAAAATTTTATTTTATTTCAAAATTTTGTATCTGATATGACTAGTTGAAGCAGTAAAAAAGCTTTTAGATGTGGGACGAAGAAAATTTTATATAATGTCATGAAATATTTTGACCAAGAAGTAGAAAACTGGAGAAATATTTATTTCTGTAGCAAATTCTTCGAAACGAGCCATTCAAATAGCCAGCGTTCCAATTAGCACCATTGAGAAGAACCAATGCGAAACAAGATATGAACGTCATCCATGTTTTGTTTCACCTAAAAAAAAGGGAAAAGTGAATATTTTTGAAAAAACATCAACTGACGAATTCAATTGTAGCGTCATAAGACGAACTGTGCAAGGTTTTTATGTCAAGGAAAGAAAAACCCCTTCTTTGAATAACTTTTTCCAGTTTTGAAAGAAACAGTGAACTTTAAGTGGAGTAAGGAATATTTAAGGAATATTCTGCATGAGATTGGTTTTAAATGGAAATAATGTTAAAATAAACGAAACATATTAGTTCAAAGCGAGGACATAATTTTAAAGAGAATTCTATATTTGAGAGCTATCAAAATATATCGCACAGAAAATAGACCAATTGATTGATATTGATGGAACTTGGGTTGATAGTAAGTTGCCTTTTAATAAATGTCGATGGCCTACTTCAAACAGGAAATGCTTCAAGTCGCATTGTCTACTGGGGCCTGTATGAGATTTTTGCATAAAGCAAATCTCATCTGTAAAGCTAGTCATACGAATGGGAACTATCAAGGACCAATGAATAGTGGGAGAGAGAAAAATGGATCCCTCATGAGCCAGAAAGTTCTGTGATTGTAAATGATAAGGTGCCATATCATACTGTTCAGGTTAGTAAAGTTCCAAATTCAAATAGCCGCCACAGTGATTTTAGATTGGCTGGCAGCAAATTCCATCCGTCATTCACCAAAATTCCATACATACAGTAAAAGCTCCTTATTCGCGCTTCCTTCATTCGCGTTTTCACAATTCGTGGATTAAAAAACAGATAGAATCAAGTGACATTCAGGAATTGCTTGAATCGCAAGATGAAGATTTGACTGAAACCGAGTTGGAGGAAATGTTAAATTTACAGCCCATTGAAGAAGAGGCTTCAGCAAGCACTGGAAACGTGACATTTAATTAGAAAAATCTTAGTGAAGGTTTAAAAATGGCAAATGAGCTTTGCGATTTCTTTATGAACATTGATCCTTCTATGGAACGAAGTCTTATTTTTAAGAGGCACATTACTAATACGACTGCTGCGTATCAGTCTGTATTGAAGGAGCTTTTAAAAACTACCAAGGAAGGGAAAATTACAAAATTCTTCAAACCATTGCCTAAGCCTTAAGATAATTAATCAAAATGTTCAAAAACTTCAATTAAATTGATTTTTTTATATATACTTTTTATTTTGTCACCTAGGAACGTATCCCCTATAATACCATATAAATTATCATTCCGTATTCATGGTTTCTGTTTTCGCAGCATATTTATGGAACATATACCTTGCGAATAAAGAGCTTTTACTGTATAGAGTTATTACAACTTCTTAAATTAAATGCTTTCGTATTTAAGACTTATAGATTTGATATTATGCTACAAGAAAACAGTTTTCAAATACTTCGCCTACCAATTGTGACATCAATGCAATCGAGCACATTTGAGCAAATATAAAAAGAGAAATTAGAGACATGGAAATGAACAAATTACTCCGAGTAATGGAAGAGGCCACACATAAAACGTTTAATGATAGGCCTCATTGTAAGCATGTTGGAAAAATGAAAGGAAAATAAGAGAAATAAGAGAAAAGGTTGTTATTATTGAAGAAATGAGCGAAACT
>JAPMOQ010049350.1:385028-413365 GCA_026543055.1 Argiope trifasciata
AAATGTTTATTAATACATGTCTTCATCTGGTTCATATTTTATAATTTCTTAATTCTTTCACAGTTATTAACTTAACTATATTATTTTTTATACAAATACTGCTTGTAGATTTGCTATATTTTTTAAAGAACAATTCTCAAAAGAAAGAAAAAATGAAATTCAATATTTATGTAGCACATAAAAGAATGAATGACTTATATCATTATGTTAGTTATGTCTTTCTTGTTTTACAGAATTTTCATTGTCTATGTAAATTTTTTTCTGTTGATTAGCTTCCTCATTTAAAAAATAAAATTCACGACAATTAATCAGTTTCTATTTAAAAGAAAAAATTTTCTATTTTACACAAATATTAAATAATTCGTAAGTTAGCGATTATTCACCTATTTAATAATTCGGTGAATGTTTTTTTTTAATAATGAAAGTTGTCTAGAAAATGTGATGTTCAATAACGGAAGTTCTCAAACTGCTATTGTAATTATTTAAAAGTCAATTTTTAATACCAAGTAATATTATTTTAATTAGTATCTATGCTATTATTTGGTAATTTAGAAAATTGACGAGAGTGCTTAACATCGCAAGTTACGCGTTATGTTAATCTCCGTCCTTCTCCAAGCATCCGCCCAACAGTGATGACTCATTTCAACAGCCAGCAGGCCTTATCTCTCTCGGAGGCCACGGTCAAACACGAGGCTTTGGACCCTAACAGCGTATTAATCGACTAAGATCAGATTCACATAGGAGGCACTAATTGCAGTCCGTCATCTGATCACTTTTACCTTGATACTCCTAGGGGCTGGGTGCTACAAATAACCTTTTAATAAGGAAATAAAGATGGCGACTGTACATTCTGAGCAGCAGAGTGCGCATATAAAACGTCACTCGAGCGTCTACGTCCTCGTATTCTTTCTCCTGCAATCATTCAGACTGGTGTTTCCTGATTTTTCTGAGGTGAGAGTAAGTTGAAGCAAAAGGTGGAAGACAGTTGGAAGAAGTGGAAGAGAAGACGGAATGGTTGGAAAGGAGAGTCAATACCAAAGATCTGATTTTTGAGGCAGAACCGACTATATAGGATTGATGACAAGATCATTGAATTAAAATTGAATTACTGAAGAGCTATATACCATAATTTGAAGAAAAGAATTCGAGCCGGGTAAATATTATAAGTGAGTTTTTTATTACTTCAGTATTAAACTTGTGATAATCATAATAACTATATAGTCAATAAGATTTTTCTATTTTCTGTTTTGTAATACAGTCGTGGGGACGAAAAGAGCTTCCAAACTTTATTCTATTGCCGATCATCGTATTTCGAAACTAATATACCATTTTAAAGCTTGTCGCGTATATTAAAAGTTAATGTGCCTAAAATGCTCATAAGGGATTACCTACATATTTAAAATTGTATAAACTTTGAAAATTATTTCGGTAACACCCTTTTTGATGTCACGAATATATCTGTATGGAGAAATTACCAAAAAGGGGTAGGGTAATTTACTAATTACTCGTCATTTTGGTTAATATATTATAATTATAACCGGAGATGTTTGTTATTTTCTGTTAATGGATTTTTCCTTTTTTTAGGTAAGTATGTTATCTGGAGATCGGTAAGAATAATTTCTTAAAAAGTTTTTAGTGATTCTTTAAAAGTATCTTTAATGTTTCAATTTACATGTTAATCTCGTTTGCCACTTCGTTCATGAAAAAAACAAAATTAATGCAGTGTACATTTTGGGATTAAGTTCTTTTCTTTTCCGCAAAGAAATGTTCAAGAGTATCGAAAGTTTTGCTCAAATTGTTTGAAAAGTTTTGTTACATGATCGAAAGAAATGAAATCGAATATATTTTTTACTGAATTAAGATTAATGAAACATTAATTTTAGTGTTAAAAATTAATACATCATCGATAGAGTGAGAAAAAAAATCAACTGTCGTCTGCCTATCTATACTTTCGCAATCGTTTCGATCTTCGTTTTCCTTTCAGTCGTTCTGAAAAAAAGGTCAACTGAAATACGTATTCTAGTTGCCTTTTTCAGTAAAAATTCTAGATTCAGATTAAAATTCCATATTTCACAATTATTGTTCGTCAATGCCTCGCAAGACAGTTACAGCTTTATTTACAGTGAACCAAAATAAAATAATTGTTATAGTATAATTGATTTAATTCTTAATTTCGATGGAAATTCTAGAATATCTATTTCCAATTCTATATTTTCCATTTTAATCTGTGGATTCTAGTTTTAAAAGTTCTATGATCTCTGAGTAAAATGTTTCTCATATAGCAGCGGAAATTGCATTAAAAGTACTAAGACATTATTTAACAAGCACGAAATCTTCCTATTTTTCTTTCTGCAAAAAAGTAATAGCCCTATTTGTGAGGAAAAGGAAATAAGAAAATAATGTTTGGTTACATTATAAGTGAGTGAGTGATAAGAATTTGAAATTTAAAATAATATCATTTGTAGATTATTTAAATGTTGTGTATTTTAACATGATGTGTCATGATCTAATATTTTTTCTATTCCTAACTTTAACTATTTCTATGTTTAAAAAAACCCTACGGTTTTGGCAAAAGCTAAAATTAGCATTCAGAATATAAGACGTAAAATATTTCAATCACTTTATTTAAAAATCAGAAATTATGAAGTTTCTTACATACTAACAAAAAAATAAAGAAATATAAATCAGCACAAGAATTCTGGTGATGCATGATTTTTTTATGAACTTTTTTCATTTAACTTGACTTATTTCATGTTTGTAACGACGAGATGATGAAATTGATTTTTGAATAGAATACTGCTGTACTAGTGTTTTGGAAATTCTATTGGCTGATGTATTTTCGATGAAAATGCACTAATTATTTAATTTTAAGTATTTCATATTTAATTTTTAATTCATACATAAATTTTTAAAAATGCATTTAATATGAATAACTCAACATTATAAGGAATTTGAGAAAAACTCATTTCAGTAGTTTAATATAATAATGAAGGAGTTAAAACCTGAAATAAATATAAGAATTGATAAATAAACTAAAATACTGAAAATAATTCTATCATCTAGTATTCTGATATCATACCTAATTTGAACATTGCAAAAGAATTGACAATAAATAAAAAAAATTATCATTTTAGTCTCGTCCCACTGTATTATATATTTTATAAAACGCGTGGTGATATTATCAAAAATACTTTTTTAAATTCTCACCGAATTTATAAGTTTAAAATTTTTAAAAATTTTTTTTAATTGATTCATTCCCTTGGTACTCGGTAACACCACTTTTATAGAGGTGTTTCCGGAAAAAATGGGGAAAAGAAATTTGTCATGTTGTGGGTAAAATTTCTTTTCTTTGGAAATTTTATACTCCTCATGACAAACATGTACTCTATCGGCTCGGAAATATACCCTTAAGATTTATATTAAAATATTTCATGAAATCTTTTAAAATAATTTTTTAATCATACTTAATAAATACTCGAAATGATTTATCATCTTGAAGCTCAAAAACACTATGATGACAAACAATAAGATGCTGTAAAACTTTTCTATTATTTTGTGACATTGAGAGTATTTTTTTTTAAGACTGATTAGGAATTGTTATGGTTGGAAATTTGACTCACGAAGCGGATGGAATCACAAAAATTAGATTCACTTATTTTAATTCAGCGCTCTAAAACATAGCAAGTGTTTTTTAAACGATGTTTTTTAATTATTTAAATTTTTAATATGTTTTCAATTTAATTAATCTTACCAATAACACAAGCGAATGATATAAAACAAACTTTTTGCTTTTTGCAGAACTTTGCCATAAAAAGATCTTTAAAGCAATTAAATAAAAGTTCATTATTTATTCTATAAATCTGGAAGTGTGTTACTGATATTAAAATATTTCAATTGGAGTGTATTGGATTGCATCAGCTTATTAGAATAAATGACTTCATCACTAAGGTAGAACATAAATTAATGTCCCAGGAAGTTGATCTGATATGAACAATCAATCTATTGGTATGATATGCAAATGTATTTCCCTTGTAGAGTAAAAACAATAATGACATGGGAAATAATTCATATAATGTCTGAGTCATTTTTAATGGATCTTTTCTTCTATAACTGATCTATTTTTTATTATTTAATTCTCTTATGAATAACGCTGTTAACGCAAAACAAGTTTTTCTGTAACAGTTACATTCAAATGGATTTATATGGTTTTGTCATGGAGGTCGTAGGTTATTTATATATCAACATTTTAATACTTTTTGTATAATTTATTATTATCAATATTATGTCATGAAACTGATAAACACAACCAGAAAAACACCCAAAAAGATATTTTCTATATTGCTCCTTATACATCTAATATTATTGCTCCTTAGTGAAGGAATGTTGACATCTTAAGTGGAAGGTGGTGAGTTATTGAAATGTTGTTATTTCATTTAGAGATTTCTTTCCTTTTTTTTTTTTTTGTATATCTGATTTGTAACACAATAAGCTAAGTATCAGAATTTTTAATTTTTTCTTTTACAACCTTTTATTCATTTTAAATGGCTGTTGTAGAAATAAGCATTATTTTATTGTAAGAATCTGTTGATTTCAGGTTGATATAATGAAGTTTTTAATGTTATTCGATTTCCATTTTTATTTTTTGAAGCATAATAGGTTAAATAATTTCCTTTCTGTATGTATTTTTTTCTCTCTAAAGAAATTACACGTGGGGCCAGATGTCTACTTTTTAAACTTAGAGTATACATTGCATTAAAAAAAAAACCTTGTTTTTCAAATATGCAACTATAAAAGACATCTTATTATAAATTTTTGCATTTTAACAAGTAATTTCAATGGTTGTTTGTTTATTTTTAACTATATGATTTGTATACTGGAGCCTTTTTAGAGTTGAAACATGTAAAATTATTACATCAACTGATGGATAGAACCGTTTGGAGAAATTGAACTATCCAAAAGAAAAAAGTTTAATAATTAAAAACATGTTGAATAATTTATGTAGTAAGTATAGATCAGTTTTCGTTTGAACCATCATAACTGATAATTTTTTAAGATATAAGAAGAATACCGTCCTTCCATATTTCTGGTTTCAATAAATTATTTTAATTATATTAATGTTTTGCTTCGAATTTATTCTATGAATGTATCAAGAAGTATATTCTAAGACCAATAATCAACCAGTAATCATTACCATCTACAAATTCTTTCCAAATGCCTTCTAAAGGATTTCAGAAGGATGTTTTCGTTTTTTATTATCGAATCTCGTACCCATATGTAAAATACTCAACTATTTTTTCATATATCTGGATAAAATTTGTCCTTCTGACACTACCCAGGAATATGAGTCCAAAAACACAAACAGAAGATTCTAACTTGTTTCGAAGTAGGCGTGCTTTTGTTTTTCGAAAAAAAAAAAACATTTTCTTTAAAGCTAAACGACAGAAACGATGTAAGAACGATTTAGTAACTGATTGCACAAAAAAAGTATTTTGTCAGTGTACGGACGCAGATTTTGACTCAAGTTTAAACACCTTCAGATTTAAACACCAGAATTGAAGAATGAAAGCAGCATCAGCTGAGACATGGTAAGTTGCTCTTTTGCTGTTCTCTAAAATTGCTTTAATTATAGTGTGGATTTACTAATTCTATTCAAAGTAGCTGAAATTGTCATCCATTTATTTTAAATCCATTATTATTTCAGGCTGACTTCAAGAAAATTATTTTTTATTGATTCTATTCCTGCATTAGGAGGCCTAAAAATTTATTAAAAAAATAAAATTTATTAATAAAACTATTTAAATAGGAATAGTTGATTTCCTTCCATGGAATCAAAAGACGTCACGCCTTTTATTTTAACTGCATTTGCCTATAAATTAAATTTCCTTCTATTTTATTTGTATAAATTACACGCGCCACTTGTTCATTATTAAAACGAACTAGGAACAGAAATATAAAATGAGGAAAGATTGTGTAATACTACCATCAACGAAGAAGAAATCTCTCCTGAACGTCTCCCTTTATACTGTTAATACCCAGGAAATTGGTCTGATGTGAGTGAGTATGCATATGTATCTCCAACACAAAAGCAAAAAACCATGATGACAAGGGAAATGGTGCATTAAAACAACACCAGAGCAGACATAGTAAGTTACTCTTTGACTGTTTTCTAAAATTACTCTTATCATGATTCGAATTTAATCATTATTTTCATAGCAAATATAACATTCTCTAAATTTTACTGTAATTGACCCCTAACAAGTTATTTATTTACTGCCTCAGTGGCGGCTCATTAAAACCTGATTAAATTATATTTATTATATCCTAAGATAGTTATGAAGATTCCAAATATTTTCATAGTGATATTTTGGACCTTGCATTTCATATCTGCATGGATCTACATTCAAATAATTAAGATAACTTCCGACGCCAGAACCCTTCTTCAAATATTCATACCACGTATGCTGGAAAAATGTTTTACAAAGTAAATTTTATGAGTTTGATTATAGTTTTGTAAAGCTGTACATTTAAACAATTTTTCAAATTGAATTTTGTTAGAATAAAGATCGGTTTTGCTCTCCAGTATTTTTATAGAACATTGCGTCTCCTACTACATCGTAAAAAGAAATTAAAAATGTGTAATTAATTATGGAAGAGCTCTGCTTTAATATTTTGAAATTCTTTCTTTTATCTAGGGGGGGGGGGTTAAGTATAGAGCTCTCAAATCAAACAGTTTTTGCCGATGAGCAGCGTGCGCCAAGATAACAAGAAAGAAAACCAAGTAATACGCAATTCACTGCAAAATTATTTTCTGAATGTTTGCCCATCTACTGAATACTTTGTTGCGAGGTAACTGGCTAAAAATTGTCAAAGAAATATTCATTTAACAATTTTAAAGGCAGGTACTTCGAATCAAACTTTTGCAACCGAAGTGATTGGAATGTCAAGAAAACAACAGAACATTCGAGGTAAGACACTATTTTATGTTCCTATAAAATTTATTTTAATATTATTCAAATTTACATACTATTCTCAAAATAAAAAGAGTATAAAGGGTGAGTATTAAGTTTTATCTTGTTTTTTTTTTAAAAAATTTATTTGTGTAAATCATTTTATATTTAAAAATGAACTTCAAATAAATCAAATATTTCATAAAATAAATCATATTTATCAGACAATTTCGTCTTTATATACAATTATCACTATCGAAAATTAATTTTGGAATAAAAAGGTAATGTGTGTTTTAATTAATGCGTTAATGAACGCATTGAAGAAATAGTTAAAGAATACATTTGATGAAGAATTGGCAATTTCAAATGGATTTTTTTTTTCTTCGAGAAAGTCGGTACTTCATTAAAATATTTACGATTCCCTCTGCTTTGTAATTAATCCTCCGATGTCTCCTCTCAGGTAGCATTAAAGGCAATGCATCATTTCATCGTTTTATTTAATCATATTCTTAAAATGTGACTGGTAAAAATATTTAAAGAGTAGTAAAAATATGTAGTTTAATTTTCTGGGAAAATTCAATGAATAAATAGATAAAAAAATTATAGATATTAATTTTTTATAGCAATAACTAAGTCCTCTTATTCTTCAGATTTTTTTCATCGAATTACCTTTCGAAGCGCTAAGGGTTAAAGCTTAATACTTTTATATAAAATTACACTGATTTGCATTTATAAAATATTAATCTTAATCATGGATAAAGTCAAGAAATATTGAAAGAACACATACCTTCACTGGCGCAATTTCTTTAGGTGTGACGGGCTTCACGAACCTTAGTGATTTGATTTCCTTTCTGTTTTATCCTTTTTCGATTTTTTATTATACGCTTACTATCTTCTTTCCCTCGCCTACCACTGAGGGAGTGTCTTTGACAGATTGTAGTCCCTCTGCTTGACTTCTTGCATACAGTTGACCACCCCGCCACCACTGAACGTAGTATTATCGACAGACTCTCTGCTTGACTGTAATTTCTCAGAGACTCATAAATCCCATGCGTAGGACATGCCAGTAAGAGTGAAGTTGAAGGGTCTTCCAATTTGAATCGGTCGGAAAGTTACTCACCAGAAAGGTAAGTCTATTTTGAATAAGGCGAAAGGGCCACTTACTCGGAGAAAGACTTAAAATTTTTGTAGATTTGAGGAAGTGTTTTTGACAGATTGTAGTTCCTCTGCTTCTTGCATACAGCCGATCACCCCGCCACCATTGAACGTAGCAGTATCGACAGACTCTCTTCTTGGCTGTAATTTCTCAGAGACTCATAAATCCCATGCGCAGGACATGGTAGTAACAGTAAAGTAGAAGGGTCTTCCTATTTGAATCGGTTGGAAAGTTACTCAACAGAAAGGTAAGTCTATTTTGAATAAGGCGAAAGGACCACTTACTCGGAGGAAGACTCAAAATTTTTGTAGATTTGAGTCTTCCTCCGAGAATTCCTCCTTCCTCAAAATTTGAAATAAAAGCCGAGAGTAAGAAAGTCTATTGATGACAATTTACTTATTATGTTTAAATTATAATGCTAACTAAATCTAGAATTTTATTAACTTTTTATGGATTAAAAAAAGTTTTCCTCCATTTGTAAGATAGCTGAAATAATTCCTCAATAGATAATAAAATTCTTCCTAATTATTCATTTGTAGTGATATCTGAAAAATTGAGAAAAATGCTTACAAATCATGTTGCTAAATCAGTTCTCGTCCTAGAAATGTTTATGAAATATATGAGGCCATTAAAAATTAATTAATAGATACCAAAAATTTATCCTGAGATAAGTTTTATTTAAAGTTTAAACTAGTTTAAATTTAATGAAGATATCAAACCTTTGCTTTCAAATAAATGTTCGTGGGTGTTTTTTTTTTCTTTCTATTAATTCTGGATTCATCTTCTTTTCATTCTGATTCGTATTTTTGAAAACTTCAAATGATATTAATTTAACTAAAACAATGAAGAACGAAAAATAAATATATAATAATCTGCCATTTCAAGCATTTATATATAAAAAAATTACTTTTAAAATTATAGAGAGATTTTTTTAAATTTTATTTTAGCAGGGTGAATATTCTCACAATACATTATTCAAACGAAAGTATGTGATGTTTGAACAAATTGGGAATGTCTACTTATATTAAAGTTATGGCTAATTCTAAAAATCGGTTAAATTTTGCTCTTTTTCAGAAAAAGTAGGCAAGGGAAAAATTTAAATATTTAATTTTCTGCCTTACACTTGAATATACCGTAATATTGAATATACCGTAATTTTGATTTCGTCAAGACTATTATTCTTAACATATTTGCTTGTTTGGAGTTAAAAAATGAACTCCAAAATTTATTTATTTGTATAAAACCAGAATGGGATTACAAAACCGAAGAGACAAATTGAATCTTGTTACCCGGATGAAGCTTTTCTGAAATGTTTGAAGTTGATGAGATAGTTAAATATGAAATTGACGTAACAATTTCAAACATTTTAGAACTGGAAAGATGACAATTCTCTTTGTATAATTTATATTGACCAATAGCAGTGGCTGAGATAAGAATATGCCCTCGTCACATTGACGTAAACTCTTTAAAAAACTTTGAACGTCTATTAATAGCATCTCAACTCCTATGTATTCAGTACTCGTTTCATCATGCATAAATTGTTCCGGAATATTATATGGTTTAATTCTCGTAGTTAATGGACCCTTTGATAAAGGCACATATCTCTACAGTAAAAAGTCAGTGCATGATCAGTGCAGCTATTTTTTTCAACTCATAATTCCTATATTATTATCGATTTGATCCTGTCATTCCATTTGTTTAACTACCAAGTTGCCTGAAAGTTTTCCTTCCAGATCAAATTACTTAATCATGCTCTATTTTTCTTAAAACATCTACTTGATTTACATTCATAGATACAGCCGAATGTATCCATTATCATTTCTGAATAATTAATAGTATATCTTCTTATTAAAAATATCGCTTCTTTCTAGATATTGATTAAAGTGACATGTAATCACAATTGTGAAAGTTACCCTTTTTTTTTTTAAAAAAAAAAGATCGGGTAAGATATATAGGAAAATGCATTAATTCATTAACAAATAACAGATACTGTATATTGCTTAAAATTTCTCTACTATCTCTTATTCTGCTGTCATTAAAGTATTTTCTTTCATTTATATGGGCACTCTTGCACATTTCAGAAGAAGAATATGAATGAATTTCTATTATAGAGTTTTAGATGAGAATAAAGTTAAGAGAATAAGTTCTACAGAATATATTTGGAGATACTTATTGTCCTTCTTTTATATATAGTTGAAACTCATGTATCAAAATGGAAATAAATATTTTTTACTAATTAGGCTTAACAAAATCAAACTGAGCTAATACTTACAAATGGTTGCACTTCATCCTGAAATACGACTATTTAGAAAAAAAGGCCTTAGAAATTTCGCCTTTAAAGGAGAACAAGACAGAACATTTGCGTGATAAAAATGTTTTGTCATTGATGAGCATCACATTGCTTTTCTGAGAAGTCACGTTATTTTAACCAGACACTGTCACGCGCATACACATACACATGCAAGAAAAATAAAAGCGGTGATGACAAGGAGAGATATTCTCCAAAATGTCTGAGCTTTTATACTGTTATTTTTTTTTTATTTTCAGATATTTGAAATAAATTGATAATAACTGCATTTTATGATTGTTGTAGCACTTATATTTTATAATCAGATTAATTTATCAATTTGAATAACTAAAATTCATGAAATTCAGCAGTTTTAGATATAAGTCTTATGCAAATCGAACTTATAAAAAGTTACAGAAGTACATTAACTTATATGTGCATTCGATTACAATACTAATGATGAGTTTCACTTATAACTGAAAAAAAATCCACGTTTTTCTTTTGCTTTGTTTCGTTAATAATTTGCTTTGTTTCGTTAATTTGCTTTGTTTCGTTGTAAGATAATTACTAAAACATGCTTCATTTATGATTTGGAAACGAAAATCCACGGCTCACTTTTTAAAAGTTTATAACATCATGGCGCATTTTCTCAAAGAATTTTAAATGCATAAATGAGTTAGTTCAAGTTCAAAAATTTAAATTTAAATAAGGAGGTATTTCTCATACGCCCACTTTTAGAAAATATGTCCACTAAAAGCAAAAGATAGCATTTTGATTTTAAATTTAAACATTGAATTAAAGAATGGAAGTGTATATTTCAAGATTATAATTTTAATATAGTCAATACATTTTCCTTTTTTTTTAAAAAAATTAACAATTAGTGATAGAAAATTGAAACTTGTTATTGATTTTAAATTCTTTGAACTTTGTGAATTCATTGAAGATATTACTTGAAGGTAGCTTTCATTGAAACTGAGAAGTTGAATTTTAAATAAAATTTGCTTAGAGAATTCAATGCCAATTTTTTTACCGAATCAAATCTGCGAAAGGAATCATTGCAAAGGTTAAAAAATGAGAATAAAACTCTAATGAAAAATTTCATATTTAATAATAAATAAATTAAATTTAAGTAATTTTTCAATAATCTAAAAAATTGATTTTGATATTGGATAAGAGTACTTAAATGCAGCGTATGAAATATTTTGAAATTTTATGAAAATTATCTGTTTTTATTCGTTTTTTTTAAATTTTAGTGCTTTTATTAACTATTTATGATAAAATTCAGAGCACTAATTAAATAATAGATTAATGAATATTAATGAATGATAAATTGTGCCATTCCTTAGAACAGAACTTTATTATCAGCAAAGCATTCAGTTACAGGCTCAGCAGTTACATTTCTATTGAATTAATCAAAAATCTGACGAGGTCTATTTCGCCATTGCTTTGCATTTCGAACTTACGAAAAAATACGCTCATTAAAACCTCAAAATTTGATTAAAAATATCTAAATAGTATTTTATAATTATATCCGCATTATCTTCCATAAAGCAAAAGCTCTAGATCGTGCTTCTTTTCGACGCTTCGTAGTTTATTTTTACAAAAATCTATGATATACTTTTCTCGTTAAATTTACTTAATAGAAATACAAAACATCTAGCATTCTCAAAATTCAACTTGTTATTTGTTCAATAATAGAATAATAATTGGCTAAATTTTCATTGCAGGTGACCTTTTGAGTGACGCATCAAGTTCAAAGTCACGTTGCTTTCTCTCCCCTAGCAATTAAAGTAATGAGGTAAAAAGATCTATATATACCTATTTTTTATGGGTATTATTTTTTAATAACGAATCATATACGGCCTGTAGGGTTCGTTAATATTGCGATTATATATCGGTCTTTGCTTATTAACTAAAAAGACTACCTGACATTCAAAACTAAAGTATCAATGTCAAATGACGCAGTTTGACTGTGAATCTGAAATACAAACGGGGAGGTAACGAAAAAACGGTTTATTATCCGATAATAAAAAAGATGGGAGGGAAATTCTGCGTTTGATCTTAACTTAATATTTTATCCTCTCCTGATAGTATCCATAAGCTGTAAAATATCTAAAAAAATTGTCTTGTTGACTAGAAAATATATCTGATCAAAAAACTAATTTTTTAAAATCAGATGTTACATATATTAAAATTACATGTGATTTAATAAATAACATCCAATCTTAAAAATATTTATAACTTCAGAAGCTACAAAAATCATCTAAATAACGGAGTTGCACTTAATAAGTATTTCATTGAGAATTTAATTGAAACTGAAATAATTTGAGCCTTAAGTCACAGAGAGGGAAAAAGAAAGATCTAATATTAATACTGAATCATAAAGTCAAAATTGAAAGCCCAAGTAGAAATTACAGATTAAAAAAAATCCTTTTGCAAGTTTTATAACAATTTTAAAAAATCCAAATTTATCAAAAAAAAAAAAAAAGAATAATTTAAGAAATATTTCAGCATTTTAGTTCTTGCAGGATGGATTTTAGTTGATTTCGATATTTATATATTAAATAATTTGAATAAAATGTAAAAAACACTATTAAGACTTATACGTCCCCGATATCTGATATTTCAAATGCAACTTGAGTTTTCATCGAATAATTAATTTAAACTATTTTATTTATGATATCCAATAAAATTTTTGAATAATTTAACTATATGATTTGATTGTTTGAATTTGAATTCTTATTCGTCTATGCACTGATACGTCATATTTTTTAATACTAGAAAAAACATCCTATTTCAAAGTTATAGGATGGCGTTATTGAAATGGACATCCTAATATTGGCTTATAACCAAATATTGAGGATGACCATGAGAGGCTAATAAATACAGCACACCAGGAAAAAATATGTCTTGTAAAGGATTTTATAAAGTTATTTTCGATTTTGATTATTGAATTCAAAATTTGTGTATAGAACATTGAATTAATTTTTTCTTCACAGATCTAAAACGAAATTTATTTCTTTGATACTCATTAAGTAAGTAAACACAAATAAAGCAGATGTAAGATTCTATTATAATTTTTTGTGGAGAAACTGTGTTATTGTTTTCCGTAAAATCTTTTTTTTTCTCTCAAAGTTACAGTACAGAGACTTCAATACTACAGAAGACGAGTAAATATTTAGAAAGCATAAACATCGACATCATAAGCAACTTTTGTTTATTTTTAATAGTTACATTTAATATGATGTTTTCATACAGTGCTAAAAAGTTATTAGTTTTTCATTAGTAAAAAATTAACCACTCAATTAACCGGAATAAAACCGGTCGTATAGTTCGGATTCGTCATTAATATAGGAAACTATTTTTTTTTTTAATTTTTTAAATATAATCTTTCTACTTGATACCGGCGGAAATTTCGAATTTACATGGCGAACTTAGGTGACGGAAATAAGCTTATTCAAAAGTACTTGAACATGATATGAAAACATAAATGTAAAATTAATTACACATTTCTTAAATGTATATATTTGTAAATAATTTGGAATATTTTTACATTAAGTAAATCCATAAATAGACAAGAAAGAATTGCTATTATACTTTATATTTTCCATTTCTTTATGAAAATGAAACTCAAAATGTTTTATTCCTTATTCCAGATACCAGCTGATACCTCCAGATCACTTCATATTTTATACTAGACTGTGACTAAAACTTCGAACTGAAATAGTGAACATTGCAGGTATGATGATGTTTGTTCCAGAGTGTTTGAATTCCGTATGTAAAATTGAATACAAGCCTGTTGCTCGAAATTCGAACAACTTCATAACAAACAATTTGCCGAATAAAGAAGACAGAATTCTTTCCTATCCTTCATAGTCTTCTTTACTCTTTGCGATTGATCTCAAAATCGTATTATTTTTTTAACTGGGTTAAAAGAGTTTTTTTTAGCTTTCAGTCTAGAGTTTTAAAACTGGGCTGTGACTATAACTTCGAAGGGACATAATGAGCTGTGGATCGAAGATGGAGCTAGTTTGAGAATGTTTGAACTTGATGCAAAAAGTTAAATATAAAACTTTGGTATCATGTTTGAGCAATTTCAGAATTAGCAAGTTCATCAATAAAGAAGACAGAATTCCTATGTATCCTTTATTTTGATCCTTTAATGTATAAAATTCTACATCAAAACAATTTTATTATTTATAATGGATTGCAATTGCAGCTTCGAAGAAGTATGAAGAACTTAGGAGAAAGGTTTATCTAGTTCAACAGTATTTGCGATTCTGATAAATTATTAAAAATATGACATATTTGAACCCTATTTGAGCAACTTTGGATTAAACAAGTTTATGAATATAGGCGGATAATAGATTTTTCTTTAATATTATTCATTAATCTATGAAACTGAACATCGAAATCATTTTATTCTTCATACGTGATTGTAGCTATAAATATATCATTTTTACAGATTACAAATATATCATCACTTTTATAAATATATTTTTCTTTTTAAGGCTCTAGCGTTTTTCTTTTTAAAATGTTATTTTAATTATCTTCTTTCAGTAAAGCTACAGGTTTAGAATATGAATAAGAATATCTTAAATGAGCCTGATATTACTGCTGTAATTGCTAATCACAATTAACCATATTAACATAAATGGATAATTGTTCATTTTTTAGTGGTGCGAAACAAGATTAATAAAAAAGTAACTAACTGAAGGATTCTCAGAGGGTCATTAAAGTAAATATATATATATATATTTAAATCAGCATTCGTGTCATATAGGAAAATTATCATAAAGCAGGTTAGCCTGCTTTAACTTTAATGAATACCACATCTGGTATTTATATTCCAAATTTCTGAAATGAATCTACCTACGCATGTCGTCTAGATAAAATAATGATTCTTTCTACTGAGAAATAAAAGACCCTATTGATTTCTATCCTTGAGGTTATTGTTTAACGGCTATTTAATTTAAACTAATTTAATTAGACTAATTTTATTTTTTTTAATGATTAACATTATATTCTATTCTACATTTTTATACAAATTTATTGAGCATATTTATTTTTATTTCAGACTTTTTGCAGTCTTAAAAAAGGAGGTACATCTACCAATCGAGCATTTATAATCGCATCTTCATAATATTGGTATCGATGTAAATGTCTTGAAAGAATAGGTTTCTTCAGATAAACTGATTAACCGAGTTAGTTAATTAATCAATACCTCAAATTTTCTTACTATACCTACCATTTTTTAGCACAATTGATTTTTCTGTCATGAAGTATGTCCTCTCTCAGCTTTTAGTGTTAAAAGCATCTTAAAAACTTATGTAAATATTTCGAATTTTTTTGGTGTTTCGTAGATAAATTCGATATTTCATTATTTGAAAATTCCTAGATAAAAGAAAATGAGTTTTTATTGTAAATTTTTAAACACGTCAATGAGGAAGAACTGAAATTTGATATAGGAAAAGTTTAATATCAGAGCAAAGACACTAAAAAAGAATCCTAAGAATTACAAGCTTAGTTTAGTTTAGTTAAATTAACGTCCCGTTTTAAAGCACCACGAGGGCTATTTTAGGACGGGCCTCGTCACTTTGAACCACGGTCAGATGACGAAGACGACACCTGAACTGACACCCTCCTCTCCACACCAGCAGGAGGACGTTTGGCCGGACAGATTTAACATGCAAGAGACACCCTCACACGACGGTTCTTCGGTGGAATCGAGTCTCGAACCTGAAACCCTCCGGTTCCAAAGCTGAGGCCTTACCACCAGGCCCCCACGGCTCCTAAGAATTACAAGCATATTTGTAATAGTCTTTGAATTATTTCGAAAAAATTGCAAAACTTCCATAATCAGGCGATAATGTCTCGACATCAGTGGCGGTTTTCCGCATAGGCGGTGGAGGTGTTGATCTCGTGGTGTTCGGAGCAGCAAAATCTACTTATACCTGAATCGTAGTGCTCAACCGAAGGCAAATTCAATTGTTCAAGTCTTCCCTTTGATATGATTCGTAGAATTTTCCCCTTTTACCTTCTCTTTAAAGAAAAAAGGTTCGTTTATCGTTAAAGGTGTTAATGAAAAAGTAGAGTATTAAGTAAAATTCTTGTAGAATCAAATTTTATAATAAGTTCACAATACTCTCTCATCACTTTCTCTTTCCTATTCGCACACTGCAGCATATTTACCAGGGTTTGAATAAATAATCTTGATATTAAAATTGAACTATTTCCTTAAAAACATGAAGAATGAAAATCGCCTAGGAACTGAATGACTGTTGCTTTAAATTGTATGTATATAATAAAATACAAGATTCATAACATATATATATATAATAAATAAATGTATATAAATTATATGTATATAATAAATAATAAGATTCATGGGTCTAGAAACAACAAAAAAGTGACATTCGTCTACTTACTATATAAAATGATCTGATAAAAGACCTGATATCTGTACAAATTTTTAAAAAAGCATTAAGAATCGTCTTTTAATACATAATGGTATTACAAATGGTATTAAATATTAAGATAAAAACTGATCTAAATTTATCTTGCTTTTTTTGTCAACCATAGAATTTACCGTGAAGGGGCCTCAAAATATATCAGCGCCTGTGGCATCGTATTACCAAAAACCGCCACTGCTCGACATGCTTACTTGTTCAGAGACAATGTACTCAATTCATCAAAGAATTTTCACGACTGGGTTTATAAAAAAATTAATAAAGAAATGTGAATATTTTTTAGAGACTTTATGCATAAAAAAACTGTTTCGACTTTAATACATTTGTTGCAATTTCTTGATAACGACTCGAATATTTGTTCGAATTCACTCTGTGGGTTTGTTTCCAAACCTAATACATTCGTCTATTTAAATAAGCTTTTAAACTTTTAACAATTTCCATCAATACCAAGAGGCATGAAGATGCGACTTTAAGTCAGTTTGCAGCCATACGACGGAAGGGTATGAGCTAAACCAGAAAGTAAGCTCCATTTCTATATTTTTAATCTCATAATTTGCTTTTTACTAGACCCATACATAGAAGGAAAATGAAGGCTTAAAAAATTACACCACAACGGACAAAATTAGAATGCTAGCAGTAATAATAATAATAACAGTAGCTAAATCAGGCAGTCATCTGGCCTTCGTCTATTTTATATTTTATTAGTAAAAGGGAATGCATTGTTTATATATATGTTTTAATCTCTTTTTTTCTGAATGTTTGGATTTGTCTATTCATTGCTTGAACTTTTTATTGATTTTACTTTTAATTTCACCCATTAGCACACGCATATATTCTGAACAGAAAAAAAGTATTTTTTTCAGCGTGTTTATAGACGTGAAGTTTTCTCAGACGGACAAATAACGAAAAAATTGTATACTAAACAGACATACATAATCACAGATATAAAATGTAAAGATTCGTGAAAATCGCGAGTTCGAATTTCTTGACGATTACAATACTTGCTCCATACTTTTGCAAACGGGAAAGTAAAAAAAGAATGCAAAATTTCTACTGCGGTCACACATTTCGAATGAAGAAGACGAAAATGGCTATAGTTGGGCAAACGGCGTATTATAGCGTTTCAAATAAAAATGTTAACTTTTCCCCCTCTGATTTTAAGAAGCGATAATTTAATATTAAGAGCCTGTAAATTTTAAAATTTTTATGAAAAATTACTAATATAAACATTTAAAAACGAGTACAGTTCTTTTAAGAAATGAATATGATAATCTGTGACCAAGTCGTAGATCCAAATTTTGAATAAATCAAATTTTAAATAGTGAAAAATTTATTCTTCTCGTCATAATTAAAATAAGAACATCATTTTTCGAAGTGTCTTCCGGTAAATTAATTCATGAATAAAAGAAAAAATTAATCGATTTCATTAGTAGCTGAGGAAAAAAAAACTCTAGTTTTTAATATCTAAGTTAAACAGTAGTATATATTTATTAATTTAACGATTGGAAATTTCGAGAAAAACATCTTATTCATGTATTGGAAAAAGTAAATAAATTGTGAAGAAAATATAAACTAATGTCTCTTGTATCTTGTTTTCCTAGATGAATAAATGCATAATATAGATTCGATATTTGAAATATTTAATTCAATTTTCTTCAAAATTGCTGTGCTGAAACTGTCATATATGCTAAATATTTGTTTAATAATATTTATTATTTTCAGATGAGGATTGGCAAAAATGCAGAATTCAAAACGAAAGATATAAATTGACCTTGAGATCCGGTGACAAGGTGATGAAAAGATGCTTGAAAGAAACTCGAAATCATTACTGCCATGTTTTCAAAGTACACATGTCAACAATAAATGATGAACAGAGTAAAATCATGATTGAAATAAATATACTCCTTTGTTATTCAAGAATGAACATCATTTGTAATTTTTATAGATAATAAAGTGAATTTTATAGATAACAATTTTTGTTAGTGAAAGGTGCAATGTTTTATTTATAAAGAAACAATCTTTTTTTTATTACTTTGCAGCTAACCTTCAGTGATTTACAGTTTTTTAAATGACGGATTTATTTTATATGATTCGCATTCAAATGTTATAGCTTGTATAACCAAATGTATTAACAATTATGATATAACCAAATATATTAACCAAAATGAATGGCTTCATTGTTTTTATTGGTTAAGATTTTATTTCGGATTGCCTCCCCCCCTAATTGATTGGGTTAACAACAGCTCAGATATTTCGGAATTCTACTGTGCAAACTTTGATAAAAATTTAATTACAGTAAAATTTATCAATTCGGTATTCCTTAGTTGTATAGTACTACAATGTTGATATTTAACTTAAAAAACAGAAAGAGTAGTCTTTACAGAAATTTTTTATAAAAGTGTTATCCTCCTCCTTAAGGTATCCGACTACATTCGAAGGAAAAATTTTGAAAAACTGGAATTTTTAGAAATCATTTATGTTTTTAGATGTATTGTCAATTATCAGTACTATAAATGCAAAAACAATTATTTGTAAACGTAATATATTTTGAGAAAGGGGAAATGTATAGTAAATTCTAATGAAATTTAACCAAAACGGCTTACACTCTACAAAAAATTGTAATGCAGCTATGCTATTTTTCTTTGCATACAAGTTATAGAATATAATGATGAATAAAATGCACCAAAATCTAAGAAAAAATTTGAGATGTAAAGAAGTTATGGGCAAAAATATACGTACATATGCATTTTTATTATAAATTTACAGCTAAATTTTTCTAAAAACACCCTATAAATGAAAAAGTATTTCACCAACACTAAAACTTTTGGTTCATTTCATTGTCTGTATTATTTAAAACACAAGCTGAAGCTTTTATGCCAATACCTCTATTAGTTTTGGGGATATCATGTTAACGGCGGAGATTTTTTTATGACAATTAAAGTTTTGAGAAAATTGAAGCTAAAGACAAATTTTAGCTGAAAAATATGTGGCCCTGGATGATAGGTCAGGCTTTCCCTTTCCTAGAGAAAATAACCGTTTTGGAAAGAGAAAAATTTGAACGACAAGATTAACAATTAAAAAAAAATCGCCAATGTGGTCGATAACCAGTGTTTTTATTGCAGTCGGATACCTTAAACTCTAAAAAAATTGTGGACGTTTGGCCAGTTCATGAGCGTCGTAAATGCTTAGAATGAGTGGTGCTGAGTGTGTTCGTAGCGTAGTAAAGAAAAGTAGTGCTTATGTTTTGTCGACTATATGCTATTTGGCGAACAATAGTTCTGTTGCAGGGTTTGTGTATTTATTCTAAGGAAAATTCTTCTTTACTTTTCCTTGTTTATTTTCACTCAAACACATATATATAAACACACAAGGACTACAATCACAGATATACAAGGAAACACATAATGGATATATATTGAAATATAGAAAGTGCCGCTAACAACGGGAGAACAAATAATATTTTTTGCCGCCAACGGAGGGGGAGCGGAGTGCCTGCCTGCACCAGTTTCACATCCACACTGGATCTGGTTGTTTCCAAAAAAAATCTCAAGCGCGCTCCCCTCACATTCCAAACATACTTATGGGTTGGAGTATATTACGATATCTATGTTAAGTATTTTTTTATACATATGAGTAAATGCACAAAGAATAAAATAATACAAATAAAATAATTAACTAAAAACAAAAAATAATTAAATCACATAAACATACTCCCCCCCCCCCCCATCAAGAAGACTTTCTTGATGCACAGGTAATCAGTCACTAATTCTAAATGTAAAGCCTTCGTAGCAAAGCATACAAATACAACAACTTAACCTTTCATTGTTTTGGCTCCTCTACCTTGGTGCTTCAGTATAGAAAATGGAACTGCATAATCAATATCACAGACAAAAAATGGTCTATTGAGAGTCACTCATTTCTCAGGAAGACCTCCCATTTTTTTCTTCACGTATTACTTCTAAATCTACAATATACAACACAATTTAAGGCCCATTTTAAAACTATTCTTTTAGCATTTAATATCCAAAATGCTTGACGTAAATTGCCTTTTAACAAATTGCCACATGCCTTCAAATTTAAAATATGAAAATACTGTACGATTAGAATACTTAAATAATGCTAGTTAGGTAACATGATAGGGTGTTTTGAATTATACGCCAAAGATGCATTTTGAAGACGCCCTCCCACTCTGAGCAACCCGTCCTTTTCAATGAATGGACAAAATGTTGATAGTGGGCTTTTCTTTGGTGTTGGTTGGTTTGACTTTATACACTGATGGGAAAAAAATCCCACCACTAGGAAGGAGCTGTGCTAGATAAACGAAATTTGGTAGGCGTGTTTATACATCTGAAAGATGACGTCGATTTAAATTTCGAGCTACGCGCGTAAGTGTGGCGCTAGTAGCGACACTATGAACATGCAAATGAGGTTTGCTTTAAATAAGCGCTGTAAGGTTCGTGATGGTTATTTACAGTTGAGATTTGACGTAGTGGGTTCATGTTAGTCAAGGATGTCTCTGAGAAGACAAAGAAGCCATTATCAACAGCTCATTGAGTTTGAACGAGGTCGTGTTGTAGGGCTACGAGAAGGTGGGTTTTCTTTCCGCGATATTGCTGAAAGACTTGGCAGGAATGTATCCACGGTGCATGAGTATTGGCGGCAGTGGTCAAGGGAAGGTACTGCCTCAAGAAGACCAGGTTCCGGGCGGCCACGTGGTACTACTGAGAGAGAAGACATTCGTATTCGGCGTATGGCTGTGGCTAATCGCACTGCGTCTGCAGCTGAAATTCGAGCAGCAGTTGGCACCACAGTGACACAACGAACTGTTACAAATCGGTTACTTCAAGGACAGCTCCGAGCCAGACACCCTGTATAGTGCATTCCACTGAATCCAAATCACTGCCGTTTGCGACGTGATTAATGTCAAGCTAGAGCTCATTGGAGGACGGAGTGGAGATCTGTTGTGTGTTTTGATGAAACTGCCTTCGTCTGCCTTGGTCGCAGTGATAGCCGTTTGTTGGTTAGAAGAAGGCCAGGTGAACGCCTGCTAGTGACCTGTCTGCGGCCTAGACACACAGGGCCTACTCCTGGAGTTATGGTTTGGGGAGCAATTTCGTATAACAGCAGGAGCACTCTCGTGGTTATCCCACGCACCCCGACTGCAAATTTGTACGTCAGTCTAGTGATACAACCAGTTGTGTTGCCATTCATGAACAGCATTCAAGGGGGTGTTTTCCAACAGGATAACGCTCGCCCTCATACCGCTGTTGTAACCCAACATGCTCTACAGAGTGTCGACATGTTGTCTTGGCCTGCTAGATCACCAAATCTTTCTCCAATCGAGCACGTATGGGACATCATTGGCCGACAACTCCAGCGTCATCCACAACCAGCATTAACCGTCCCTGCATTGACCGCTCAAGTGCAACAGGCATGGAACTCCATCCCACAAACTGATATCCGACACCTGTACGACACAATGCATGCACGTTTGCATGCTTGCATTCAAAATTCTGGCGGTTACACCGGTTACTAATGTACCAACATTTCACATTTGAAATGGCTCTTCTCGCCAATGGCTCGACCTGTGATCTTGAAACTTTAATCAATTAAATATGTTACCTAGACAAATGTATTCCTAAAATTTCATTACTGTACAATAGTTTTTTCTTGGTGTTGGGATTTTTTTTTCCATCAGTGTACAATTATCTTTGGTATTGGTTGGTTTGACTTTATACAATTAATCTCAGCATCAAGAGATACATTTTTAATATAACTTACAATAATATTACGAGCAAAAATTATTTCCTTTGTAGTTAAAGGTTCGATTATACATGTAGAATCCTTATTAACCTTATCAACTTTACAATTATTTATAAATCTAATACAAAAACATAATATATTAATTAACTTAGTATGAGATGAATATTTTTCAACTAATAAATCTATTATATCATTTTTCCAAATTGCAGAAAATACACATGCAGCACTTTTCCTTTCTTTAAGGACAGAGTCATGGGTTTTGAATATTGGTTGCTTTGGTCAATCAGCCTCTGATGATGGTAGGAAAGTAGAGTTCTCCCACCATAGACGACAGTCTGGCAGATCCTTAGGAGACAAGCCTCTGGATCCTACATCTGCTGGGTTTTCCTTTGACGGCACATACCTCCATCTATTTCGAGGGATGAGATCCAAGATCTCTGAAATCTTGTTGGCAGCAAAGGGCTTCTTATTTCTTGGAGGTGAAAACAAACAGGAAAGAATTACTTGAGAATCTGTCCAAGAATACAAATTAATAGCTTGATCCTGAAAGGTGTTAACCACAACAGAAAATAATCGGGCTGCAGGAGAGCTCCATTTAACCCGAGCCGTGGAATGTATGCAGGCTTGAGCTCAGCTTCTTTGCTTTTAGCTGCTAAAATGGTGACTAAAATAACGACATTATCAGTTCGTTTGATCGTATAAATTACACAGTCATATGATGATTCCGATGCATCTGAAAAGCCATGAAGAGTAATTTTCTTTTCTGTAATTAGAAGCCATCTCGAAATAGAAGTGTGCACATTTGCTGAAATTCCCTTTTTAATTTACTCCACTTAACTGCAAAATGTTCCGGTAAGGCACTGACCCAATCAAGTTTCAGCTATCATAACTGCTTATAAAAGATTTTTATTAATAGTGTGAAAGGAGAAAGAAAACCCGAAGAATCAAATAACCTTGCTGACTGGGATAGAAAAGATAGTTTGGTTATTTCATTCTCAAAATTAAAATCAATTTCAAAAACAAAGCAATCAGCAGAAATGTCCCAAATAAGTCCAAAAGTTTTAGAACAGTTTTTGGGATGAATTTCCACATTGGATTTATTAGCACTTAGATTTTCAGTTAAATTATTTCAGACATATGGAAAATTGGAACGCCACTTTCTTAAGTGAAATCCTCGGAAATTTAGAATTTCCGACAATTTTTCTATTAACACGATTGCTTCTTCTTTAGTTTTTGCTCCAGCCCTCAAAGCATCGATATAAAAGGAATTTTGAATTATTTTTAGCTCTTTCGGGTTTTATAATTTGAGAATTTAAGCCTATTTGATATAAACATCTAGTAGCTAAAAATGGAGTGGATGAAGTTTCAAAAGTCACAGTAGAAAATTTATATTCCTTAATAATGGAATCAAGTGAATTTCTCCACACGATTTTTTGCAAATTTTGATCTTCTGGATCAATTAAAATTTGTTTATTGCTTTATATCAGAAGTGAAAGCAATTTTATTTATTCTGAATCTGATAAGAAGAGTGAAAATATCTGGTTGCAATATTTGTCCTGCTCCTAAAACTGAATTTAGAGTTAGGCGATTTGCAGGATCCATCACACACAGCTCGAAATCTGGTTGTAATATTATCGTTCCTTCGCACAGCATGATGGGAATGAAAGTATTCCGGTTTAGAAGAATCAAAATCTTTATTAGGTGACATATGACCCAATTCTTCATATTCACTCATAAAACCCTTGTATCGATTTTCAAATTCTTAATCAAATTTCAATTTTCTTTCCATTTCTGGAAGTCTAGAAATAGCCATTTCCTTTGTATCTTCTAACTGAATAATGTCTTTATAAACTGGTAATCTTACAATAAACCGACCCTGATCATTTATTTTGCAAGTCGATTTAAAATGATTTTCACAAAATTATTCTTCTTCTGGCAAAAGAAACATTTTATCCGGCAACACTTCCATTTGCCAAAATTTTTGCTGAACAGAATCAATGTTGCAAACAATTTCAATGGAAATCAAATGCGATTGCGTGTACACTGATGAAATGGAATCTCTTCGAATCTGACCTGCGACCACCCAAACAAATATCGTGCTTTGCGCTATTGGTTGCCCTATAGACCAACTGATGTTTCCATTGCGAATAATTGAGAAAAAGCAATCAGAGTGAAAAATTAAATCCCATTCTGACGGCCTTGAAAAATATTCACCTGACGGAGGGATCCTTTCATATAATCTAATTCTTTAATGTAAATATTCTGAAGAGGGATTTGAGTAGTAACCTTATTTAAAATAAAAGCATTAACTGTCAAACATTCTTCGTTAAATCTTGACCCAATTTTTAAATTAACTGAGCCAAGTGTGGTTTCTACTTGAATCCCACTAATTCCAATTAGCAACTTATTATTTCTCTGTAATCCTAAAATATTTATTACATTCTCAGTTACAAAACTGGATTCAGAACTGCTATCTAGCAAAGCTCTGAATGAAAAGGAATCCCCCTCTAGGCTATACAATACAGCTTTTGCGGGAGGGAAAGAATGATATATACTTGGAGTTGCTTAGAGACGCACTAGAACTAACGGGCCTTTAAGGCGCCGCTGATTTATTGCATTGCGTTTCTCCCCCTAGAGATATATCACTTTCAGAGGGGTGGTTTGCGCTTTGTTTGTCAACAGTTTTGGGGTCTGAAACACGTGCACTATTACTTATAATACCTTCGTGTAACCGTGAATTAAGTTTTCCTTGACATATGGTACATTTCAAATAATTATTTGGGTATTCTTTATATTTATGCGAATTTAAACATAAAAAACAAAGATAGTTTCTTTTTGCAAAATTCTTCCGAGCATTGAAGTCCATATTTTTAAATTTAATACTTTTAAACAATTTATGCATTCCTGAACATTTCAAACAATTTTTTATCAGTTTTACTCTTTTGGATATTTTCACATGCTTCAAAATTAGACTTAGTAGGAATTTAAGCTTCGGATTCATTATAAACTATGAACTCAAGAGATGAACCTCTGGTATATAAAAATTCCAAGAATTCTTTTCACGTAGGAAACTCTATTTCTGAAGTTTTCACGGACCAAAGTCTTCTTGTTTCAGGATCTAATTTTTGAAGTAACAAATGAATTAGCCATGGATCTCTGCTAGATGCCTCTTCTCCTAAGGATTTTAATCCTCTCAAAACCCCATTACCCGTGTCAACTATATTCCTTAAATTCATTGAAATGGCTTGAGCGATGCTTTTTTCCCAAAATTATTTTAATTAAGGAATGAACAATTTTCTTCTTTTTATCATACCTGCCCATTAATTTTTCCTACTCTTATTTGTAGGCACCAATGGAAAACGGCATGTGTTTAATCAATGACGCAGTTTCATAGAACAGCAAACCTTTTAAATATTGAAATTTCTGACTATTTCTTAGAGATATTTGTGAATAAACTGTGAATACAAATAAATTCTTAAAGTTCATCAAATCTTCAAATTTACCAGAAAATATTGGTAATTTAAGTTTTTGTAAAAGAAAATTCGAGTTAGATTGAGCTGAAGTATTCTATGTTTCAGCATAAGTGGGTTGAAATGTATTAAAATTATCAATTTTATTTTGAAACTTTAACTTCAAATAAAAATGTCTGGTTTCAAATTCTTTCAAAAGTTCTTCTAATCTCTGCAAACGAATTACTATTTCATTTTTTTTTAATTCGTCTGCAATATTTTCCAATCTAGTCGAAGAGGCCTTAACCTTGCTTCTTGCAATTTTAATTTTCGTTATGTGTTCCTTATTTTTCAGATCGTCCATATTGAAATGAAATTAACGACCGAAACTAAAGAAAAATTAAGTATTCAAGATAACTTCCAATTAAATTCATCAGACGTTCTTCTCTTTAAAAACATCAAACTAATAATCAATAATAAGAAAAAATGAAAGAATCAGGTCCCGAAATTGAAACTTTCCAGTTCAGAGGCTGAGACCTTATCATCAGGCCATCTCGACCTTCACCCGCACATCATACCTTTTTAACTGAATTAAGTTGGGATCACAAACCTGTTAAATTAAATTTTTTCTTCAAATACCCAATACCTGGTAATATTAATGAGCTTATAACTAATTGGAAAATATTTAAGAGTAAACTAGCCAAGTAAGCATAAATTTCCTAGATACGAATGGATTGGAAAAATTGAAAATCTAACAGAACTTTGATTGAAGGTACTAAAATTAAAAATACCATTCCAATAAAACCAAATAACATTTACTCTGACCTTGAGTTTAAAAAATGGATCGGTGAAAAGAACCGCAAAAGAAAACTGTATCAAAGAACTACACATCCTTAAATTAGAACCACTCTAAACAAATAAAATTAAAAAGTGTAGACTAAAAATGTAAAAACTAGAAATAACATCGCAAAGTAAGGCTTCAATTTCGATATTCTTTCGAGAGTCGCGAGAATTGTAAATAATAAATTTTACAACCTCATATGTTTTTCTATCGGGTCCCTCAAATCAAATGTATAAACAAACAAGTTTTCTCTTCTCATCATACCGTCAGCTGTTTCCTTTTTCAAAAAACATCGCTGAGAAGTGTTACAGGATGTTAAACAGTTTTTCTTCTTTTTTCCCACTTCAATAAAGCCGAACAAATCTAAAAAGCAACTCACCCTCATTGATATTTATGTTCGAACAACTTCTCTCTATTTATGTTCGAACATCCTCTCTACTTCCGACCTTTCACCACTTGAGGGATCATTTACCACATGTCAGATTTGAGTAGCAATTCTGGTAAACATGATCTTTCTGGAGATGGGACTCATCAATACGGATATATCCATACTGGTCATAAATGTCCAATAAATCGCGCAGAACTCCTTGAAGAAAAATGGGGTAAGGAGTGATTAGTTTAGGTTTGCTAAAAAGCCTATCTACAGTTGACAAGAGTATTTGGCGAGAAAATGTACGGGTAATTGAACTAAATTTTGATGCTTAAACAAGGAAAAGGGCTCTTTTTTTTTTGTTTGTTTATGTGTATATGTGATGGCTCTGTAGAAACAAGACCGTCTGACTTAAGCCTATCGAATTCGGCAAATATATACTTTGGAGAACAGAGAAGTGATTTTCGGGGCTATTTTATTGAATTTTTAATTAAAATTTTACTCATTCAAAAATTAACGAAAATATAAAATTTTTCTTGATAATTTTCTAAAATTTAACCGTAAAAAAAATTTTACAACATTTTAAAACTCAAAAATTATCTTTTTAATGATATCAAATTTTTTTTCTATGTCTAATAAATTTTTTTGAAATATTTTAAATATACTTAGTAACAATATATTTCACCGTTGAAAAGAAACTCAAAACCGATAGCACGAATATTTCATTTGTCTTTTTTTTTCTTCTATCATTGTTACTAGGATATGAAAATTTGGTTTGTTTTTCCATGCTGAGCAGGTTTCAATAGTAGATAAATTTGAAATACATTTAATGATATTTTCTGTATTTATGAATAAGATTTAACTTTATAATGCAACAATGTTGGAAATCTTTTTTAATACTTCCATTTTAAAATGTTGCTACTTTTACTTGTGATATAATTGAATGAATAAATATTATGTGCATAAACCATAGAAGAAAAAACAGAAAATTGGAAGAGAGTAAAACATAGTGAAGACAAAAATAGCGAAGGCTTTTGAAAGCAGGTAATATATA
>JAPMOQ010049350.1:413465-447341 GCA_026543055.1 Argiope trifasciata
TATATATATATAAATTTGATGTTTAAGAATGATTTGCTGTGGAAATAATTAAAATAATCAGCAATCATTAATCACAGCTGACTAATTGCGTTTCAAAGGTGACAAGTTTAAAATATACGACTAAATATATCAAAATATTTGCGAATCATATCAATTCTCTGAATTATTCATTCACTGTCAAAGTATGTCAAACATAGATCTCAAATGAAAATTAATGAACTTTAAAAAGAGATCTAAAATAGCGAAATTCTATTTTAAAAATGCATCTATACTTAAGTACTACCATTAAAGACGATTCCAACTGTTGTGAGATAAATGATACATTTAAATGTACATTTCATCGAATTATAACATAGAAATCAATAAAAGAATTTAACAGATGATAAATTCCTTACTAAGTGAAATTAAATCTGTTTAAAGCTTCTGAATTCTCGGTAATCAAATAAATAATTCATATACATATGAAATAAATAGCCTAACAAACCTAATATATCTATAAAAATCATATTATTACAACAGCATAAACTTATCAAATTGAAATCATATCATGGTTGAAATTAAACCATAATATCTCCTATTTAAAAATCTAGAATTTATGTTTATGTAAAAACTTTATCTTTTCATACATAAATACAAGCAGAAAATATTGATTACAAAATATACATGCTATCTAAGATATATACATATGTTTGAAATTTAAAATAACAGTCTGGTTTAATTAGGAAAGATGGAAAGAATAAAATTTATTTTCGTATCGAAAATGAATACTTTCACTGAAATTGAGTGACATATAAAGGATAAGAATAAATAATATTGATTCTATTTTATTTAAACTTTATTATTCAAGACTTTAGGGTTGGCAATATTTGTGTTTGTTTTTGTTTTTCCATCTTCAGCAGGAACAAATAAGTGTAAGTAATAAGTGATCAAAGTTTTATCGCAATCGGATGAGCGGTGTGGCAGCGCATAAGAGACATACAGACAAACAGTCATTTTTTATTTATATAGAAGTTTTGTAGAAAATTGTCTTTTGGTTTTGATATTCGCTTTAAGTTAATTTTAAGTTTTAAACAGTGCATAACTTTATTCGTCACTATTTTTAAGGACTTTTTTTTGCATATAAGAACGATCTTTAAAAAAGTTAAAATTTCTAAAGAATATATACTATATATATTAATGTAAATATCATAATTTATTCTGTTTTATTTTTCTGCAGTAGATTTGGGTTAGGATTTAATAAATAGTGCATCTAGAAGATAAATTAGAATTCATTTAACATTTCTTGCAGATTTTCACTGATGCAAATGATAAGTTATTGAAATTTTAATATATTTCTGTTTTAGTAGGCTGTTTCTTTTCATGCACTGTATACTAGCGATATTTTATATACAAATTGTAAAATTATATTGTAAAAACCATTTCTTTGAGTGGGATTTTGAATGTGAGTGGTAGAGACAGTGACCACTTCCAAATTTAGTCCCAAGTTTTTATTTATGTATTAATACGGGACACAGCTCAAATTAAAACACAAAATTACGAAAACTGAGAAAAGAAATACAGACGTCCAAACAGAGGGAATTCTCATCTTTCGTTTCCGGCCTATCTTCCTCTCTTCGCTCCTCTCCTCTCTGTTAGACCAGTGGGAGGTGGTGTGCAGGGTAGCCAAAATTGGCATTATATAATGAACAAATAAATTATCTTCATCAGAGTATAGATTTAAAAAAAATGGAATAGCAATGAAATTAAATCTAAGATGATAAACAGAAAAGTTTAAATTTGGAATGGCACTTCTACTCTGAAAATGGATTTTTTTGAAATTGATATAGCATAGAAACTTAAAATCTGTAGTTGGAATCTTTTCATACTACTCCAAGAATTGTTTTTCTGATATTCCCTCCTTACAAGTCATTCCAACACCAGTAACCTCATTTAAGTGTATTTCAAAATTTAGAAACAATTTGTTTAAGTGCCTTTATTTAAATAACATATATTTTAGTGTTTGAACTTATTGAATCAAACAAATCAAGAAGAAATAAAACAAAAACTAATAAAACCAAAATTCCTTCGTTTAATGTAAGTAGTTGTATTTACGTAACGCATTTATTAAAATCTAGTTTATAGTTTTAAAGTTGATATTTAAATTATTTTTATCGTAAATTTTTGAATAAATTCATTAAAAAGCAATTCATGTCTCATAAAAGCAAAGTGTAAAGTATTCAGAAATTATTAAAACGCATGAAATTGTATTAAACAACATATCATTAACCTTTAGGCTGCGGCGATCCAAACTCGAAAAAGTTATTTTGAATGAATCGTTTAGTGAGAGAAATTAAAAGATGCTTTCCCCTTCTTTTAAAGACACTTGTTGAAAATAAACTCTTCGATTTCATCCACGCATAGAGTTAATGAGTCATCTGTCCCCTCCCTAGTTGGGATAAGCAACAAGCAAAAAGATAAAACTGCGATTAAAAGCCTCTCTAGGGTTCAGAAGAGACGAAACCGCAAAAAAAGCAACCCTAAGCGGGTTGCTTTTTTTCTCTACTGTTTCTCTACCGTTAACCGTACGGTTCAGCTGGAAAGCTGAAGTGGGGAAAGGAGATCCAAACTCGTTGCTGGTACAACAGTTGTACCGAGCAGTAAGGAAAGGTAAAAAAAAGAAGAAAAAAAATCCTTGTACAACTGTTGTACCGACCGTAAGCTAGAGGTTAAATATTCGAAATGGTGCTAAATATCATGTTAACATTCGCCAAATCTGACACTTTCAGATAATGTTTAAAATGTTGTAACCTCTTCTAGAACTTATTCTTATCAGTAATACAACCGTCTTGTGAACAAGAGCATTGATTGACAGTTTTATGATCGTAGAGATAGGTCACACAGCCCAAGAAACATATCCCGTTTTTTTTTAAATTTGCTTTTCTGTCATGAACCAGCAAAGGGCAGGATGAAGAATTGTGATCGAATTTAGATTTACACAAAATAAACATTCTTTTCACATCTATTATAAAGGCTGATACACACGGAGTATTAGCACTTGTATTGCTATTTCTATTAAATAACTCAAATTTATTCTTATTAAATTTTCCGTATTTATGGGCTAGTTTTTTTTTTTTTTTTTTTTTTTTTTTTGCAAGTTTGTCTCAAGATTCCATGCATGCTTCTGTGCCAAATTCTTTGATTAAATATTCTTTTCGCATGTGACATTGAATTTTGATTTTTAAGGATTCTAATAAATCTGAAATAGTATTTTTTTCTTTTCGAAAACATTAAATTCCAAGGATAATTCCTTAAGGTTAGATTTTAACTATATGGGGCGTAGTAAAGAACTATAACTGCTTGTATTAACACCATTATTTTCTAAACCGTGTATATGCGTTTCACATATAGAATCTAATCTGCATAAAGACTTAACATCATTTACTTCTAGAACAAGATTTAAATTTAATAGTTGGGGCATATGAGCATCAATAGGGATCTCAGTTCTAACGAATTATTCTTTTAGAATATTTATTGCAACGTCACAATTTTCTGCTTTTAAAGCTAAGCCACGAGCAGACATTTCAGCATAGTTAACGGAATAAGATTTCAAACAGTTAAATTTTTCAAACGCCTTTAAAACTCTCCTCAGTTTAGTTTATTTATATTAACATCCCGTTTTAAAGCAACACTAGGGCTATTTTTGGAAAGAAACTCGCAATTTTGAACAACGGTCAGATGATGAGGACGACACTTGAGCTTCCCCCTCCCTCTCCAAACTTCCACACCACATCAACGGAAGGACGTTTGGTCCAGACCAATTTAATGTACACTAGACCAGCTTACACACTGGTTCTTCGGAGAAATTGGGTCTCGGATCTGAAACCTTCCGGTTCCGAATATATTGCCCCGACTGCCCATCTTGCCAGGAAAGTTAAAAATCTCAAACTAAATAACGAGAAGGATGAAAATGGAATCGAATTAGCATCACATCTGGAAGCGGTCGCGTTGGATAATGAGGTTGAGGCTGAAACCTGTCTGCGTTACTAAAACAAAGAAGAGTGCCACCCTTCTTTGTTACTCCTATAGCTGACTAAGCTAAATATTCTAAAATCAGAGGCCCCATCTTTACACTCACAACTGCATAGGCAGAGGAAAAGCACCGAAGTCAATCCTCGAATCACAAGGTGCTGAATTCTAAACATTTATGATGCAATGTGACAGACCCTTAAAGGTCGTGATTCGAGGACTTCCCTCCTGCTTTCCTATTCAAGACATCAAAGAGGAACTCAAAAAGGAAGACTTAACAATTGTCAATGCTACTCAGCTGTCAAAATTTCAGACAAAGTTACTGATAACTTGTTTTATGCTGAAATTGCAAACGGACTTTTGTCCGACACAATTTACACTATCTTTGAATTGTTTGGCACGGAAATCTCAGTGGTAAAATGCAGAGATAGAAAAGAGCCCTCTCAATGTTGCTGATGGCAGGGATTGTTTCACAGCTCTGAAGTGCGTAAGAAAGCCTGTGAAATGTGTCAAGTGTGCAGGACCTCATGGAGCTAAGAACTGTTCTTTAACCTTTGAAGATAAGTTAAAATGTGCGAACTGAGTAAGCAATCATGTGGTAGACTGGCGCCAATGACCACGCTTCACAAAAACTGAAGGACAACGCCCCTACAATAATAATTTTCTAAAGACCCGACAAATAACCAGATTGATATGGGATCTTCCCAGGAAGCATCAAACTTCGAAAAAATACAGAAGTGCTGGTGAAAACATATGACAAGAAAATTCTGACTACTCTGAATTCCGAACTGAATTACCCCTCTCAATATACCAGTGGAGCAGAAAACTACTACATCAGTTGCTGATTCTTTTATTCCAAATCAATCAATCTCAGAGGATGGATGCTCTTAACTCCAAAATTTTTAACTGGCATTTTTTTCTGGTTTAGCTATTCTCATGAAAGAAAATTGGTATGACACACCTCTTCTACTTCAAGCCTTTACTAAGATACTACTTGCAATTTGTGCTGCATCTCAGGGAGTTGATACAAAGTATTTTCTTTTCGAAAAATGTATCAACTATCGTAATGGTCCCTCGCATTAACATTTAATTTAAGGTACACGTTGAAAAGGTCGATTTTGCCTGAAAGAAAATTTAAATGATTAAGGAAGGAAAATTATCAAGAAATTAGCAGCAAGAAGTTATAAGATAAAAATTAGGTGAATTGTAAGCATGTATGACCATAATTTATTTTTAAAACAAGTTACTATATAGTTTAAATGCATTTTTCTCAAAACTGATTTTTATTCATTTCTTGCTCACTTCAAATAAACTAACATAAAATTTTATTATCATATAACTATGAAATTTGATGTACTTTGTTTTTATACTATTTTCTAGAGAATGAACAAAAAGTATTTAGATCTAGTGAATAGTTTTTAATTTACAGCCTATTGTTTGAATAATAATGTCATAAATTAACTAAAAATGTCATGAAAAATTTTGACTGACTGTAAATTTTTTATTTATTATTAGAACCATACGATTGCAGTTTATTCTATAGACAAAACTATATAGTTTATTTTGGTATAAGGTTTGTTAGGATGAGAATTAGGAATTTGCTTAAATTTGTGCCATTATATTCCAATTTTCAAAAAGTGTTGATGTTTATTTCAAATATTGACATTCTATTACTAATTTCGAATAGTCTTAAACCTAGAAATATGGCTACACCATGTTTTCTCAAAAAGTGCTGCGAACGTGTTCGGATACCTTATTGCGATAAACTTGCATAATCTTAATGTGTGCACCTGGAACGCTAACAGCTTGCGGTGCAGGATACGCGACTTTGGGAGAAAACTCTTGATGTGTGTTTGGGTCAAGAGACCTTGCTCTTCTCGGAGTACACACTCATAATCGCGAAAATGCCGAATTCCCCATTATTGTAGGCGATACGAATGCAGCTGATATCGCACGGAATAACCCTAAAACCAGCCATCTTGATAATCAATTGTTAAAATTTTTAATAGGATAGGACGGTATAAAAGTTTTGGCTCCCGACTCTCCAATTCACGTAACGGAATATGTTATCGTCCTTGATATCGCTGTTTTAAAGCAAATTCCTTTTAACTATCAAATTAAAGTTCTAAACTGTTGAGATTCTGATTACCTTTCAGTAGATTAGACTTTCGATACTGGAACTTTTTCAATAAATTCACCAGAATAATTCTCCATCAACTGGAAAAACTTTCGACATTTTCTAAATTTTCACAGCCCCTTTCCGAATGAATAGCAATGATGAATCAGAAAATGCTGTTGGTTGTTTGGTAAAAATTTTAAAAGATGACCTCGCAGAATCCTCTAAAGCAAAATTTAATAAATCTCCGGAGAAGCTTCTTTCGAAACCGAAACCCAAATGAAACTGCGAAACTATTGACGAAGAATTCGGTAAAGCGGCGGTTGCACGACCTGCAGACGAGATCCCTTCGACCCCTCTTACGGTTTTCTGGGCTCTTGTTGCCCGAGCATTTTACCGACAAATTTTCGGTTGAGTCGACAGGCATCAAAGAAAACCAGAAAAGAGGGGTCGAAAGGGAAGCACGTGGTTCGTCTGAAGGATGGACGCGCCGTAGGAACGCCGCTTAAAGTTCTCATGACTCACAGAGGGGAAGAGATCTGCGCAAAATCCAGGAGGGTCAAAACTGAGGTCACACGGAGACTTTACTCTCTTAACAATTTACCATAGACAAAACTGCGCATGCTCAAGTTCCTAACATGCCAAGTTGTTTTGTATAAGGCGCTCTGGAGCCAAATGTAGAAGCGTCTAGTGGCTACTCCAAAAACTCTGCTCCGAGGGAAAAAGTTGCGAGAGGATTATTTTTTGCTTTGGAAATATTTTGATTTTCGATTAATTTTAAGCATGGCAGATGTGTGAATGTATATGATGAATTAAAAAAAGAGTTTTATTGAGTTTTCATATTTATATATTTTTTAAATGACATTAAAATTTTGTACTAGTGATTTGAAATACTTTCAATTATTTATAAGTGCAATTTATAGATATCTGAAACTAGAAAAACCGTTTTTTTCCCAGTCAGTTACAAGTATAATTATTTTTTTAATTAATATTTAATATGGATACAAGAATTGCAAGTTGTACACGATTTAAATCGTTTGAATCTTACAGGACTCATCACATATTTCTGTTTATGAATCTGTCCATGTTGTTTAAGCAAATGTAGGATTAAATTTTAGTTCTAATATTTATGTGTATTAATAAAATAACTTGGCTATTGTTATTTTATTAATACAATACAATTAACCATAATGTCATCTTCCCTAGATCTTTAAGCATGTAAGTTATATGTAGAAAGTCCCTACTTTATGTACCTGAAAGATTTTTAGGAAGCTTACATATGTTGAAAATAAATTTAATACTAAACTATTTCTGTAATTAAAAAAACAATTTAATTTGTAATTGATATTAAAAATGGACAAAAGATTAACCTCAGCAGTGTAAATAAATTCCACATCTAACTTTGAATTCAATCTAAGTCTTGCATTCACCGAGTAAAAATCTTGCTTTTGATTTTTAAAGATTTTGAAATCATATTTTCTTATTAAATTTTCTTATGGAAATTATTTAAAAGTTTTTTTCTTGCTGAAGTTTAATACAATAACCTTTTACAATAGAATTTATCCCTCGTAAATGCTTTTAAAAACATGCTTTTTTTTAAATCTGAAAGCAAAATTGTTATTGAAAAGTCCTTTATATTAGATGATAATGCATGTATAAAATTATGATTCTTTTTTTTCTGTAATAATTATGATTTTACAATATGCTAAAAATAAAAGCGCTACAGTTTTATACACTTCGAAAGGAAATATTTATACGATAAAATACCTTGTATATTTCCTTATATCTGATAATTATTTAAAGATAAATCCTACTTCATTATTGTAATGTTTAATAATAGATTTCCATCAAATCATGTAATCAAAACTTATTTGTCGGTACATATAATGAGCCATATTCCACTGTTAAAATTTGATTTCATATTTTTTTGTGTTTGATTGATTTAATTCAAACACCAACTTCTTTTATACAATGAAATTATTAAAAAAGCCAGTTAAATATCCTTAATATGGAATCTGGAGGCTCAATATCTTGCATTTTTTAAATATAAATATGCACGCCTATGCACATGTATAAAAGTAAGATATGCCGAAAAAATGTAAAACTTTTAGGTAACATCAAATTCAATAAAATAATTAAACTTCTGGTGTGAATAACTTAGTTAAAATACAGTAATTTTTTTCAAATAAACAACTTTGTATAAATATTCTGTTTTGCACAAATACCCTGAAATATTCAAAATTAATTTAGGTTTTTAAGGCATGTTCAATTTTAAAGTTTAGAATTGGAGTTGCTATAACTTCACTGTAATCATCTACTGAGAAAATTACTATAGGTACCCTGCTTTAAAAAAATATATAAATAATTTTTTAAGTAAAGTTATTTTTCTGAGATTTTAATCCATTATAGTTTTATACATAGGAAATTTTATTTTGCATAAAGAGGCCTTTTAATACAATTCTGTAACTTAATCCTTTCACATCTATTCTAGGCGTATCTTCAGTGTTAAATTTATTAAAAATATTTATGTGTTTAAATTACATGCTTATACTTAATATACTATATTTTTACACATATGATATTTGAATTATCAGCTTCACTTACAATCTGCTTTGAACTTCTACATAATTTCTAAATTCTAAAATATCTTAACTTCTACATAATAAAAAGCAAAATATGTAATTAGTTGACATCAGATTGTCAATATCAATTAGCTAGCATCAAATTATAGGTACAATCATATTATTTAATTAAAATGATTCTTGAGAAATGGACGCAATAATTTATTTTAAATATTTATACAAAATCTAGCTCCATTTGCATTTTAAAATGCTTACTCTTCTCATAAACTCCTCTTACTTTTTATAGAAAATATGTCAGACTTGTATGTTAACATAGCCAAAAAAAACAAGGTTTATGTGGGAGACAAACCTCGATAAAGCTTATGTGGGTCTATTTCAAAAATATCATAAAAAGGGCAGACTAAAGTCAATGCTTCCTTCAATCTTTAGTTACTCTCATTTCTGTTTCAAGAAATAAATGGCCAATAGTGATTCTCTTCAGAATGATGCGGGGTGAACATTAGTAATTGGAGATCTGATAGAGAAATTATTTCATGTCAAGTGAAAATATCTTTAAGTACTTCAAGTATCTAAGTACAAAGTATCTATAAGTACTTCAAAAACAGGGAAATAACTTTATACTTCAATTTTCAAACCTGTTTGAGAAATATGCATTCTGTATCTAAGGAGAATATTTAGAGAAGTGCAATAAAACTATATTTCTAAGAATTTTAAATCAGCACATTTGTTTCATATGCAACTCTAAGTTTTAAAATGTGTTTTTTCCTGTAAATTTTTGATGAAGTATCTGTTTAGGAGTTTAATCAAGATTTTTAAAAATTACAGAAAACACATTTTATTTACAATTTTACTATATACTAATATGACTATTGGGGCCTTAACATTTACTGTGGCTCTTAGAGATAAAAATGTGATAATTTAAAAATAAATTATTTATTTACTTCTTTCCCCCTGAAATTTCTCAAACCAATTGTCAATATATTCACAAACTTATATGATAAATGAATATGTCTGAAAAATTCTCATCAAAAGTGTTATATATATAAAATGCAATTAAGATTATTCTTATCATTATTACTACCATTGCTTTTGCTATACACAAAAGATTATTTTTAAAGTTCTCTATTTTTACAGAGCTCCTCAACCGAAGTGTTGAAAGAAATTATTAAGTAAGAGTATTTATTTGTCAACTAATTTCTTAGAAATTTTGTGTTATGATATAAAAACATTTATAAGACAATTTGCAATAGATCTGTTTATAAGAATATATTTTCTAAATTTAAGTCATGTTTCTGTTATTTGTTAGAAATAATACAGACATTTTCTCATAATATTTCACCTTTCTAATTTCATGCCACACCAATTAGATTAGTATTGTACATATAGATTTACTTATATTATACAGAAATAAGTAGTCATTAAAAGAAATTAATCTCTTTAATAAAGTATACTATTTTTAATATTCCTTTATTTTTCGAAAAGGAATTTAAAAAGAGGGTATAATTTATTCACAATAAATATATTTCTGGGGAATGTGGCATCTTCCTAGCACTTAAAATTTAAAATCCAGAAGGAATTTTTTTAAAAAAATTTCAATGTTAAATAAATTAATTGAATTTACTAAGTGTCAAATAGATCACAGACATAATTAAGTAAACTCATGAAAACATTTTATGCACTAATCCTTCTTTGGTTTAGAACTTTATTTTCATTTATAACTTCTTTAATTTCTTAAGCAATCAATCTCCAAATTTTAACCTCAAAGATTATTACTATTACAGATTTAAACTTATAAACAGCAGACATTGAATAATTAAATAAATATTGAAAAACATTGATTTTTCACCTAACTGATGTGGGTAACATAATTTGAAGGGAGTAATGATTTTTTGCCAATCTTTTTTTTGGAAATTTATTTCTACACTTCAGGTAGTAAAACATAGGCTTATATAAATCTTTAAATGAGATATTGTTTAGTTTTGAAAGAGAAAAAAAAATTATAAAGAATTCCTTTTTTTGTTAGTTTTTTTTATAATCTGCAACTAATTATCATTTAATTTAAAATAAATATTTTTTTCTTTTTAATATATATGTAAATACTATTTTAAATTACATTATAAATTATTTTACTGTCAGAAAAGGACGAAGCAAAATATTTATCACTTTTGATCCATTTTTTAAAAGAATAATCTTTACTATGATAATAATAAAGATGAATGTGCATGTTTTGAGTCTCTAAAAGCCAGATCTGACCTATAAGCCAGAATTGAAAATAAATACAACCAATGACAAAACATTTGTCAGCAAAGGCAGCTAACATATAATAAAGTTGGTAAATAAGTTTTAAATTTTAGCATATAATTTTTAATTTTGGCTATATTTCGATATTAAATTTTGATGAACATAATCATGGTTTTTACATTTTCTTCAATTGACACTAACCAGTTATTTAGATGCGCTTGATTTTACAATGATCAAGTTCTTCTTATATCTTATTTAAATAATGATCAAATTCTTATTTAAATTCTAAATATTAACAATTATGATTTACAAATTTTGTCAGCAAATAAAAGATATTTAAAATTGTTATTATTTTATTAATAAAAATCAATATTTGTATTTCAAATCATAAAATTTCAATTATATATAATAGTTCTAATAATTAAATCATATGCAAATATAGATAACATAGTAATTATTAATTTTTATTCTCACTGAGGCTTGAATTAGGCTCTTATTTTAAATAATTTATTTTAAAAAACTGATTTTAAAAAAAGGTAAAAAAAAAACCATCGAAATATGTTTGAACTAAAATTCCTTTTTATTTCAGGATAAGCAATTGTTTCATAAGCATCATTTAGATAATAACTGATTTAACAATATTTTAATAATGAAATGTTTCAATGATACAGATATAAAGGCTAAATATGTATTATTCAAAACTGTTTAATTATTTTTTAATATTTCAGTAAAATGATAATATGAACAACTTAAAAAATTTGAATGTCATTCCATTGGAATTCAACATAATTTATTTGAATTATACAACTCAGATATATGTTTTTAATATACAAATTTATTTTTCATTGATGAGATTAAATGATCAATCCCATATATATTCATTTTTCTTAATAATGGCATTGTCTAATCTATGCATTTAGTATACCAACTATATATTTAAATATATTCCTTAAAAATGCATATTGGCTCTGAAAAATATATAACATCACATTAATCAAAGCATATTTTTCTTTAAATAAATAGAAAACTTTCATATGCCTATTTATAATATAAAACCAAAAATGTTTGCCTGCTTCTCACAACAACTCCACCTAAACAAATAAGATTGAATTGCATTTGGTATTCTGTAAAACATTTGTAAATAAATTGTGCTGCTTTGCAGTTAGTTTAGGTATTTAATTAAATAATAATTAATAAACCAATCAATCAGTTGACACAGGTGTGAAATTTATCACGTATTCTTTATTTGTGCCATAACTTATTCCAACATCTTATAATTCCCCTTAACTTTCATAAAAAAGAGCGCCATAATCTGTAGTTATATTTAATTCAATAACACTGTCCTAAAAATCAAAGACATCTACATTTATTCATCCCAAAAACACATTTCCAATCGTTTTTTAATATGCCGTTATCATCAATACAAAGCTGTGCTATCGTTTGGAGCATGCGCAGTTTAATGCTTTTGGCTCGATAGCGCCTTAATCAAAACAACTTGGTGCGCTCGAAGCTTAAGCATGCGCAGTTCTGTTCATGGCAAATTGCTACGGGCACGGACTAAGGTCTAGTGTTCTGCACTCTCCTGCCCTTGATTTACTGACAGCGGAGCGGTTGAAATTGTCAAGGTTGAGCGGTGTAAAGGCTGGATTGGTTAGAAGCGGTGAGGAGTCAGATACGTCAGCAGTTTTGACTCGATATGATTGGTTATGATATTACTAAAAAGCTCATTACTGAAAAGCACTCGATATGCGCTCATTACTGAAAAGCGCTCGATATGCGCTCATTACTGAAAAAATGACATCCAGTTTTGTCAATAGCATTGCCGTCAAGATTTCCAAACAGGGAGATGGGCAATGTTGGATAAGAAAAACGACAATCGTACCTTTTTGAAGAAACATTTCAAGTATCTATATGTATGGATCTTATGTGTTGCCATTTATTACTCTTTAAATGTGAAGGTAAATAACAGTGAGTCATATTTATAAAAAAACTAGATGGAACCCGGCGCGTTGCTGCCTTCGAAAAAAAAAAAATAATACTGTGTAATCAATAAAATGATAATTGATAAATTAATAAAACGTAGAAATTGTAATCAATAAATTGACAATGTTTTATCGAAATAGGATGAATGGTAGGATATAAAATACGACCAAACAAATATTCATTTTTATATATTAGATTTGTGTATTCTTTTAGAATTGTTAAAGTTGGTATTCTTTCAGAATGGCAATGAAAGAAACTATTTATTATATCTCGTGACTCGTTTAATATTCGTTCAGAATCCTCTAATTTAATTTTAGAAAATGTGATTAAAATATTTTCTTTTATAATTGATTAAACGTAGAAAATATATTAACACCATAAAATCTTTCATATCGTTGAAAAGATAATTCTCGGAAATCATTACAATATTTTTGGAAGTTACTGAGAAAAGCGCAAATTTGAATTAAAATTTAAAACGTCATGGATTGATCTCTCCAAAACTTTCTCTCATAATCTGTAATAAAGTTGTTACCCCTGAGAATGACTTACATGACATTCATGTACTATAGCTACTAAATATTAATCTTTAACTTTGATTTAGCATTTCGACAGAATCTATTATCTCTTCGGCGAGTTATTTTGAGATTAATCCTTGGTATATAGATGCGTTGAGATTCGATTTTTTATTTTTTATTTTAAATAATTGTGCTATCTCTGTAACCATCCCGTAGATGCAAGCAATAAGCTGACCTAGTCTCATTGCAATTGGATGAACGGTTTAGAAAGGCATAAGAGACACACAAACAAACATTCATTTTTATTTATATGGATAGAGAAGCGAGTATATTTGGCTTTTCGAGAAACATATCACGCATATTTTAAGAACTTCACAACTCTTGTTACCTCTAAATAATGTTTAAATGAGTTATTTTTTGTAGAAATTAATAAACTGAGAGGATAAGATTACGATATTTTTATTGTAGAAAATTAAACATCATCCTATTTCCCACCTTAAGTAAATTTTACTATTTATTGTGAATCCTTTTGAAGGTAAAAACATCATGTGGAATTTATACGAAAAATAACTGAATGTACTCAAAGAAGGCGAAAAGATCGATGAAATACCTTTTATTTAATACATATATATATATATATTCAAAACAATCTTTCAGAGTTTCAAAATAACCAGTTGTGTTGAAGTGTAATTAATTATTATAGACAAATACAATTTAAATTGAATCCTAAATCGAACAATAAAAACTAATATTTCTCCAAGTATCATTTTTCAAATACTGAGAAGTATATTGTAGTATAATAAACCAAATGTTAATGGCCTAATCAAGTTTGTTTCATTCGAACTTAGCAAAAAAGTGTATAAATATAAGAATTTCATTTATTCACCTAACTTAAACTACACTGCGGAACGTTACGATTTGAAAACCGATTTGCCACTGATTTACATGCCGTTTGATGCGATTCCAGTGGAAATAAGAGGACAATCAAAGATAAATCACATAAAAGTACTAATTAATAATGTACTTTTATATTATTATGGCAATTTGAACGATTGTTTGCATGATTTTTTGCAACACAGTAGTCTAAAATGCATCGAATGTGGCTTCACATTCTAATAATTAAGTACGAGGCTATAATCATAGTTTAGTTTAGTTATATTAACTTCCTGTTTAAAGCAACACGAGGGCTATTTTGGGACTGATCTCGTAATTTGAACCTCGGTCAGATGACAAGGACGACACCTGAACTGGCAAATACATTTTCTTTATATCTGCACTAAATGCAAACTGATATGTGCTGAATCTGGATATGATGCAAAATAGCTCCAGTTGCATTATTCCGCCGTTAAATAAAATGGAATTAAGTGAAAATCCATTGCTTGAATTTGCAGATGCATCATAAACAGCAAGCAAGGCTATTGATGTACTTTCTGGCCGAAATATGACATGACGAGGAATATAATATTCATCATTAGCAATTTCAACATAATCTAAAATTCTTTCCATATGTTTAAGCTGGAAATATTCATCCATAAAAGCGTTGTATTGTGTTGACGTTTGTTTTATTTTTATTTAATTTTTTCCAAAGTAGATTTAAACGCTTTTCAGCCATTTCTTATGTAGAAAGTTTTTCTTCAATTATTGGTAATTTAACAACATACCTTCCGGTACTATCCCTCTTAAGAGTGGAAAGAAAATGTTCTTCGCAGTAAGTTTTCTCAAATGTTTTCTAGGCGAAATCATCTGTTTTATCACCAGGAAAAGATTCTGTGAAGTTAAAGAAATTTTTAACAGAATTCTTCAGATTATCATTTTCAAAAATTAATCCAGAAAGAAATAAGAATTTCTCCGATTGTTTCCGTTACTAAATATCTGAACACACTATTTTGTAAATCAGAGAACAACTCACGTCCTAGTAATGCATTAATTTTACTAGGAATATCAAAAGTCTCATTCTGCAAGTTTTATCTCACTCGGGGAGTTAACTTTAGAGGTATCAATTTCATTAGAAAGAGTTAAATGCGTTGTTTTAGGCATAATTAAAAACGATACTGTTCAGAAAATCGAAAAATCATTGCTTTCATTAAAAATGGCGGTGGTTATTTTATTTTTAACGAAGAATTCTCCTCCGTTAGTACCAGAGATGGATGCTTTTATCTTTTCCCGCTTCAAATCTAAAGAATTGGCCAAATCAAGAGTAATAATGATTACCGAAAACTCCCAGAATCCAACACAGCTTTTATATTTATTTTTTGGCCAACGGCATCTTCAATGAATAACGGCGCAGCGCACAGAATGTTTGCAGATAGTTTTGAATGGCTTGTAAGTGCTGCCTCAGTGGCAACCCTGACGAGCCAGATGTTTCATTGCTCCTCGCCGCCTAGAAAGCGCGTGCATCTACCGATAGAGGGAGTTACAAGTGAGAGGCGGGCAATATGCTTACGTAAACATTTATTTACATTTTGTTGCTGTAGAAAGCTCACAATTAATACATTTTATTATTCGTCACTCTAATCCACCTAGTTTTGATGTGACTTTATTGAAGTTTAGCAAAGAATTATGAAGTAATAAGATACTACATATTTATTTTCTTTAATTTTTATTTCATATGTTGATTCGTTTTTTTTTTCCTTTTTTAATTATTTATTTTGTGCTGTCAAACCAATTAGACACTTTGATTTTGGCATTTGATATTTGGCTATATTTCTATTTATCACAGTGACATCGCATTATTCAAAATTCAGCTTTATTTTGTTATTTAAGAATAGACTGAGAAAAGTAACTGCTGCATGATTAAGCAAGTAAAATTAATTCTTTCATAACTATTTCTTATTTGCAAGACATTTGCTCTCAAAATTTTTTAATGCGAATTCTTAAAAGTTCATTTAATCACATTTCAAAAAAATTGTAAATTGAATTAATAAATCATAAAATAACTTTTTTCTATTCGAAGGCATCGGCAAATTAAAACTAATAAATAGAATGAAACCAAATTCTAGTAATGTAGTAATGTAACCCAGTAGGCAAAAAAAAAAAAAAAAAAGTTTTTATACAGAGACATATCGGTGCTACTGGAATCGAAACATTCGGGTCTCAAGGCTCATGTGGGACATTTTCAATGTGACTTTCTCTCCTTACTACAATGTTTCGATACAGCAATTTTTTAGTTCCCTGTTCCTTGAATAGCTCATTCATGCAATTTGGTTTCATTCTGTTCATTAGTTCGCAGTGGTCTCCAAACAAGGAAATTTACTTTATTGATTTTCTATATTTCAATTAATTTGTAGATAAAATTGACGTATCGACAATCCAATAAAGTTTTATTTATTAAATCCCTTAATTTGTTTGGAATTAATTGGTTCAACAGCCATGATTAGCTGTTGCACCAATTATATTATTCAATTAAAAAATGGCAATTCTTATATATATTGAAATTATGACAAATTGGACATTTAAGCCTTCTATACTTGTATAATATATTGGTTCAAGCCCTAACATTTTATTTTAATCAGTATCACTTATGTTAAATTTATTAATCTGAAAATATAGTAGTTTCCTTTTTCTAAAGTAGAGGTTTATTACTTTCCTATATTTAGAGTGTCAATAACACGTGGTAAAATTAGGAATATTTACAACTCTTAATCAATAAGGTTATTACAATAATCTTTCAAGAATTTTTGATGTTTTGAAATATACTAAGGAATATACTCTCAAGCACGGACCTAAATTCTTCACATTACTTTACACCTAGAAATCCAAACCTAATTTAAAGAGAAACAATATTAAAAAAATATATCCTCTGATAAGTTTTCAGGAAATTACATTTAAACAATTTTATGTCACTGAATATAACCATGCATGTTTTGTCACAAGAAAATTGGATTTAAATAGTTTAATATAAAAAAACGCACCATAAAATACAATTTTTTGCAACTTTAACTCATTAACAGCTACAGCTTATCTTCATATAACCTTAACTGAGATGATAAATATTATAATTTTATTAAATGAAAATATTTTAAGTATATTTACAATTATATCATAATTTATGCATTATTAATTAACTAAAATACTTAAACTATCAATAAAATGTTAATTGAAATATGATTTTATTTTATGTATTAAAATTATTATTTTTATAGATTATTTAATGACATTTATCTATTAATTTGTTTCATTTGTCTAGATGAGGGAATAATTTGCAGTTACAAAGAATTTATTCAACAACTTTAAAAAGTTATTATACTGGAATATAATAAAATACATTTCAACCAAACAGTAATACTGAATCAGTTATAAATAATAAATTTCAAAATATTCCCAATAAAATTGAAATCCAGATAAGAAAACTGTTTCTTGAATAAAAGCTTGGCTTGATATATCACAAATATTACAATACATATTTACTTACTCGATATGACTCGTCTTCTATACCACTATGATATGAATGCTATTACTTATTTTTTTGTTTCATTTAAATTAGAAAAAAATTGGACTGAATCAATGAAATTAAAGGGAAAGATCCCAATACTTTCATTGAGAACTTTGAGATATCAAGTTGCTTTCGCAGCTAGCAGTTTAAAAAATTATTTTCCTACAGTTATGTTATTGTTGTTTATCTTATTTTTAAAAAATAAAAATAACCTAGATTATTAACTTATGATTATATGTCTTCTACTCATAAAATGTGCTATTTAAATTCATTATTTATGATTACAGATGTGAATTCCTTTTAGTTTATCACCTTCACTTATTCAAAAATTATAGGTTTGCAATTTACAAGAATTTAACATGCATTTATTTAAAACTACAAAGCACACGGATAACGACAAATTAAAATTCATCTTGTATGAAAATTTGAAATTCATTTTTTCTCACTCACTATATTCCAAATTTTTTTCTAATAATAATATTAAAAAATTATATCCACATGTAGCAATGACAATGTTTTCTCTGGTGCTCACCGAAAAACAGTTATTCACTTGAATCGAAAAAAGCGTTGAGCTACAATTCAACATTAAAAAACACTTATTCAGGTGTTTTCACCTCCCGCTCAAATGCTCCTACCTGTGAAAAGTAGAGTTTGTGATGGATTCGTCCATCCCTTAGGGAAAATTGTTGTGATTGAAAGGATAGTCAGCTTCCTGCCATCTCAGAATACACTGCGCTCTCCTATCACTAATTGGCTGGATAGCACGGCGAAATAAGCTCTCCTCATGTGGAATGGTCAGAAGCGCAGAGCAGTCACAACGTCAGCAAGTGCGCCTCAATCTGATTGGCCAAGCACTCATAGAAAGATGTCTAGTTTTTGCTCCTAGTGTCTCAATCCCAACGTTTTGCCCTATGGGATGGGCGAATCCATCACAAACCGTACTTTCCGCAAGTAGGGACGTTTAATTGAGGGAGGGAGGGGCAGCAGGGATAAGTCCTTTAAATGTTGCAGATAACACTTTTCCCGGTTCAGATAAATCGTTATTTGTTAAGCACGATGTAAAACGTTGTCGTTATTTTAGCATGTAAATGTAAATATAGTTTCCCCCTCTATGAATGTCTTAAAAAAATCCCTATTTCTTATATTTGAAAATGTTGTTTTGCAGCTTACAAATTTGTTCTTGTGCTTGCATTTCATAAACGGATCATATATAATTTATAGAAATGTATAAAATACATAATGAATGAAGAAATAATGCAGGAATTTAATATTGAACTTAATATTGATATTTAAGTTTCATAATTTGTAAATAAAACAAATCATTATCCATGTCATACAAATTGATTTTTTTGACATTAAATTACTCTTGTGTTTTTTTAGTTTTAAGTAAATGTATATTAAATTCTTGTAAAGATAATAAACTAACCGGAATGAAATCACTTATTGGATTTAAATTACCTGTTTTATGAGTAGAAGGCATATAACCAAACTTAATGATCTAGGTCATCTTTATTGTTTAAAAAATAAACAAAAAAACTTGTATATAAATTTAGAAAAAAATTTATAAAGTATTAACTGTAAAAACAACTTTATCTCAAAGTTTATTTCCTACTCTGTTATCATAGTGTTAAAATAGATATGGCCTGTTGAGGAGGCATATATTGTAATATTTATTGTAAATCAAGTCAATCCTTTATTAAAGAAACAATTTTCTTATATGGATTCTGATTTTATTAATGTGTATTTGAGATTTACTTACTATATTGTATTTTAAATTTCTATAAATTTTGTTTCTACAAGTTATTCTCCTCTTGCAAATAAAACAAATTGAGTTTTATTACTTAATGATAAATGAGTTATGAAAATGTGATTGAACCTTTTTCATGCATTAAATAAAATTATATTTCAATTCATGTTTTATTGATAATTTAAATTCATTTGCAATAAATTAATCATATGTAATTTATTACACAATTGTAAATATGCTTAAACTATTTTTATTTGAAGAAGTATTTTATTAGTTCAATTAGTATTATTTAAAAATAACATTTTAGTAACACTGTTAACAATTTGAAGATGAAAAGAATTGTATTTTAGAATATTTTTTAAACATAGAACTATTTAAATTTTCTTATGATAAGTATAAGATTATATTCAGCTTCATAAATGTATTAAGATGTTACTCCTGCGAATGTTTACAATGTTTACAAAGATACAAGTTTTTTTTAATAATGTTTTTTTTAATTAAGGTTTATTTTTCTAGTTGATAAGAAAACATGTTATGAAGAATTTTAGGTTTATACTTGCAGCTTAATCAGTATATTTAAAAAAGATTAATATAATGGTCTTTTTGTTAAAAAGTTGTTCAGAATATTCATAATACTCCAGTTTGTTATTGACATTCTGAATATAGGAAAGGAATAAATGTGTTTTTTAAAAATGAAACCACTATATTTTCCAGTTAATAATTGAAACAGAAGTGATATTGAACTAATATATTATACAAATATAGAAAGTTTGAATTTCAGCATGTCACAATTTTAACATATACATAAAAAAATTGCCATTTTTCAATTGAATACATTTCTTGCAACATAGCCAAATATGGCTGTTGAACCAATTAATTCTGAATGATAGGATTCAATCAATAAAGCTTTATTAAATTATCAATAATCAATTGAAATATAGAAAAGCAAAGTAAATTTCCTTTTTTGATGATATCTGTGAATTAATGAACTGTATGCAACCAAATTTCATATATAGATTATGGAAGGCACAGGAAGCTAAATGTTAAAAAAAAAAGTTTGCTAGTACAATATATCATTTAAAGGAAGGAGTGCCATATTGAAAATGCTCCATATGAGTTTTGTAACCTTAATGTTTTATTTCTAGTAGCATCAATATGTTTCCATATGAAAACTTTTTTTTTTCCATTAAAGAGGGTTCATGGAATTTGGCTTCATTCTATTTCATTGCAGATGCCTCCAGATAGGGAAATTAATTTTATGGTCACCCTATAGTTTAATTACACAAATTTTTAATTTTTTGAAATGTGGCGACATGAATTTTTTATTATTCACACAAGAAAAATAAAAATTGGAACAAATAAATTATAGTTCGGAAAGAATTATTTTACCTGCTTAAATCAAGAAGCAATTTTTTTTCATGTTTAGGAATATAAATATAATATCCTGAAAATTCTATAATTAAATAATAAGCTAATGTTGAATGAAGCAATAACACAAGGAAAAACAGAAATATAGTGATATATCAAATTCTTATTGGTTTGTTGGTAAAATAAACAAATGAATCTACATTTGAAATAAAAAGTAATGACAATAATAATTAAGATACATAATTTTTATGAGTAAACCTTAATAAATTCACATCATAACTGAGTAGTTTTTAGAGTGATAAAAAATAAAGCACATCATTTGTTAGCTTTATACAGCCATAAAATGTAAATAAATGTGTCAGTGACAATTTTTTCTGATTGTTATTTAGTGACGTAAATTAAATTGTAGTGTTTGGGAATGAAGTAATTGGGCTATCTTTTGTGAATAATTGCAATACTTATTAATTTACATGAAAAATTTTGGTTTGTTTCATTATAAGAATCACAACACACACACTCACAACAAAGGAATAATGAATATATTCCTTTTTATGAGAACAGGTTTTATATGATTTGTCAAAATTTTTCTCACCTAAATCTTAATGCTTCTCTTATTAAAATGGTAGTGCAAGTTCACACATTACTAAAGTTTTTAATATTTTAACAACAAAAGAGTGACAAAATAAAATTCTCACGCTAATCTTTAACAATTAAAACACAAAGATATCCTTTCAAAATATGAAATCATGATTAAAAAAAAAGAGTAATGACTTTAGCAAGTTTGCTTGAACTACGAAGAAAACTGAAAGCTAAATTTAGAAGAGTCTACAGAAGCAAACTGTTTTTTGAGATGTAATTTATGTAACAGACGTTCCTCACAAATGGTGTATATTGTTTAAAATAAATAATTGTTTATAATAAAATTAAATACAATAAAAAGCAATATATATTTATTATGAAAATATGTGATCAAACATACACAAAAAAATGGATTAATAAATGACGAGGGAATACTATGCAATATTAAAACATGATATTGTTAATATTTTTTATTGTCTGTTCCATTATTATGTTATGCATTTTATAATATATATATATTCATATTTGTCACATCAGGTGAGCAGTTTATTCAACAAGAATATTGGATGTATTTGTTTTCAGAAAAATTAATTAGATATAATTTCATATCAATGAGTCTATCAAATAACTTAACATTAAAATTATGAAATTAATATAATTGTCTAACTTAAATATTCTTACTTAAGCTGTGTAGTGTAATTAGAAACTTTGGTATTTTTCCATTATACCGGCACAAATCTTGCCAAGCAAACTTTTTGGCGACAGCACACAGTCGTCATTAAGGCGCAGGTGACAAAATGACTTTCTTTAAAAAATGTGGCTGTAAAAGGTTACCGGCGGCGATGTTCCGTTTGGCGGTTGCATCATTATTGGCGACTTTTCGCTTGCGCCGGTATAATGGGAAAGTACCGAAACTTTTCTGATTGAGACTGTTGCATGACATTATGGCACTGTTGACAATGCAAATAACCCTTTCATCTATCTTCCAAATTTGATGTAATACTGCAACTTCTCTTTTTTTTTATTTGTTTTATAAAATTGCTCAGATATTAAGTAGAATACTTCTTACTTGATTTTCAATTATTGGCGAAAATCATGCGATTAACAACATGATGAAATAATGAAAACGGCTTATATTTCCGGGTAGATAAAGACATGTGTACATTAGTATACTAGCAATCATATAAAATATTTTAAGAATAAATTAGTTTCAATTACCAAAATAATTTTATTCAAAGAGAGAATTTTTCTTTTCAAACTAATGAAAATTTATTTTAATTTAGGTTTCAGTTAAATACATTATTAATTAAAAAATTATGCAAGTAATATAATAAATGAGTTTAAAATTTTTTTTTATGGATTAGATAATGCAAACAAAGATATTTATATAAATACTACCGACAACAACACTGTGCATGATGACTTGCAATTCTGTTGTTTGGTTAAATGTTACTAACTGTTTTTTGGCTTATATATTATAATTATGCCAAATAATCAGTAGAGTTTCAGCTCTGAAGAATTGGATAAACTTGATGATACCTTAAGGATAGTTAATAGATAAGTTACAGAAATTTTTAATTTAATAAATTTAAATAATAAGCTTGTATAAAATATCTATAGCAATAAACTTTTTTTTATTATCTTTATTAAATATAGCATAAGAAATGAAATACTTTTTAAACTTAATTTAAAAACAAATCTTAATTTTTGAAGGCATAATTTAAAAAAATAATCTCAGATGCAATTCAGTTTCTACATTGGTATATTGTACCTAATTATTAAAAAATATAGCATTGCAGTTTTATTAGATACAAAGAACTTTGTAAAAGCATAGAATATATTTCTTCATTTGAAAAACTTAATTTGAGCTATTAGACTTTAAGAGACAGAAAAAAAAAACTTAACAAAAATGAAAAGAATATAATGAAAATAGTATGTATACAAAAATATGTTTTTAGTATTTTTGTTATGTTATGAATGTGCTCTTAGTAAATTTTTATTAGTATTTGTACAAGAAAGATATTCTTTTCAATGAGAAGAAATATTATATTTCTGTAATTTTATATTATTTATTTTATTGTTTTTCAAAATATAGATAATAAAAGTGAATAGACATTCTAGAAACAAATAGAAAATAGAAAGAAAGTCTGAAAAGTCGAAGAACAAAGTAAATTGAATGAAAGCAATTTGATTTAAACTTGTTTTAAATATTTGCTTACAAGCTCATTTTTGTGACTGAGTTAAGAAAATGATACATTGGTTTTCATTAGGTTTACTTTGAAATAATTAAGGAAACCAAAATATGAATGGCTGATAAGCATAAACATATCATCAGTTAACATAGTGCATAACCATTGTGCATGCTCAGCTATAGGTATGGGAAAAATATTTATTCACATGAAAAATAGGAATGTTACAGTGTTAAAGAATATAATAAGAATATTTACAGATTGGTATACCCATAACACTACACTTGGCTGAATGCCTGCTAAAAATTTCTTTGGTAAGTGAATAATGACAACAAAAAAAAAGTCACAATTCTGCTATTTATTTACAGAATTATGTATATAATTCTCATAATTTATAAAAATAACAATGAAATCGTTTATACATGAATATTTGGCTAAGTTAGTCAAAAAAAAAAAAACATTGGACTGCATAATAGAAGATGCCTTGGACGGAGAATATTTTACTATACGACTTTAAAAAATCAAATAATAAAAATAGCAAATTCATTAGCATGTAACTAAACTTAAAATACTAATATGATATTTTTTATATTTATTGAATGGATATATTTTATTCTAACATACAGTGTAAAATTTTAATGAGAGGAAATAACATTATTAAGAAGTTTTTGCAATGAATAGACACATAATAAATGTACTAACTACATATAAAATGCTAAGCAAAATGCGTAAACTTTATTAGGAATAAGATGATGTATAATATAAAAAAATATGACACTGAGAAGCATGGCTAACATAGTTACAACTTCAGAATCAAAAATTAATAAAATAAAGAAAATTACAAGAAGAAATTATTTACCTCAGTAATTCAAACAATAGTATATCTTCTCAGAAATTATATAATGCGCCGCTTTTTATCGTTAGATAATGCTCTAGATTCAACTTGCCAATACTACAACTGATATTGAATAATCTACTCGAACAGTAATAATAATAATCCTCTTAGAAAAATCTTTTCGAACAGACGATATCTTCTAAAAGAGACTCCATGAACCTATTTGTGAAATATTAAAATATTTTACTTGACCTTTTTTCTTTTTAAAAAGAATTTCCCATGAGAAAAAAAATTCGCCTGCTATATCTTTAGACTGTAGAAAATTCGAAATACCAGAAAACATTCTAAATCCAAAACGCTTGAGTTTAAATTCTGAATTAGCAACATCTTTTAAATCTAATAATATTACAGAAAGTTCTTCGGCCGAATTCTTCAACAATTTGTTTTTCAGTTCATGAAAACATATTGAAACAAATAGAAGTGTTAAGCCGAGGAATTATAAAAAACAGAAGTGTGCTGTTCTGGAAGTGTGAAGGCAAATATGACCATCGGCAGAATATTTTTTTTTCTCTGGCAATAAAGATATTATATTCATACAAGGAACTTGAACTTGTTCTAAGAGGCACATTTATTTTATTTTTTGCAGAAACAGTGCACATTAGATGTTAATGAAAAATATGCTTCCATATTCTTCAGAAGTTTTGTTATAAGTTATAATAACAAAACTAATAATCATATAATCATATTACTTAATAATAATCATATTACTTAACAATAATAATCATATTACTAAATTTATTTTTCTAAATCAGTAAATCCCCAGTTTTGAAAATGATGTATTAACGGAAACATTCGTCGGCTTGCTTCATCGGAAACACCACTTTTGTATAATCAGAGACAGTGGCAGTAATTTTCCGACGGGGAGGGCATGATATATAGGACGGGAGGGGGGGGAGAAATAACATTTCTCAAATTTAGCTTTCAATCAATTCAATGATAATCAATTTTATGTTTTACAGGTATATAATTAATAATAAGTAATTATTTGGTATGTTTATTAAATAATTATTGTATATATGCTTACAAATAATTTTGATATAGAGACAATAAGACTTTTTTCATGAAAAGAAAACAACAAGAAAGAAGATAACAAACCTGTTATACTGCTTTGATATTGTAAATAAATTTGCGCAATATTAAAAAAATCTCATGTCAAAATAAAATAATTGTTGAAGCAATAGAAAATATATACATATAATATTATTCGGAAAATTTTAAATAATATATGTGAAATATATAGCATTTCAATTTAAGGTTATTATTTACATAATAAAGACTTATTCGGTTTCCATTTCTAAGCTGCCTTTTTTTAAAATAATCATTTTTAAAACATTCACTAGAATTTTATGTATTAGAAAGAGGAAGAACTACTGATTTAAATCAAATACATAATGTAAAAGTTATTACACACGCACAGTAATTGGGTTATATATATATATATAACAAAATTACTTTTAAGACATTCCAATATAGCAAATATTCTTTTCTATTTTTATTTTAATATGATCATCCATAAGGATTTATACTTGCAAAACTTTTTTAAATATATTTAAAAGATATGTTTCTATAAATCAATAATTAATTAATACAAGATTAAATTAAAATAATAAGTAGGACTTTACTCCTTACTCACCTCATAAAAAGCAGGTTTAATTCTTCTATATAATTTCTTCTAAGATATAGTATTTTTAACTCAGTCTTGTAACTGCTTTGATTAAAAGTAACTGTTTTGAAGTGAAGGAGTGGTTTTCCTTCTCTGTGCCTTGGTGACTGACTGAATTTAGATAACAGCTTGAAATATTAAGCCAATCGGCACAGATGGGATCGAGTGATTTATTACTACATTTCTCTCGGCCATAAATTTACGAAGGTCGACCTATTTTACCCCTCTTCTTTCAACAGATGTGGGGCATCATTAAATCACAAGAGCATGGTAAAGGTTTCCGTTTAGAAAAAAGATATTGCCTTAGAGTAGTTTACACAAGAAGAATACATTATTGCTTAAGAATAAAGTTCTTAAGAATTTATTCTAGAAAGACACACATTTCACTGCGGAGGAAGAAAACTAAAAAAACTATTACTTTTATTTATATATTTTTTTAACGTTAAACACATACATTAATGAATATGAATATATTTGAATTACAGAAATATATATATTGTTCTAACTTTAAAATAGCAAAAAAGTAAAAAAAGAAAAAAAAAAATGGTTTTGACATGAAAAATGCAAGCAGTTTTTCAAAAAAGATATTTTATTTTTCATTGAAGCAATCCCATGAATCATGCGGAATACTTTTTAAAATTCCGATGCTGAGGAAAATCAAAATTACTTATTTTTCAATTTATAATAATAAATAAATAAAAAGAATTAAAAGGAGGTCCCAATTTTTTTCATCCAGAAACGAGTAATTCGTATTCTTGTTACATGAATATGGCAGTTCTTAAATTTTATGAAAGAATTTATGATCAGAATAATGTAATTATTGAAATGCTTATATAACTTGTATCGATATGTAAAGAACAACTTTATTTAAAATTACTAATACGTTAGAAATTAAAAATGAAATTTTTTTAAAGTCATTCAACGAACTTAATTGCTTGACAAGTTCCTTCATGAAGCAATATATATCACTTACGGGAAAAAGAAATTTCATAATTGAGATAGACAGAATGAAAGAGTTCAATTTATTTTTAAAAAAGCAAGCAGAACACAAACTTCAGAAACTCGGTTTAAAAAAATTATAATAATAAAAAATAAATTTTTTCAAGATATTTAATAATTAATATAAATTTATTATTAAATATCTTGAGAGAATTAAAAATATAATCTTAATATAAATACAGGTCACTGCGGCTGTGTATATATGTTATGTATCTAAAGAATTGAGTTGAATATTTATTATTTGAAGGGGGGGAAAGAGAATACTGTTAACTTTTCAAAGAATGGAAGTTAATTACATATTCCATTAATTAGAATGCACAGGAAAATTTATCGTTTTTTATAGTAACTTCGTAATAAATTATACTACTAGAAATGTATTTGTACCATTTTAAAATTCAAATTTCTTTTTTTTTTCAACGATAAAGTTTCAATTTCATGTAATTTTTATCAAATTTTACCCAATTTTTTTTATCCAAATTTAAGAAACGATTAAGTAAATGCGGACGATTTGGAAATTTATCTGCAATTTTAAAAGTATTCTGGCTTAATTGATATTCAGATTTTAATTAAAAATAGGAAACATTTAAGTGTTATATACATAATATTTTATAAAGAATTTATTATTATTATAACCAAAGAAGTATTTTTATTGATAGCAAAGTCAGATATATAAACTAGTTGTTTAATTAATGAATACAGACCGTGAACAAACAGAAAGGTGCCAAAACATTTTCAAACCTTCTTTATAAAGTTAAGGACTTTATATGTTTATCCCTTTTAACCTTGAAAGGAGTATCCTCTTCAATGAGACAAGTGGAACTATATTCCGAATTACTGTCTTAGTTCCCCCCTTCTTTTATGATTGCAGGGTGCGTTCTTATTAGAAGGAATTTATTGAGTCTTTCAGCTAACCATATTGTTCAAATAGTGATATATATCAACTCTATGCAGCTAAGTAAGCATGAAAAAGACCTCATTGATTTGCAAACACATAAATCTGGGAACATGAAATAAATTTCAAATATATATATTTATATATATATATATATATATTCTGCAGTATATATACATATATTCTTGATTGACTGCTTGACTTTACTTAGACTGCTTGATTTTATTTAGAATATGTTCAAGTAGAATATCCCTATGAAAAGAAATGTCTTTACGCCACAAAAACTAAATTTAAAAAAATCTTATTAAATTCTAACTAAAATATTTATAAAAAGAATATTAAAAAACAATTAAAATAAAGCAATAAAGAGATGAAATAATTTTATAAATTAAATATAAAAACAATGCAAAGTAGCAGTATAAATGGTGAATAGTGCTGAGTAACAGTTAATAAATTTGTATGAAAAACAATTCAAGAAAAAGTCAAAATGCATGTGCAAAATTTCAGAGTCAAAAATTAAAAAAAACAAAAAACAACCTAAATGTATTAATATATGTAAAGTAAAATATCTATTGCATAGGAGAAAGTTTCAGAAAGTGCCACTCTGTCTGTAATGGAGTTCAAAATTCAATTAATAGTAATGAAGTTCTGAATTTCAAAATTCAACTTCATTAACTTTGAATTATTTGAATTGAAAATGAAATAAACAAGATTCTTGCTGAACATTATAGAAAAATTTGAGTCGAAATTGAAATAACATAATCTTTATGAATACATGAATATATCTTTAATGGCGTGCATATAAATCGTTTAAAAAATGTAGAATGTTATTATAACTATATCAATAATCAATTCTTTTTATGTACACATAGAGTTTTCTACATAACTAATATTTCTTTGGTCGTTTTATATTTTAAACTTCGAAAGATGTATTATAGTACAATAGCCCAAACGCAACTATCCCCAAAACTTCTCATATTCAGACTTATCAAACAAGCATGCAAGTAATAAAATTTTATTTATTCACAAAATTGAAACTACATTCCTAAACTGTAAGATTTGAGAAACTGTATGTCATTGTTCTTAATAACGTTTAGTGTGCTTTCAGACAAAACATAAAGAATCATAGCTACCAATAATAAACCATATAAACATCTCAGTGAATTATGTACTGTGGTGAATAAGGTGAAGAATTTAACAATTGTTTGTATTATGTTCTGCAATTCACCTGTCAAGAAAGTAATGCAAGTTTTTTTAATAACAAGGTTTGTTACAAAAGCCTGTTGTCTGCAATTCTTTTATGTTAAAAGCAGAATGACTAATTTACTTGCCTATATGTCTCTGAATCTAGAATCTTGGAAATGGCTATGTGTAAATGTGGGAGCAGAAAAAGTGAATAGTGTCTTTTTGAAATAGTGTTAGAAGATAAATAAAAACATAAGATCATAGCCGCAATAGGGCTTTTGAAAGACAAATTACATTTCTGAAAGTAAAACGTTGGTTATCGAACGAGTATAGATGTAAAATTCTAACTACTGTACTTAAACAAAGCTTATTAAAAAAATTATTGTAGAAAAAAAAATACATACAGAGCCAAAAGAATGAACAAAATCAAATATAAAAGCATAAAAAAATACTGGCATAAATTGGGAATAGTATCTAGATAATTTATAAATTTTTGTCCCAAAAATTTCAAGGAAAAGTCCTGAAATATTGCACATGCAATATTTCAGGAGTAGAGCTTAAAAAGAAAATCTAAATATGGAAATATATGTTGAGAAAACAATCAATTGCAAAGAAGAGAATCTCTGAAATTATCACAATGTCTATAGAGAAGTGATTTGGTGGTTTTTTTCAAATTCAGCTTTATTAGCCTTGAATTATTTGAATCGCAAATGGAACGCACAAGATTGTCACTGAAAATTATTGAAAAATTATATAATATATAATATAAATTATATTATAATTTTACTGGTAGCTATTTACTAAACTGCATCAGAAGTTATTTATGACTCCACCTACTTGAAATGTAGCAACTAATCTGGGACAAAATTTTCGACTTAAATGTGGCAACTAATTTGGGACGGAGGGAGTATAATTTTAAACTAAATAACGTATTTACTTCACCGTATTCATAGTTCACACAAAAATAATGTGAAATTTTTTTACTTTCCATTAATATGATATCTTTAGTAAAAAGTTAATTCTAAAATGAAAGCGCCAAACACAATTTTTCTTTTTCAAAACAATAATTTATTCCTAATTTCATTTATTATTATTACCTGGGCAGAGTATTACAAATGATTGATAGTCCACTTTGCTTCATAGTTCCCCATTATCATTAAATTTAATATAATTGATAATGGTTTCAAGATATTTTTAACGAAAAACATTATAGGAACTATCAATGCAAGCATTAATTCTTTTTGAGCATTAATACTTGTATGTTTGAAAACAGAATAAAAGTTTTCAGTACTAAATATAAGGTTACAATTCTCAAGTAATGCAAGCCGTATCAGATACAAAACTATGATGTATGAAAAACGTAAATCCTGAAAAAATGTTTTCGTAAGCGTGAAAGGAACAGACGAAATAGATCATATAATGTATAAATTTTACTTATTGCATCTTCGACTTCTTTCCACTTGCACAAAATTTGCAGTTCACGAAATTTTACAGACTTCCAATATTTCTAAAATAAATATTTTTTGTTTTCTAACAACTAAAATATATCCCTTTTACTAACAAAAAGTAGACTGGAGATGGAAAATGAAAGGCTCTTGTAGTGTTAGCACTTCGCGAAAAGGAATAAAAGCAGTTGAATTCGTTAAGATTTTTTGAAAATCAAGACAAAACAATTTTTTTTATAAATCTGAAAGAGTCTAAGCAGTTTTAGATTAACGTACTGCGTTCGTTAAAACAAAATAGCATGAGTTTATAGAAAAACATTTAAATTAACCCGTTCGTGACCAAGGTCTCGTGGACGCGACGCTGCGATTCCACTCTTATCAGCCCAGCGTAGCTTCCACGCGAAGAGCTCCGATTGATATGGAGAGACCAGCGTCGCGTATGCGTAATCGGAAATCGGAAGGTTTTATTTGAATTTTTAAATGCTACTAGATGGCGTTAAACGGCAATGGTTTTCACAACGGTCGACTCATATGGTATTTGACCTTCATGAACGGGCATTAGTTTCTGTTCTATGCTTCTGTATTTGATATATTTATTGATGTAAACAAAGTGAGAATCACGGCTCTTTAAAGGGCTGGGATTTATTGCGCGCTGTGTTTATATTTTGACATATAAGTGACTTGTTTATTGCTTTTTTTCGTTAGGAGAATATGGGAGAGTACATTCAGCGGATTATTGCAAGGGGTAAGAGTAAAATATTTATGAATGGTGTTCGGTTTCGGTGGCGTTTTTGTATGTGTGTTTCGTAGAAGTTTTGGGATGTGATGGGAATATAATTTTGTGGATTACAATATGTGAGGGGATATAAATTTGGAGTCTTTTTATTAAAATGCTTATTTTATACGAATTTTTTTGTAAAATTAGGCTTAACTGCTTAAAATGTGCGGGCCGGTAGTGACGCTCCGTTTCAGAGCGTTCGGTCCCGTGACTGAGTTTTATTTCCGGCGCGCTGGTCCTCAAGGGGTTTTAAACACTGTGGTATGTAACTTGGGATGGTACTATCTAGAAAATAAATTGTAATTTAATATAATTACAATTCATTTTGATTTCTGTGCTGTGAATTTATTACAGACAAATTGTTTATGAAAGTAACCAAAAATTATCTTCATTGCAAGAATAATTTTCTTTTAATTTTTATAAAATAATTTGCATATCAAGGACATACTTATTACTCAAGGAAATATCTTCCTTCCGACTTATATGTTAATCCCTCAAAGCGAGAAGTTTTGCTTCAATCTTCACAGAATATTGAAAAAAAAAAATCAAGTGGGCATTTTTTCGTCTTTTACTTCTTAACGACTACTTTTAAAAATTTAATATAGATCTACATTTTGTGTTAAGAAAGTAAGCAGAATTTCATAAGGTTAGGTTATTGTATTTTTGAATCTCAATATTAAAAATACGGATAAACAATTAGGCAGCTTGACCTAATCATGCTTAATTATACTCTAATATTTTCTCTTGTAGGTTTTTTTTTATCGATTGCGTTCACAAACGTTCAGTTTCATAAATCGACTTACAGAGTTGATCTAAAATCTATAATTCTTGTAATAAAATCATATGGTGATATTTTATCTACCTAATTCGTTGTGCTGTTGAAGAATCCTGTCCAAATGCACACACAGGGACATAAAGGCTCTTTAATGGATTTCTTATAGTGAAAAGATCACATACCAAATTTCTTGCGTCTAGCTCTTAGAGCTGTCCGACTCACAACAGACAGGTGAATAGACATAATTCCAAAGATTCGTTTTCTGAGCGCAACTGAGATTTAATGCATGAAAATTCATCAAAATCTCGAGATTGAATTGCTTGAGGATAGCAATATTCTGTCTGCTTGCATTCTGGATTAAAGAAAGTAAAAAATTATTTGTTATCTTTGTATGGAAAAAATATTTATTTAATGTTGTTATTATTATTAACAAAAAAATACATGGAGTCAGATTGCACTATTAATTTCTCATTTAACTGTTTTCGCGCAATTTTAATGAATAAAATTAGTTTTACTAATATGACAATGAAAAAGTCTTGCAAGAATTCTCAGATAACTAACTTAGTGCCCTTCGGTCGCTGGATATCTTGAATCAGAAAATATTCCTAAATTTTTAATATTTGGCGAACTAAGCTAAATTATTAACAGAAAAAAATCAGATGATTGAAATGTTTTATATTGTATCAGATGATGTATGTTTTTAATTTATAAGAAACACATTCTCTCTCAAAGGAAAAAAAAAATACTGACATACAAATTTCGTCTACCTAGAATTTCAGCTAGCATACGGGGTGAGTGGGTGAAAAGTGTACTAAATTATATGCCTAAATTATACAGTCATTATATTTTATATACATCCATACAAGTATTTATTGACAAACATATGCATTATTTAGTGCAAATACAGAATGATAAGAAACTCCAGCAATCCGCTCGGGTTTTGTAGTAGACATACAGAGGTATAAAATTTTAATGGAAGGGGATATAGCAAAAGATGTTTAGACGGTCATAATTCAGTAAACATATATTCAATATAAAAATGTATAAAAAACGTAAACTTTCCTTTGCAGATCCGAAAGGAATAATTTATTCTCAGATATAAAGCGTTTGTATTTCAGATTTGAATTGTTTCTGTTAAAGCTTAACCAAAAACAATTTACAATTAGAGCTGTTTAAAATTAATTTTCAGTTTTTATAAAATTAGTTATTAATTTTTATCTGCTTCAAAAATTCCGATAATTCTTCAGTTTTGATCAAAATCTCTTAAAATGTTTATATAAATTGCTTCTTAACCCATTAGAGCTCGATTAAACACATGTGTATTCATGAAGTTGTCTCACATGAATCTAGTAAGCGTAATAATCTTGAAGCAATTAAAAAAATTTCTTTATTTGAATTTTTTGTATGTCTGTTCTATGTATATTTTCAAATATACTTTTATGACGTTAATTACCTAAATGTCGATTGCAAAAATAAATTCAATTACA
>JAPMOQ010049350.1:452412-493875 GCA_026543055.1 Argiope trifasciata
CACACACACACACACACACACACACACACACACACACACACACACACTCACAACACAAATTTAAATAAAATTTTTGAGTTACTGATAAACATCGCTAAAGTAGAATCTTAATCAAAGAAATGAAACCATTTAAATTAAACATCAAAACACATTGTTGTTATTAATTACTGGTCAACTTTGTTATTAATTAAGCATTTCTTACTTTGAAAAGAAAATTAAATTTATACATTGTATTTGATAAGTCTCAGATTTTATTAAAAATTTTAAGTGATTTTGCAAATTAAAAATGCATAAATGGGTAATTAATTATTATCTTATAATCTTTTTAAAAATGTATTCAGGTAAATTAATGTGCTTTTAATATTAATAAAAAATATTACGAATCATATGCAATTTGATAACTGAAAAGTTTTTTTTTTGAAAGAATATTGAATTATTTCACTTTTGAAAATCTTTAAAAGCATGTAGATAAAATCAATTTATATAATAAAATTGCCTTAAATTTTGAATTGTAATACCAAATTTGAATTTATTTAATAAGATATGGTTTTGGTTTTTCTTAGTTGTGCAGGAGAGAAAATGTTTTTCATTTGATCTATCTTAAATTAATACCAAAGAAACAATAACCGCTCCCTAATAATCTCTGTTTCTAATTCTTTTAAATACAAAAATTCATAAAAATTATTGGATTAATTTAATTTGTCTACAGAATATAGAGTATTTCATCTTATCTTTTATCCAATATTCAATTAACCGTGCAATTTCGTTCTAAAACTAAGTGAAAAATATTCATAAAAATATTCATAAAATTGATTTAACTGAATAAAATTTACTTTCCAGCCTAAATGTTTTAAAATTTAACCAACTAATATTTCCCACGAGTTACTCTGTTGTTCAATTTCCAAAAATTAGCAATCCAGACAGCGTCTGGGCCAAAAATTCGGCAAAAAAAGACATCCGCCTTCCAATGGACCAATCAGCGATCGATTCACCTCATTCCAGTACCTTTGGGCCCTATAAAAAGGTTGAAAAAAACGAGTTTATTTAAATCACTCTCCCGTCTTCTGGCTTGCTGCTGTTCTCTGGCTATCGGAACCTGACCTCTCTCTCCCAGGTAATCGATATTTCCTACCGTCAACAATTTCCATTCCCAGTTCACTACTTCTGATTATGAAAAGTTTTCATATGAGGAATTTTTTAAAATAAAACTGTTAATTAAAAAGAATCTTAATGCAGTTTTGAAATAAAAATTAATTATTGTCCGTACGAATTTGCATGGACGATTTTATTTGTTTATGTAATCAACGCTTCGATTTTAACTGGACAATTTTAAATCTAATTTCAGGGAATGGAAGTTCTTGATATTTCTTTTATTAATTAATCTTTTTAATAATTAAATTTTTATTTTATGTTTTAATTTATATAATTTTAATTTAATAATAAAACAACAAAATAATAAGGATATATGGATGCAAATTTTGTTACTTTCTAATTTTTAATGCTTTCTAATAAAGTAATTTTTTAATAATGTATATTAGCCATTTATATAATTAATATTTAAAGAAATTTAGAGTGTTTATTTCACTCAGCTGGATCTTTTGCTAATTTTTCCTGGTAGCTTGTTCCGATGTTTGTTAATGCTAGACATATTTGTAAAAATTTTGCTACAAAAGACAAATGAGTAATGATTAAGAATGTGTGAATTAATGAAATGTTTTTTTTGATTAAGAAATTGTTAATATCGGATTAGAAAAATATTATCATTTTATAATACTTTCAGAAGATATGGAACTTGATTAGCAGGATTTTGATAAGCGTAATAAACGTGCTTAGTAAATTCTCTAATGGGGCGAGTTTCAAATAATTTTTATTTCCCATTTTTTAATCATTTTTTTCCCAAAATTTAATTTTTTTATATATATAATTAAATCAAGCTACGATGCCATTTACGTCGATTGTAATATAAATGGTTGCATTGTTAATTTTACAAAAATCATTATAAAGCGAATAGAATTTCATTTTTATAAGCTAAAAAATTACACATCAACAGTGCCAAAAGTAAGATTTGAATACACTTAATTGGTTAAAGAACCTTCGGCATCTTTCCATTAGATCGGCCCAAATATCGGCAAGCTAACTTTTTGGCAACAGCATACAATCGCATTTTGGCGCAGGCGAGAAAATGGCAGCGTTGGTTCCGTTTGGCGTTGGTTGCAACAATATTGGCGACTTTTCGCTTTCGCCAATATAATGGAAAACTACTGAATCTTCTTCTTTATTTAATATCTTAAATAATTTTAAATAGAAATTTAAAAAAAGACTTTAAAATTTTAAAATCAATATTTAAATTTTGAGTTAAAATAAGTATTTTTTTTATTTCATTTCTGAAATTGAGTCAAGATTAAGAACGAGTTTTGATTGGTTTTCACTCACAATGAGTTCAAAATAATTGATTTTAAGATAATTAATTATATTACAAATTTGCTGAAATAATTATTGAATATTTTATTCATTGATTTTTGATTTAGACAAATAGAATATTGCCCACTGAATAAGTTCGTTTAGTGACGTGCACTTTCGTGTCACTATTAGAACTGCTTGAATTACGCAGCTAGTGCTAGGCAAGCTTACTGAATTCTCTTGATGACGTATAGCGAGCGCACTTTGCAACAACCTCAACAACCGGGGTTGTGACTTTGCCGTTTCTGCTAGTGCAACAATCTATCAGCAAAGCAACAATTTTTATTACTGGATATTTTAGTGTTGTGTTTTATAATAAGGAAAAATTAGTTTAAATAGCTGTCTTTCTTTTAATGAGAATTTAATTTAACTTAATTTAAACTGAATTTTATGAAAAAGGGGAAGAAAAACACTCACATTTAACAAAAAATTCCTAACAATTTATTTAATATACAACAGATATTTTGGTAGCTTGTATGTATGTGTATATATATATATATATATATATATATATATATTTGTTGTAATTTTGATTCTATTGTATTCCTTTTTACTTGTCTTTTAATACAATGATAGTTAATTTTTTTTTAAATTTTTTAATCTTGTTCGAATGCAAAATAATTTTTTATTTCGATTCCAATTTTTAGTTCCCTTTTCGTAATTAGTTTCGTTCCCTCTTATATTGCTAATTTATTTTAGTAATAGCTGCATTTGCGCTCATTAAATACAATGGTAGTTTTTTTAATTTTTAAATTTTAATCTCGTTCGATTCTTTTTATAGTTTAATTCCAAATTAAACTTTAATTTCGGTTTAAACGTAATTAATTTCGTTTCCTTTTTTTTATAGCTCCGATTTCTGAAATAATTTAATTTGACGTGCCTATATATTTATACTTATACATTTTAAAAGTTAGTTACCTAATTTTTAATCAATAAAATAACTATCTATTTTTCTCTCTTCTTCATAAGAAATTTTAAAAAACTAATTGAAACAAAATAATTTACTTTTAATTAACTACACATTTTTAAGTGAATGTGAAATTAAATCAATTTATATTTTTTGAAAATTGTAACTGTATTATTGTAAATTTTAATTAATTTATATTTTTTGAAAATTTAATATCAAAATCAAGTTTTTAATTAAGTTAATTTTAAACAAAAATTAAATTTAAGTAAAAGTTGAACACATTTGTTTAAAACTAAACAATTGCTATATAAAAATGAAACGTTACAATTTTACTATTAAAATTAATGTAATGAAAATTTAATTACTAAATTTGAAATTCATTTTTTATTTAAACTTTTAAAGTAAAAATAAGTTATTTGATAATAGGTTTAATTCATTAAAGCTACTATTTTATTTGAATCAGAGCGAAAATGTTTTAAATAAATTTGATTAAATTAATTTCTGTCCTAATTGATGTAAAAATCTGTCACCTCAATAAACTTCGCAATTGGCCACTTGATGGACCTTTATATCCGTTATATATTATTTGTTAAGAGTCAGAAGTTAATAATTTAATTTTTAATTAATAAAATAGATATCTATTTTGTGCTCATAATCAGAAGAAATTAAAAAATAAAATAAAAATATAATAATTTAATTCTAATTGACTACTTATTTGTTTAATTAAATGTTAAATTAATTGATTAATTTGTTATTTAAATATTTAACATTAAAATCAAGATTTTGAAATTAATTTTTGTAAAACTCAAACACATTTGTATAAAAGTAAACATTTTCTGTATAAAAATACAATGTTACAGTTTACTACTAAAATTTATATGATTAAAATTTAAGATATTTAGTCAAATAATTAAATTCAAATTCATTTTTTATTAAAAACATTTAAAGTAAAAATGAATTATTTGATAAACGGTATACTTCATTAACGTTATTATTTTATCTGCATCAGAACGAAAATGTGTTAAATAAATTCTTGCATATAGAAACAAACATACACAGAGAGCACATATTATTGAACATTTAACATTATTGTTTATGAGTATTTAACATTTATTTTACTCTTCGGATTTAATGCTTGAAGGGATTGGATTGTGTGATCAATTTTTTAATTCTTATTGATGCGGACAACTTTTAAATTTTTAACATGTGTTCTTCTCAGTGAAAATATAATATTTTATTTAATATTTAATTGATTAAAGCTATTATTTTAGTTAAATATTTATACAGATTTAATTGTTAATCAATTTAATTTAATTAAGTTTTGATCTCATACTAATGGTGTCATATGGAGTAAATCGGAAAAAATAATTGAATTTAGGATTCTGTAATATTTGTAAAGCTGAATTCTAAGCTAAAAACTAAAAAGCAAGCAAATAATAACAATTAAAATAAAATCTTAATTTGCAATAATCTAATAAAAAGTATGTTTTGTGATGCTTTTATTCAACTTATCTTTTTCAGAATTTATAGGTTCTTTTTTCTTTTTTAATATAAATAGGCTTGATAGAAACTAATGCATTTTAAGAGGACAAAGATTCATATAAATTTTTTGATTCAATAAAAATAATGTAACATGCCACCCAATTTTGAAGAAAAAATGGTTCAAAATTTTTTTCAAAGAAAAACTTACTACTATTTTGAATTCTGTATTAAAAATTTTCTCTTCAACTGTGGCATAAATGCCTTAATTTAGGGACTGTTGATTGGCATTGGGACTGTTCGGTGCGAGTCATAAACGTCCAATAAATCATTCAAAGCTTTTTGAAAAAAGAGACTAGGCAGTGATTAATATAAGTTTGTTAAAAACGTATTGGCTGCTGGTAAGAATATTTAGTGAGAAAATGTATTATTATTTTAACTAAAGTTTGGTGCTTAAACATAGGGAAAAAACTTTGATCTGTTTGTGTGTCCTGGTTTTGTGCATACCAAACCATTTGACTTATATCTATTAAATTTGACAAATATATATTTTGGAGAGTAGAAACGTCCTTTTTGGAGAAATTTCTTAAAATTTTGTCTTAGAATTGTCATTAAGAAAAAAATATGTGAAATATTAGAATTTTTTAAAGATAACTTTCTAAATTTTTACCAAAGAATAATATTTTTCAACAGTATCATAAAACTCAAAAAAATTTCTCTTTGTTAACACCAAAACTTTTACCTTGTAATAAATTTTTTGAAATATTTTAAACATATTTTTAAACAGTACATTTCATTTCTGAAAAGAAAATCAAAACCTTTTGATGTGCTGCTGCTAATATTTTATCGTCGCTTTTTTTTCTGTCAAGATAAGTAACCAATGCATGATTTATTTTTCTAAATTGAGTAGGCTTCATTATTAGGTATGATTCTAATAATTTTTTGACACCTTTTTGTATTTAAGGTGTGAATTCAGAGCAATGTTGGAAAATTTTTAAAAGTGCTTCCATTTTAAAATAATGCCGCTTTTGTCGGTGATATAATTGAAAGTATATAAAGATATAGATAGAAAATTTGAAAATTATTGCAAAATACAGTGATAAACATGTGACACTTTTGAAACAATCGAACACTGGAAGTTGTTTGTATGATTCTAAAACAAAAATCAACAAAGTGTAAAAATAAGAGTGAAATTCTCTTCTAAAAAATAAACCTGAATTAAACTATTACGGTTGCAGATAATTCTATTTTTAAGACTATTTGACCATTTAGACGCACGTATCAACTAATTAATAACAAATAAATTGTAAACAGAATTTTATAGCTGAAAAATTTCTTATTATTTGAAATTAAATATATCCAAATCTTTAAAATTTCAACAAAAAAATAAAATAAATCATACACACATAAAATAAATCACGTAACAGCTCAATATAATTATAAAAATATACTAAAACTAATGCTTAAAAATATAGTCTTCACTTTTATATTTATAAGTGAAAATTTTATCTCTTCAGACTTAAATATAAACGGTTTGTCTTGACTACAAAACGTATGCGATATCTAAAATCTATTCATATATTTTCTTAACTGAATGAAGACACGTAACTCAAAGACTAAAGATTTCTTAGTTTTAAGATAATTTACGGTAGAGATATTATTATTTTTTCCATTAATATCTTTCGGTTGAACTGAATTAATTGCACATTTCTGTCTTCCAAATAAATTTGTACTAAATTTAGTAGCTCTATGCACATTAATTTATCTTGTAAAACGAATCATCAAAATTGATGAAGTTTCTATGAAATATTGGGCTATCTTGGGTTTCTTTTTCTTTTTCAAATATGCTTCTTTCTAACATATATGCGGTTACTTGGAGAAAAAGTTTAAATGTTTTAAAGGTATATCTTACTTAATATAATATACGTTCGTTACGCGAATAATATTTAGAATTAACAATTTATTAATTTACTATTAAATGAAAGCGGAACTATGGTATGATTATTTTTATACTTGAAGTTTATTCTTCATTGCTTGCGAGAGGCATTGTGATAGTAATTTTATAATATAAAAATGATGTAAAAGGTAATTTAAATTATTTTTTATGGTAGTAACATTAGAAAATTGTTTCTTTAAATAGAGATTCAAATTTGACATAAAATTTCCAAAATTATCAATTATATTCAGAAAATAAATTACAGCTGTATTATAAGGATATTTTTTATTTAACAATATATTAAAATGATTAATAAGTCGATTACAGATTTCTACAACAAAAATATTCTGATAATTTATTTAAGGTTTCATGTATTTTTATTGAAAGTGAATCACATTAATAAAAGTGAAAGTTCACTCGCATGACCGTGAGAAAATAAAATATATATATAAAAAAACTTCTTGAATTTACAGCTACAGTTTATCTTACAATTCAGTAACTTAAATCAGACTTTATTTCTTTCAATAAATAATGTCTTGCTCTAAATTCAAATGCTCTTCTTGAAATTTTATATTGATCTCGATTAGAGCTCTGCGAACTATGGATTCATTGCGTTGACTGACTATTTTTGTAGCAAAATATCTACTACATGCACATAGTTTTCACAAAAAGAATTGCTCAAGAACATCCGAATCAATGGCACATCGAAACGTGCCCATAAAGCCATTTCTAAGAAATATAATTAAATTCCCAAGAGCTTTGAATCTAAAATACTTAAATTTTATGTCAGGAGATTTAACTAGTTATTTAAGTAATTTTGATCAAATGAATGAAAAGGGCCAAATTATTAAATAGAAAAGTTGATGATTGCCATGGGGCCCCAGAGCTCTCGAAATGTTTTAACAGTATTTTGAAAATTATTTAATTTTATACTTTCATCTTTTTACTTTCATACTTTTATACTTTTCATACTTTTATGCAGAGGCCATGCAATCGAAAATTTTATAATCCAATATTGTATAAATTAATTTTAGAGCTTTATTTTAGTGATATCACAGAATAAAGTGCTTCATTATATGCGATAATTTTACATTGTTTATTACTCTATTTCACAACTCTAAAAAATGCAGCGCCTTTTAATTTTGAAAAATGTCCCATCCTTTTACATTATTTTTTAGTATGTGTTAAAGAAAGTTTTTTTTTTCTTTTTAACACTTTACTTAAAGTTATTTTTAAGTTTTATCTGTGCACTTTTTTTACTGTGAAATATTGAAATCGACTTCTTAGAAGGGGACTTACGATAGCAATTTTTCAAATTTGCTGCTTAAAATTACTGAATAAAAATTATATTAAAATATATAAAAAATATTGGATTTTAAAAATTTGGAGACCAAAAGGGATTTCCATTACCTTCACTGGCGGCTCCCGAAATCTTCTGGAACTGGAAATAATCACACAATTAGAAATATGAAAAATGAGTGATTAAATTCAGCAGATATCTTGTTTTGTAAGCATTGTGGGTAAAAAAGCTTAGTTTATGAGAAAAAAAAACTTGCAGTAAAAGTGTAGATGAATATTATGGAAGAGTGCATTATCACAACTTCATTAATCACGAGTTTTAAAGACAAAGTTTACACATAAGAACAGTTTTTAAAAAAATTGAAAGTTCAGAAGAATATAGACTGCATATGTTAATGTATCAATCAAATTTTTTTTATTCAATTTTAGTTTTTAGTAGTCGATTTCTTTTATCATTTAATAATATATTTAGAAGAAAATTAAATTTCTAACAATTCATGCAGATATTGCAACAAATGATCAGTTAAAGAAATATTAACGTATTTTTGTATCAAAAGACTCCCTCTTTTTATGCATTCTATACTTGAAATACTTTATATACGAAATATAAATTATATTACAAATATATAATTTATTCTGATGAGAGTACAGAACCATATTTTTGTGCAGTTTGGTACAGTCATTAACAAAAAGCACCTCTGAAACAAACTCATTTAGATTCGAAAAGCTGACTAACCCAATTAATTAGTATCGCGGAATTTAATAATTTGATTTATTATGCCCTTTTCTTTTAGATACGTATTAAATTTTTAAATTTGTTTCCTTAAAATTCACAGAATCTGAAAAGAGCTAATAACCTAAGTACATAATATTAAATAAAATTTCGGATGTATAAAAGCAAAAGGTACAATTATCTCTTTTTATTTATAATACATAATTAGAAATTAGAAATAATTATAAATAAATTAATAAATAATATTTTCTACTATTCCTATTATAGTAAATAATATATTTCTGTCATATATTAATATTAATAATATTTTTATTGGAAATTTTAGCATTTTATTACCTTGAAATATTTTCGTATACCCTCTTTGGTTGATCTGGTCAAAATATTTTAACATCACACATAAATTTTTATTGTAAATAAAAGGAATTGATTCTAAGTGAAATTATATTTAATTGCCAAGAAAGTAATAAGTAAAATGGCATTTTAAGCAAATGATTTTATCATCCTTTATATAAAGGAGGAAATTTCCTTTTCATATCGAAACGATTGTTAATCAAATAGGAAATTCATTATGATGAGATTTTTCATGTATTAAATTCCTTTCCAAAATTCGAAGCAATTCTTGAGATATAATTAGTTTTTTCCCATTAAATCTCAAAAAACCAGAATGAAAAGAGCCACCAATCTAAGGACTACAAATTAAATAAATTTCAGATTGCTAAAAGCAAAAAGTGCATTTCTTTCATTTAATTTCTAATGACAGCCCATGACTGCAGTTTTTGAGTCAAAAACTGAAGTCATAGGCTGAATTTTCAAATTCCCTCTCTTAATGTCCAAAAATATATAAATTGATATATAATATATTTCTAATATACCTAATAAAATAAATAATATATTTCGGATATATAATATTAATGTAAAGAATTTTACTGGAAATTTAAGCTTATCATTACCTATCAAAATATTTTTGAATACCCTCTTTTGTTGATCTGGCCATAACATCATTCAGAAATTTTTATTGAGAATAAAATGCATTGATTATAATAATTTTACATGAAATTTTATTCCATTATTAAGAAACTAATTCGTAAAGTGACATTCTAAGCGAATGAATTAATTTATCAGCCTTTATATATAAACAAAAACAACAACCTTATTTAAAATTTTGCTTGTCTGTATTAATTCATTTGCTTAAAATGTCACTTTACGAATTAGTTTCTTAACAATGGAATAAAATTTCATTTAAAATTATAATAATCAATGTTTTTTATTCTCAATAAAAATTTCTGAATGATAAACTCAAAAATTTTTACCAATAATGTTGTATTGTATTAGGTTCTCACTAAATAAAAGTATGGGGAGCTATCGTGTATGCCTATCAGACATGAATAAGAACACGATTGCTTGCTCAAAAAGACTAGATGTATGAAATTTGGCAAAAAAAAATTATCATCAGACTTTATGATCTGTGTCAGAATTTAAACCAGCGCTATAAAATGATTTTCAAAGAGACAACATGCTAGATATATAAAATTTGGCTGGTAGTTTTGAGTCAAAAACTGCAACAATAGGCTGAATTTTCAATTCCATCACTTAATTTCCAAAACACATGCTTTCATTACTGCAAATTAACTGAAACATCAAATGCCCTTTTGAATATTTTCAACAGCAGTATTCATCTGTTATATTTTCACTGTATGTACAGAGCTATAAAAGCAATCACAGTAAAAACGCAGAAAATAGAAGATCGACCACTAATTTACACTTGAATTTTGCAATATTGCAGCTTTCTATTCTAATCCTATACAGACACTAAAAATCATAGAAACAAGAGCGATAATGCAATTTGTAGGATTATATAAATTATGATTGACCAATATGCCACTAGAATTTTATAAATTTGCATTTCTTTGAAAGTTACATAGTTTTCATCCTTCATTTTATTTCTTCTTTTAATTTTATTTTCACGCAATAAGCTTATGGGATGATAAAAAACGATTTATGTTACAATTAGAATGTGGAAGGCATTAGATTGCATTGCTAATAATACTTGATCAAATTCGTTTGAAATAATAAAAGTCAGTGACTTAGCTTAATAGAAAGATGGATTCATTTCAAGTTGATGGTCGAATAAACTCCAAAATGGGTATAAAAATGATAAGTATATTTGAAAGAAAGGAAGATCGCATTCACGTTACTAGAGAGTTATATTAGAGAGGTACACTAGAGAGGCATTTTTCAAATATCGGCTTTGATAGACACCACTTCCAGTAATTGCATATTAAGTTAAATATAAGTTTATCCACAAATTTGATTGTGTATAAACATAGGCTGTTATTGCTACGACAGCAAAAATGGAGGTAAGTGTTGAAATTTTTTTCCATATTTGTGGTAATTGATAGTTATTAATTTAATTTCTTTGAGCTATACCCTCTTAATTTATATATTTCAAGAAAAAAATAAAATAATAAATGTAAGTTTAGTTATATTAACGTTCCGTTTAAAGCAACACGAGGGCTATTTTGGGACGGACCTCGTGATTTTGATCCATGGTCAGATGACGAGAGTGCCTGAGCTGGCACCCCCCTCTACACACCACACCAGCGGGAGGACGTTTGGCCTGACAGATTTAATGTGCAAGAGACCCCCTCACACGACGGTTATTCGGTGGAATCGAGTCTCGAACCTGAAGTCGGACAAAACAGGCTTTTCAATTTGAAAAAAGAAAATAACTATATTGAATTGTCATTAGTAAAAATAGCAGTATTTACCGCCCTTTTTAGAAATTCTGACGTCTAACGAATTCCAAAGTATTTAAAAAGCAGGACTGATGCTTAAATTTATTTAAAAATTCAGAAATATACATTACATGCACTTCTAGTCATTCATCATTAAATGTTAGAAAGAAAGACCATAAAATGCAAACGATTAGTTAAATTTGCAATCCAGCGCCATAAGTATCCTTTCTTTCAATAATAAATTCACCTCAATATTCTTATCATGATGCTCTTTTCTTTTCTTTTTTTTATCTGATTAAATATATCTACGCTTAATCCTCGGGCTGGGAAAGACCGACTCAGCCTTTCATCCCTTCCTTGGGTCAAGAGAGGACCAAGCATGCTTGGGAACTAAACTCTGGAGTTCCGCGTTAGGTTTATCGCCTAACCAGGATATATGCCTAGAACCCTAGGGCCCTCGGTCAAGAAAGCAGATATGGGCTCTGTAAACCTCTGCCTACTTCCCCACTACATTTTCCATTACACTCCCCCCTACACTTTCCATTACCCTATTCTTCATCCTCTCAGAAATTTTATTAAACCTCAACAACATTTCTCTCAAATTTTGTCAAATAATAAACTGTTTTTTGAAGCCCAAAATATTTTGGATTTCCTGTATCACAACGAAAGCAGAATTTTCCAAACGGAATAATAATTTGTCCTATTATCGCCAATTTGGTTCGCCAAGCACTTCATTTTTTTCTTTTTTGGCAAAAGGAAAAGTACTCTTTCTCGGTTATACCTTGGGATTAATCATATTTCTAGTGTAAATGTTTTTCACCAGTTTTAGACTTTAAATGGACTTTATTATTTGCCTTTCTTCAAAGTTTGCGCCGAGAAATTCAAGCACTGCTAAAAGTGGACAATATTCTGTTTGAAAAATTGCAGAAAGAGCTCTGTAACTGTAGCTTTTTGCTCCGGATAATGGACTATTCCTTAAATATATTTTTATATTTACTTATATGTTTTTATTCATTTTTTTATTTTTCTTATTATTTTTTTATCTTCCCGTCTATGCCTTTATTTTCTTTCTCTCGTTGCTTTTATTTTTTTCAATGTTTTTTTATTTTTTATTTTTTTTTTTGCCCTACCTTTAGCTTCTTTTGCATCTTGTACACGTGCATAGGAAAGTTATGTTTGAATAGCGAGTCTTTTGATAGCTATTCAAATTCTATTTTTTTTTATTGTCATTGTAAGCTTTTCACCAGTGTAACGTCACTTTGGGTACACACCTAATCAAAATCAGAATACCTTGGCCTACATACAGTTGTCGGGCTTTGCGGTTTATTTAAATCTTCCTTAATCAGAAAGGAAATTCCATTTTATGTAAAAATAATCTGATCTTCAAATTACCCTATGGCGAATTTATAACTGTAGATAAAACGATCGAGGCACTACGAGTAGATCGATGGAAACAATTAGAAATATTATACGGTCCTTCGGCAATTAGACGAGTCAAGGTGTTTCCAAACGGTAATCGGAATTTACAGTTCTTTCAAAAAGTTTTAAAAAATTAGCACTGATTAGCAAGTAAATTTTATTATTCTGATATTTTAGCATCCCATTTTAGATGCCATGCAAACATTTTTACTATGCTGCAATTTGTTTTATCACAGTCGTATGTAATAATTTATAAAGAAGTATCGTTTTTTTTATTTAAAAATTTATTTTATCTATTTATGTAGAAAAAGTATGCTCTTTAAATGAGTCAAAAGTATTTGAGAAATACAAGGTGGTTTCCTATATATAGCCAAAAAGATATTATTGATTCGTTTGACATATGGCGCGGCATTTTTTAAAACTTTATAATTTTTTAAATTTTCATCTTGAGAGTAACAATATTATTTTTGTGTCTATTCGCACTATGAGAAAACGATTAATGTAAAAAATGGTTGTCATAATAGAAATAATTAGAGGTATTAATTGGTTAACCATGTTAATTAGTTTAGTTAATCAATGTATCTACCAAACAAAACGTTCTTTTGAAGTGCTTCCATCGTCACTAGCTTTGTGAAGATGTAATAATGTATAGCAAAGTTACAGAGGTGTCTAATTATTTTTGTTGATGACTGTATAATAATGTAGCTATAATGCTGTATTGTAACGTCAAGTCTTTCTAAGCTTGAACAATGTGTGGTGGATTCCAGAATTAAACAGGCAAGGCTAAAGTGATGCGTATGATATGAGCATGATTTGACTTTATTAATATCGTTTTATAATCAATAATTTAAAAATAATTTGGAAATACAGCTACCTTTATCATTATATTCTATAAAATAGGAATAAGGCTTATTCATAAATTAAGAATTTAATATTTTAGTTTTTAAAGAAGTGAAGAAATTATTTGTGTATGTGTAAAAAAATGGAAAAATATAGCATACACCAACATACACGCACGTCACACATATGAATACTCATAATCTTTGAATAAAACATAATGTTTTAAATTTTGATCTTCTTTTAAACATTTTGATTTTTAAGATATCAGTAGGATATTATTTCCTTAAAAACTGAGAAAGTCACGCTTTAAAATTTCTTTCAAAAAATCTGATCCTCATTTCAGTTTTTGAAATAACATTATAATGTAAACAATTTATAAATGATAAATTTTAATTCATGAAAAATTTCCGAAATCATTATTGGAAATTGGAAACTTCCCAATTAATTTAATTTGCTCAAATAATTTTTTTCGTCTGTCGAAGTGCAAGTATTTAATTTTGTTTATTAAGAAACAAATTTAATTCAAAATATTTGATAGAATTCTTTCCGAACTACTTCTTTACAGAACTAAATTTTGTAATTAGAAAAAAAAAAAAAAAAAATGCATCCGACTACGAAAGAAAGCCTGATTGAATTTAAATCTTGATTTAGCAACTAATTGCAGGATTTCTTCATAATTTAATAATTTCATCGCAATAAGCATTCAAATCTGCATGCACTCGTGTACTTTTTCAGTTGATACTTTATTTTTCAAGCATTAACTATAAAATAAATTAAGGGAAATCAATTCCATTAAAAATTGATTGACAGTATCTATCAATCCAGTTAATTGTATGTTTAATAAATGTGTTCATCGATCAAAGTTTGTTAATTTATGATATCAACTAATTAAGGTATCCGACTACGTTAAAAACACTAGTTTTCGGCCGCATTGGTGAATTATTTTTAAATTTTATTTCTTGTAATTCAGACTGTTCTCTTTCCAAAATAGTTTATCTTTTCTAGGAAAAGGAAGGCCTCACCCATCATCCAGGATCACACATTTTTTCAGCTAAAATTTGCTTTCCACTTCGATTTTCTCAAAACTTTAATTTTCATAAAAATTATCCACCGCTAACATGATATCTCAAAAACCAATAGAGGTATTTACATATAAATTTCAGCTAGTGTTTTGAATAATATGAGCAATGAAATGAACCAAAAGTTTTATTGTTGGTGAACTACTTTTTCATTTATAGGTGTTTTCAGAAAAATTAAGTTGCAAATTTATGGAAAAAATACATATATACGTATATTTTTAACCATGATTTCTTTCATTTTTCTTAGAATTTATTTCATTTCATTCATCATTGTATTCTATAACATGTGTACAAAGAAATATAGGATTGCTGCACTACAATTTTGTTTAGAGTGTAAACCATTTTGGTTCAATTTCATTAAAATTTGCTATAAATTTTCCTATTTCTCAAACTTATTATATTTTCAAACAACTGTTTATGTATTTATAGGGTTTATAATTGAAGATACATCTAAAAATCAAAAATAGTTTTTAAAAAATACAATTTTTCAACAAATTTCCTTCGAACGTAAAGTAACTGACTTTAACTTAAAGTAAAGTATTCATCGAAGTGACAGAAAATTCCAGAAAGAAGAAAACTTAAAAAGACAGATTATGATTGATAATGATCTGAAATTAATTATTTGCCGTTTATAAATGCTGTTAATATATCTATAAAAATCAATTCTCAATTGTATTAACTATTTTGATTGCAGAAATACTAACATTTTAAAAGGAAGCATTTGTAATAATTTTCCACCCTATTTTGATTGAATTGTGATGAAATTTCGATTTATCTTAACTAAAACACAATTGACTAATTGACTTTAATCGACTATTTCTTAATGAACTAATCTTAACTTCTTTTACTTTTTTTTTTCAAAAGTCTTATGAAATTTTTAATCTAGATAATAAATTCGTTAACAATATTAAATAAGAATAATTGTGCATTTAAAATTAATTGAATTTGAATTTGCTTTTAGTAATACTTCAGAAATCGACCGCACATTGGCCAGAGAGTGCAACTGTAGATTTTTTAATAACATCTTAAAATTTATATAACATAATTATTCCACGTCATATATTTTTAGCGATTTACACAAGTTAAAGTTTTTTTAAAAAAAAGTATTTAAATGGAAAAACCGAGATTTTAACAATTCCTACAAATTGCAATGATAAAACATAAGGAACTGAATAGATAATTCGCTGTTATGCTTTTTATAATATTATGTTGCTGTGGAGACGAATTTCAATGAATATAAATTGACACTCATCCGTTTATTTAAATCTAATACTATAATACGAGGAATGGTTGCCAAGTCGAAAATCGCCCCAAAATTAATAAACTCCGGTAAACTTGGGGGTCTGGGGTTTTTGGCCACGATGAATCGATTGGCGCCGGTTTCGAAGCACTACGGTCGAGCAGTTCGGAGTTACAGATAGGATATTTTCAAACTTTATTAGTTCTCCATAACGGCTACTTAAATTTTCAAGCGGTAACGTGCTGCCATCTATAGCCAATATGGCGAACTAATAAAGTTTTAGGTTTATGCTGTTATAGGTTTATAATATGTTTCTTATGTATGTATATATGTTTGGTTTTTCTAAATAAATTTGTCAAAAATATTGAACTTCAAAACACTTCAATCTTTACCTTTACTTTACCTTTGTATAGAATAGTTCCCTTTCCAAACTCTAACTTTGTTTAGAATAGTTTACAATGGTGCACTTTAACCGGTTATCTTTTCACCAATGGTTTCACAAATTTTCTTATGGCATGTATTGTTTTGATAAATCACAATTGAAAATTTAAATCTTCGAGTTAGCTTCGATACCTGTTTTCTCCGAGCGGACCTCGGTCACCCTCTGGTATAAATAAAAATGAATGTTTGTCTGTATGTCTTTTATGCCTTCCTAAACTTTTCATCCGATTGCGATGAATCTTGGTCAGCTTATTGCTTACATCTACGGGATGGTTATAGGCATGATACAATTATCTTAAATTAAAGAAGGAAAAAAAAAAAAAAAAAAAAACCGAATCTCAACCGCATCTGTATACCAAGGATAAATCTCCAAATAGCCCGCCGAGGAGACAATAGATTCTGTAGAAATGCTAAACCCAAGTTAAAGATGAATATTGTAAAGATATTGAACAAAAATGACAAGCACGTTATTCTCAGAGGTAACAACTGTTTTACAGATTATGCAAGAAAATGTGGAGGAGAATAATCCTAGGGGTTTTAAATTTTAAATAAATGTTCGTGTTTTTCGTAATAACTTCCAAAAATATTATAGTACAAATAATTTTGCACCATCCTAATTTAAAAAAAAAATATTTTTTCAACTATATTAATGATTTGATGGTATAAATATATTTTCTATGTTGAATCAATTTTTTAGGAAAATATTTTATTCACATTTTCCGAAATAAAACTTGAGAATTCAAAGCGAATGTTAAACGAATCAGGAGATACAATAATTAGTTTCTTTTATTACCATTCTGAAAGAACACCAGTTTTACAATTTAAAAAGAATACACAAATCTAATATATAAAAATGAATATTTGTTTGTTCATATTTTATATACTGTCGCACCGTTCATCCTACTTCGATAAAACTTTGTCAAATCATTGATTGATTGCCCTCAATATTATTTTTTCGGCGGCAGCAACGCGCCAGGTACCAGCTAGTGTTTTATATTTTTAAACTTGTGCTTCCAAGCATGGTAATGGATCTCTAAAAATTCTGTTCTATTATTAAATAATTACTATGTTATAAGATAAACATTAAGAGCAGTTTATAAAGATGCTTTTTATAAATCACATGCATTTTCTGCATTCCTTGGCGAATTGTTTAAACAAAAAATACACCTATCCCCCGATTTACACGACACTCGGTTTACACGATTTCACTTTTACACGGTTTTTAAATTTGCACCGACCCGGAACGCACCACCGGATTTGCACCATACCAATTAGGAATAAAAGATTGAGAGTCTACGAAAGTGATAACAGTAACTAAATTTCTGATTAAATTTTTTAATTTATATTTCTCGTTTCTATACGTAAAATGAATTACATAAATATACCTTATATTTTTGTTATTTTATAAATAGACAGTTATTTTTATGTTTTAAAGATATATTTAGTTTTATTTTACGTTGAAATAAATGACTGAATTATGCACATTTTAGTTTGTTTTCGATTTACACGGTTTTACGTATAAGAATCAACGATTTCGATTTACACGGTTTTCTAAGGAACCTATCTTCAGTGTAAATCGGGGGATAGGTGTACTTAATTTTAATAATTTAATAATAATGTATTGATTTATTCACATATATATCCCAATTGTATTTCTGATTTAATTATAATAATGTTGGTTATAAAAGGGTTATAAAAGGGCAGGTTCTTTTAATTTTGATCCGCTGTCAGATAACGAGAACGGTACCCATTGCAACTTCCCCCTTTCAATCCTATTAACGGGGCTTCGTTTATAAATAAGAGGAAGTCAGCTTTTTTTGAGAAGAAATTTTGTAGAATTTAAAAATATTATACTGAAAAATGTGTGTGGTTTGTAGGCTTATTTTTAAGAAAAGGATTTTAATATTTTAGTTGTCATTGATTGCATAAATTAATCGTGCGGTTCTTTTTAATAGTTGCATACATTAGATCAAAACTAATTCTAAAAAATCCATACATGCATTGATACAGGATTACAAAGTTCGTAATTAAATTTTTAAAATTATTGCCTATTGTTAAATTACATAACAATCCCCCCCCCCAAAGAAAACGATTTTATAATTCAGCGATTGCTTTTAATTGTTGGTTTTTTCCTGTAGATATATTACAAGTTTCTCTGTAATAATGGAATGTAAGTACTTTTTTTCTTATCTTCAATGAAAAATAAATTAATTTGCTAAATAACTTTGAGCCTCTCCAGTGAAATGGGCAAACCTACAAACACAACAAAAATATAATCTTATTTAGAGCAACATCGAACAAATATGCACTAAAATGCATGTGATAAATGGTGGCTGTTTATTAAATTTATTTATGCATGAGAATATGAATAATTAGTCTAGAAATGCTTGATATATACTGAGTCCTGTATAGGCGTTTTTTTCTTATCTGTTTTCGTATATTTGATAATATGTCTAGATTCCTGAAGTCGATTAGGGAGCTTAGATTGTATAATTAGTATAAAGAAAAGCATCATTAGGTGTGTATTTAAACGTGTTTGAAATGGATTAAATTTGTTGAGTAGCTGACATGGTTTTAGTAAAAATTTTGTTCAATGATTTTTCGGGATTCTTTGACGATTTTAAAAATATTCTGCTACAAATTTAGATAAATTAACGCCCCAATTTAAAGATATGTGAACGGTGACCGCCCTCTTATCTTAAGATAAGATCAGCCGTATAGAGAGTTTCTTGAGCCGACACTTCTTTATTGAAATTTATAATAGAAACAGGTGTATCTCCTTTAACAGTGTCAATGGGATGGTTTTGAATATGCTGAATTACTTCCAATTTTTTTCTAAGACCTTACCTAAAACAAAATTAACCCTCCAGCGGGCGGGCGTATGTGAGAGATACACTAGAGATGACCTTCAGATCTGGTGATACTGGGAACGCCTGTCCTCAGCTATTTGTCCCCCTCCCTTGGACCTACTTTCAGTTGTCGTCGTAAGTTTGTGGCGTTAATAGGTCTCTGCCGATCAGATATTTATATTTTAGAGATTCGCGCGACCGTCCATGAAAGTTTTTGTTACATTTGATTTTATATGATTTTACAAAAAAATCCGTATTGTTTTAGACTGGCGACAGCTGGCAAATGTACTTACAAAGGAAAATATTGAAAAAAAGCACCCACGTCTCTGAAAAGTGAGCTAAAATTAAAGGTGCTAAAGGGAAAAGCCGAACTAGATATTTAAGAAGAGGAAGATGCGGTGTCAGGGAAAAATCCCTTCCAAAAAGAAAAGCTGACTAGAATCACGAGGTTCAGTTGTGAAATTTGACAGAAATTTATATGTTTGGAGCACACTAAACATATTTGCTCAAATTACAACGAAATAACAATTAAACTATTTTCTTCTTTTTCATATTTAAATTTTAATTACTTTTTTCTTTTTATACAAAAATTCTGTATTTTTCCACTTCTAAATTTTATATTCAAATTGTTCTGTCAAAATATCGACAATTTCATTTATATTATTTTTAAATCAATTCAGTTAACCTGTGGTCATTTTATATTGTTATTGCAATCTATGTTTATATTGTTTTTGTTTCTTTGTAAGTAAAAAAATATTTAAAGTGATTGTAGTTATTAATCCTAAGCTATTTACAATATAATTTTAATCGTTACGCTTTTTAAAATTTACAATTTACTATAGCGTATGTGGGAAATACGCGCGACCTTTCATGTTGGTATCACTACCGCGCTTGCTGGAAGGTTAAGAAAGTTCTTTACACTGATATACAATGATTGCTGTGCCTCGCCCTTTTACAACTCAAAGTTTCGATGTATCAGTTCTCTAGCATCGTAATTAAGCCGCGTAAATTATTCTGATATTGCCCATTTCGCTGTCTTGCCCATAATATTTATGTAGTCTAAGCTTATGAGGGCATTTAATTCGCAATATATAGGCTACATGTTTGAAAGATCTCAATGGAATCAGCAGACCGTGATACTCATGAAGAAAACTCTATTGGAGCATCTGAAATATATTTACGATACCGAAGAAAATCTGCATCAGCTAAGTTGCTCTGATGGCGCGACACTCTATGTCACCTTCAAAGGTTCTTATGGATATCTTGGTGAGGTACTTACTAAAATCTATTACCAACTTAAATATACAGATTATGCTATTAAAACCGTGCTCGAGATGATAACGACTCGCGATCCCGATATTTATACTGCTGAATCTGAGCAAGAGCCGCGCACTAAGGAGCAAATGGAGGCAATAGAGGAAAGATTTCTACAAAGCAAAGCGCGCATGGAAGGCTTCATGTCTTTGATTGAAGACATTTTTTGGAAGTATGTTAAAGAGGAACTAGGTTTATAAATAGGGGAATGGAAAATTTTGGGAAACTTTTATTTTGAAGTTTGCTTCCTTTAAAACTTGGAACTTTAATTTTGAAATTTGCTTCTTATAAAATCTGCTTATGTGTATCGCCTAATAACTAGAATTTTTGGAATCTTGTCTGGTTAACGGAAAAATATTTAAATGATATCTTTATAAATGAAGCTGAATAAATATATGAAAATAAATGCTAATTTTTCTGTGCCGATTTTATTTCAACAGCATTAAAAGTTATTTCTTTAATTATTCATTAAATCATTAATTATTATTGCTTGTATTTATTAATAAGAATATATTGTCAATTACATCAATTCATTTGTCATAAATTAAAAAATCGTAATGCTTAGTTTGCAAAAATGCAATTTTAAAATAAGGTTGAAAAACAGCGTTTATTGGTTTTCCTGGGGTTTCGTATTATTGATTTGCAATTATGTTAAAACATTTCTTTAAGATTCTGTATTACAAGAATATTCTTCCTAAGTTCTTCAAAACCACTTTAGCTTACAGTATGCAGTGGGAGTTTTAGTCAAACCACTGAAATTTCTAAATTATTATCATTTGAAATATATGAGAAAATCGACAGTTAAAAAAGCAATCCTTAGCACAAACGAGTAATTAAATTTCTGTTTTCCCTAAAATGTATGAATGGCCTTAAACAGGTGTTTTTCCGATTTTTCTGAGCTGTTATCAACGTAAATATATCAGTATTAGAACAGATTTAAAAAGTTGGATCAATGAATCCGAAGAATAAATTTGGCAAAGCATGGCTCAAAATTGCTTTTACACCAATCAGACGAATTGTAAATTTTGAGCATTCTCCATTAATAAAGCCAATTATATTCTTTCATATATACGCATGGAGTAGAAAAATGCGAGCAATGAAAAATTAACGGTTTTCTCATAACAATTTTGTCGATTGCTCAGAAGTAATATATGCATAGCTCTATTTGCTTCATTTAAATGGGCATGAGAATAAAATTATTTACATTTTTTCTCATCCTGAACTAAAAGTAAAGTATTGAGTCCTAAAAATATTACAAACATGCGTTTCAAAGACGAAAGGCAATGCAGATTAGCAGCTTCAAATTAACTTTTAGCTACTTTAATCAATGACAATTTAAATTGACTGCAATGACCGACCAGCAGAGAATCAAATGAATAATTCTTGTTTTTCAGCGTTGTTAAGTTAAAGAAAGAATTCTCTGATGCTGATTAATTTTCCGTTTAACTAATGCAAAAAATATTAATTTCTTAAATCCACTTTTAAAATCTGTTCGAAAATATAAAATACTTCTTGATACTTTAGGTTCATATATGCTCATGCTGAAATTCAAGAGAAAAACTAATGGCACTATAGCGAAATAGAATCGGGGAAATTCTATATCACAAAAGCTGCATTCAAGGCCAAAATTTGAGTGACGCCCTTATGAATTTATATAAAAATTGTACGTTACTCTTAAGTTAGGTTTACATTTCAAATCATCTTTAGGATAATGATTTGTTTCCCATTTTTGCATCATCTTCGAGGGGTGACGAAATCTAATTTAATTAGTGGTTAGAAGTGACAAATGCCTTTATTTTATTTATAGATCTTTTGCTGCTTTAATATTTAACTATGCATTAACTTGCAGCATAGTCATATCATATCTTTGTGCCATTAGACTCAAATTAATGACAAACACAGCATTTCCACCACTAAGGCCTTCATAAGGCTTCAATATATTGAGTAATGTGAGAAGTTGCCTGACCTTGCTGAAAAATTATGATAGATAGTGTATTTCTTTTACGAAATTCAAAGACACATTTCATTCAGTCACTTACAGTGGGTAAAAAAAGTTTCCGTACGGTCACTAAATTTAAGAATAAATGAGCATAATTTGTAAAGTATTGCATTTTTTCTTTAAATACTGTCTGTATGTGTTTAGTATAAGTATATAGAAAGAGATTTTTGTAAATTTTCATTTTTAAAAAACGAGAAAAGCATATTATTTGCTATATCTAAGGTAAATTGAAAATTGCAGTGCAAAAAAAGTTTCCGTACGCTTTATGCAAATTCTTTCTGAAGTGTTTAAAACAGGCCCGCAGTAAATCTTTGACGTCAGAAAGTTAATCACTGATAAGGAAACAACATTTTAACAGTTGTTGAGTTTAAATTTGTTATTAATCGTCTCAAAATGGAAGTTTCCAGAGCTATTCGGCAATTAGTGATTAAATTGCGAAATGATGGATTATCCATGAAAAGCATTAATGAAAGGATTAAAAAATTGAAGTCTACTGTGCAATATATCATTCAAAGATATCGTAAACTTCATTCACTTGAGGATAGAGATCGATCCGGGAGGCCGTCAAAATTAAATCGGGTGCATAAGAGAAACATCTTACGCCAAGTTCAAGAAAATCCACGAATTAGTGCACCGAAGTTGGCAGCTGCTTTAATGGTTGGTTACAACATTAAAGTCTCCCCTCAAACCGTGAGAAATGTCATTAAAAAAAGTGGTTATCAAGGACGTGCGGCCTGTAAGAAACCCTATATAAGTTTGTACAACATGAAAAAGCGCCTCGAGTTTGCAAAGAAGCATGTAAGCAAGCCATTATCTTTTTGGGAATCCATTCTTTTTAACAATGAATCCAAATTTAACATTCATGGGTCAGATGGCCGAGTTATGGTGAGGAGAAAACCAAACGAACAAATGCTAACTAAGAATTTATGCGGAACTGTGAAGCACGGTGGTGGCGGTGTTATGGTGTGGGGGTGTATGAGTGCTTCTGGAGTAGGAAATTTGCAGTTCATCGAGGGAAATATGGATCGATATGGATATCTGGATATTCTTAAACAAAATGTATTATCCAGTGCAGAGAAACTATCTCTGGAACTAGATTTACTTTTCAGCAGGACAGCGATCCTAAACACACCTCTAAGATTTGCCAAGAGTGGGGCCTTTACCGTGTTAAGCAACAATTTCATAGCCCTCCCCAGTCACCCGATTTAAACCCCATTGAACATTTGTGGGAAGAAATTGGCCGACAACTTTAAAAATATGATATAAAAGACAAAGTTGAGCTCAAAAGTGCCATTAGTAGTATTTGGTGTAATATTTCTCCAGAAACAACAACAAAAAAACTTGTAGGGGTAATGCCTCAACGTCTAAAAGAGGTGATAAAGGCCAAAGGAGGGCCCACTGATCATTAAATGTATATTTTTTAAATGTATTTTGCATTTTTGTAAACTTTTTTCGTGTGCTAGGGCACTGTACGGAGACTTTTTTGTTCCATGTTTACAGCATTTTTTGAGTTTTTAAGATTTATTATTTAATTTTGTCAGTATTATCATCCTTTTAATGTGAATAAATATTAAATAATATTAGTTTTAACTCATTTTTAGGTTTTCACTTTTATCATTATGAATTTTGTGTGACAAATTAAGCTTTGATTTGCATTCGTATCTGCGTACGGAGACTTTTTTTACCCACTGTATATATATCAATCTGATGGTCCAATAATTTAAATGATCAAATGAATAGTTAATTTTCTATAGTGATATTTTTGCATATGTTTCAAAAAGCAGTTAACAATAGTGTTTTTATTGGTAATGTATTTATATTTTGAATACTTTATTTTGTAATTAAAATATTTCGTTCCATAAATGTTTTTAGTGCAAGTCATAAAATTTTTATGAACTTTTAAGCTTTTTTTGTCCACCCTGCCTTTAAATAACAGATTGCACACTACTAATTACTTGATACTGCTTAAACTCCACGAAAATTATACGAACAAGATTTAAAAACTTACTTGAAAAATGAACTAACGTTATATATGTAATATACTGATCTTGTCGCATTTAATTAAAGGTTTGCAGAAGACTGCTTAGTTACTAATATTGTTTTTGCTTAGAAAGGACTCGCGTCTTTCTCCATTTTGTATCTTTACATGCTATTGTTTGCTGTTAGATTCAAAAAATTAATAAAACTGATTACTTACAGACATAGTTATTGCTTCGGAAAAAAAATTTAACATAAGTTTTGGGGCTTCGCCTCTTATTGTTTTCTCGTGTATTTGACTAATAATTTACAAAAAAAAAAATTACCGTTAAGGATAATAATTTCACAACTATCACAACTGTTTTGTTTTATGCTTCGAAGCATTTTTTAAGCGTGCATGACAATGAAACTAACATTCTTCTCAATCTACTAACTAATATTTGAAATAATTTGGTAAAAATCGATCCAACAATATTTTTTGAGACATGACAAAAAATTTCAAGGAACAATTTGTGTATTAAGATTATAATATTAATATATTTCATGATTAGGAAAAAAAGTGACTTTGTTTAAACGCACTCATGCTGCTATTTTTAACTTATACAAAGCGAACTAACTACTAACATTGTTGATGTTTGAAAATGACGATACTTTTCCCATTCTTAAAGATGATTTTTTGCTAATATATTACTTTAATTTGTACAATTCATTTTTAAATGAAACAAAATCAAAGGTAAGACTCCTAATATTGCTGTTGCTTGACAATTACGATGCTTTTCTCCTTCTTGAAGCTGATTTTCTTGCATATTAGGTTTAATATGTATAATTATCTTTTGATTAGAGCAAAATCAAGGGTAAGAATATTTTTATTATATGCATATTTATATAGAATTAAGAAATCTTCCAGCCTGAGGTATGGTAAAAAAATTTCATTTTACGCATTCCATGAATAGGGAAAGTTTAGCATGTATGGAAAAGTTTCACAAATTAATTTTTTGATAATTTTATATCCATATTATAAAATTTCTTGATTTTGAAACTGCTTTTTAAAAAAAAGTTTTTCAAGTGATAAACTTTTTCCCTATTCATGTCACATTTTGTATTAAGAAGATATAAATTAGTTCCCTGAAATGATTGAAAATGAAAAGTTCGAAAATAATAATAAAATAAAGGTTATAAATCCGCTTCAAAAGTCAAATCTACATATTTATTATTATAGAGAAATAAATATGACTGTAAAAAACTGAAATTGGAGAATGTCAACACAAACCAAATACGTTGATGAAATTTTTGAATTGATGAAATACGTTGATCGAACATTTGATTACATTCTAATACATTCGGACCATGGCAGGCGTATGTCTACAAGCATATATACGCTCGAAAGAGAAGCCGAGGTCAACAGAGAGGCAACAGTTTATCGCCAAATCTTTCGTTCTGCTGCTATTGAAGTTCTGTGGCATGTATTTATTATACTTTGGAAAGCTGGCTTGTTGTTTGTCTTTTGACTTATTGTTTGATAGTCTTATGCAAGGTTTGATGGTGGTCGTAACATTTTCTCAATTTTTTAAATCAAATATCTTAATTGATATTGTATGGATAATGTACTGAGTCGTGATCTTTGCGTTTTAACGTTTTGAAAATTAATCATGAAGATAAGTTCATTGTACCATTAAACCAGAAGAAACGAATGTACAATTTTATGTTATCACTAATGATGAAATGTGCGGTACACTATTTAAAATTCACTTCAGAAAATGGGAGAACAATCAGGCTTAAAGATTCGCACCTTAAATATAAAACTATTGTATATGAAGCTGTATTGTTGTATTTAAATTTATGTAACGTAATATAGAGCATGCCATTTACGCGTGTCAGAATCTAAACTACATACAGTAAAAGCTCCTTATTCACGCTTCATTCATTCACGTTTTTACTATTCGCGGATTTAAAAAAAATGCGACCCAATTCCTATATTCGCGGCTAAAAATTTCTTTAATCGGGGATCTAATAAGTACATACACAATAATAAAAGGATTCCAATAGGTATCCAACCCAATATCCTTTGTAAATGCTGTCAAATGGACTAATAAAAAAGTAAAATAAATCTAAATACAATTTTGCCTAAAGTATGTTGTTGAAAGCAAACTGCAAACATAGCCGAAATCGCGAATGGAATAGGACGAGATGGGTTCGAACAGATAGAATCAAGTGACATTCAGGAATGGCTTGAATCGCAAGATGAAGATTTGACTGAAACCGACTTGGAGGAAATGTTGAATTCACAGTCAATTGAAGATGAGGCTTCAACAAGCACTGGAAACGTGACATTTAATTTGAAAAATCTTAGTGAAGGTTTAAGAATGGCAAATGAACTTTGCGGTTTCTTTATGAACATTGATCTGTCTATGGAACGAAATCATATTTTTAAGAGGTAAATTGCTAATGTGGCTGCTGCGTATCAGTCTGAATTGAAGGAGATTTTAAAAACTACCAAGCAAGAGGAAATTACAAAATTCTTCAAACCACTACCTAAGCCTTAAGAAAATTAATCAAAATGCTCAAAAACTTCAATTAAATTGATTTTTTATATATGTTTTATTATTATTTTTTATATTTTGTCACCTAGGAACGCATCCCCTATAATCCCATATAAATTACTATTCCGTATTCACGGTTTCTGTACTCGCGGCATATTTATGGAACATATACCCCGCGAATAAAGAGCTTTTACTATATAAAAAGATAATGATGTGATTGACGGAACGTCTAGCCCGTCGAAGAGGGGCAAAATCTCAGGTAGATGAAACGAATGGAAAGGGCCTGGCAGTAGGTATTGGGCGTTATCGTCTTCGATGCCATCTGTGGATAGGAAGAGAGCCAAGGTACAAATGAACAGAGAACTGTTAGTCTGGCGTGTTCAGGAGGGAATATAAGGTGGGAGCCAATCAAGTTCTTAGGATCAGGTGGTAGACTTAAGGTGGGTTCAGATCAGGCTTTTATTGTACGCAATAGAAGATCATGCTTACTTCCGGAAAATTACGTGATCACAACGGGATAATGGCAAATGATTGTCTCGTCGGGACAAACGTTGTCCGCGTTGTCTCAAGTGTTCACACGAGGACAATGCCGGAACAGCAGCAGAGAGACAACTATTGCGGACAATAATAAGCCTCTTCTGAACCCACCTTTACGACAGCCAATAAATGCCGAGGTAAATTCAAAGGAGATAGTTCAGTCTTTTTATATAGCTACATATAAAAAGACTGAACAATCTCCTTTAATTAAGTTCTCTGCCATAGTCCGGTAGTGAAGAACTCCTCTGCTTAGTGACGCAATCTTCTCCTCACTGTGATTGGTCACTCCTCTCCGCAAGAGAAGCGAAACAACTACGTCATGCTTTTGACGTATAACTGCGCCTGAAATACGAGGAGGATGGCGCAAATCTCCGCCATTTTCGATGTTCATCGTCATTGCATGACACTTAACGACATCTGCCGGTCTAAATGAGAACTAAAGATATTTACTAAGTATTACGAACATACTTCTAGCGAATATTCACCGATATTCGCCTGTGAAAGTTGTTGACATGCTCCAGATTTCGGTCTTTCATAGTAATTATTCATTTTACAATAATTTAATATCTTACAACAGAACTAATGGAGTGAATAAAGTAGTCCAAGGCATTGATGAGTTTTTCACGGAAAAATTTTCAAAATTAAGAGCCATAAGGGAAAACGAAGAAAGAATGATTTTCTCATACTTGCGCGAATCAAATTTATTGTACAGTTGTCAACAGGAAAAAAGGTGTGGGGGGGGGAGGGAGTAGGGACTCTTCTGTAGTCTTACTTACATTATCAAAAAATTGAAATTGACTGAAGTGGCTTAAGAAGACAAATTTTATCAAATTAACTGACTGTAAGTCAGTTAATTTGACTGTCAGTAATTAACACAGTTAAATTACCTGCTATCTCTGAATTTTTCTGTTACTCTTCTGTTACCCCCACCTTCCGAATTGTTTTCAATCGCATAATCAGCCAATAAATAATTTCTTATGCAATTTTTGTTATTATTTAGACAGTTATAATGTTTCAAAAAATGTCATTTCCAGTGTTAAACCAGTCATGTAATCTTTTGACGATTTCCTAGAAACTATTATATGGGTTTGAAATATCTTTATGCTCTCTGAAAGAATATAATGTTACAACAAAAAATGATGAAACATGTTTTATAAATACAAAATACATATTTTTACACAAGGCTATAAAAAGAAAAGTGAATTACAAAAGATATTTTTTTATATGACAGCAAAGCTAAGCTGCTTAAACTTCTGAATTCTGAGTATATCTGCAATAATTCTCGAAATATTGATAAAAAATGAAAGAATTTCACACTCAATCGATAAAGCCAGTCAGTCGGTTAATCTTTTTGAAAACACGAGTTTTAATGGCTATTATAAAATCAAATTTCGATTATTAGTTTCATTTTTAGATCAGACGATTTTAATAAAATGTTTTTTTCTTTTTATTCAAAAAGTTAAATTACTGTTGTTCACTCGGTGTAATATTTACATCATTCCAAGTCAAACTTTTCATAAGAAGAAAGGATAATTATACTGATGAAAAGCAATTTTAACAATCATTTAGATTTGATTTTTTATAGGTTTTTACGAAGATCTAATTTTCTATGGTTCGTTTTGTAAATGCTACATATTTAAAAACCTATGCTACATATTTAAAAATTTTGTAATGAAATTTTTCAAATAAGTCATTTTGAATATTTTAGATTCTGTTTTACAATTCAAATAAAGCTGTTGGCCACTGGCTGCCCTTTTTATAAAAGAAAGCGGAACATATCGTGTAAATTTCTCTTTTAAATTTTGGTAAGTAATTTTTAAAAAAATAGTTTCTTATAGTATTGTATTTGATTTGTTTTGTTCTTCTATATCTTTTATGCATCATGACATTCTATTAAAAATTTCTTTCTAAATGTGATTTATTTCATTTTAATGCGATTTCAGTATTTAATTTTGTTACAGTAATTACCAATTTATTTTAATGATTCTTAGTGTTATGGAACATGGATTTTAAATAATTTTTAATTTTATATCCAAATTTAGGGATTGAGATAATATTCTGGTTTAATTGTATTTATTTTTCTCTATCATTATGGGGATCTTTATAAAAGAATAATCTGATTGTCACTCTCATTGAAACTAAACAATAAATAATCTGTTCACTGTATAAGATATTATTAAAAAAACTGAAATAATATTGGTTTGGTGCATTAATTATCAGGCTATTTAAACTATATTATCTGGAGTTTATGACAAAGGCAACATAAATATTCAACAGTAAAATTTTTAAATGACTGGTCCGGAGCTTAATAACCAGTTACTTCAATATCTGTCTCAATAACCGAACGATGATTGAATGATTCACGATGAAGTTGTCGAGTTGTCAAGCTTTTGTCCCCTTACCAAAATTGCCTGGTTGCCGAAATCCAATAGTCAACATCTTCCTGGTTTATCTTCCAAGTTTGTGTCACCAGATTTGAAATGGGAAAGCCATTCCCTAAATCAGAGGTTCCCAACCTTTTTTGAACTGCTCTCCCCTTTTCTTTTCTAGTGAATATTTCAATATCACCCCCCCCCACTTCAGATAAGTAAGAGTGTACATAATACATGGTGGAAACAAGAATTAAAAAAAAATCTAATAGATAGAATATTGTTGAAATTGAAATGCTACTAAATTTCTTCTGTATTTAAAAAAAAGAGGAATAAAAATTTTAGCTTACCTATTATAAGGACAGGCAGGGATTTTGAAGATACGAATTAATTCATAATAACTATTGCTCTCTAAATAAATAAATTGACAGTTTCAGAGATCCATCAAAACGCATACTTAATTATATTAAAAAGTATTCTTATTAAAATTTAAAGACATCGCATTTTTAACTTAACTAATGAGAAGACTGAATTTGGCGCATTTTAAGGAGCTTGTTGACATCAGACTCCATTTCATTTAAAAACAATCGTAAGTCGCCGTGTTCAGAAATATGGAACCGATTTCTCTTTTTCATCACCAATGTTGCCTCAACACTAGATCCACGTTCTGCTAAATATGAAGAGTAGAATGCTGTCAGAAGTCGTTGAATAACCAACCCTAATCCAGAATGCAGTTGCGAAATAGACTTCTGCAGCCAAAATTCTTGCTAGCCATTCTGGAATTTAATTTTTAGATCCTCATTTGTCGTCAGCTCTATTAGTTCTTCTAACTGAGGTAATCCTGCTGTGTTGATATAAAAAAGATGATATGCTAAAAAATAAAATATGATAAAAATGTTGATTTGTTGATGGAAAAAAGATCCAAAATCCAGTCTGGTATGTCCATGTTTAAATTATCCTGGAATCGTTCCTTGAAGTTATTGTTCACTATATTTGGTAATTCTTCAAACGCCCTTTCGTGCCATATCAGTGCCCCCTAATTTTCTCTAAGTCCTTTACCGCCCCCTTGAAAGCTTCAAACGCCCACGTTGGGAACCTATGCCCTAAATCAACTGTGCTCTAACCATTAGCTTGTTGAGATCACGAGATGACTGCTCTGCGTTTTATCCTTTCTCAAAGTGGGAAAGCAGAATAGGATTATGATTGTCGAAATGCGTTTTCATAAGCTAAAAGAATGTTTTCTTCCATAAGTTTATAAAATATTGTAAATTTTTATTAAAATATAAAACGTCAAAGAAACGTCTATTAATTATGCATCAAACTAATTTTTAAGAAAGGCAAAATCCATGCCACAAAAAAAAAAAAAAAAAAAAAAAATCAGATGTTATACGTTTAGTTCATATTCGCCGTTTTCTTAATGATTGCATGCATCGAATTCGAGTGAGCTTAAGCTCCTATGCAATTGATTGACATTTCTTTGTTAAGCCTCCTTTTCGTCTTTGTTTAATTGATTACAAGTTTGGTGATAAAACTCTATGTAAAGTCTCACACAATAATGTTTTAATGCATTTGAATGGATTTTTATACCAATTTCTTTAAACAAGCCGAGTCTTCAAAATTTGACTCAAACTTATAATTTTGCTGTCAGGATTGCAAATCATATTTGATTCTTCGACCTTGACACCAAGCCTTCGATTTTTGCTTTCTCATACACGAAATATACAATGAAAAAGTATTGTAATAGTGAGAATAAATCGAAGTCGAGACTTTTTAACGAATCTCCAATATCCTCAATGAGTCTGTAAAACACATTTTTAGAATTGATATCTGCCTGTCGTTCTGTCTGTCCATCTGTGAATACGATAACTCGAAAACGCTTTGAGCAAGATGAATGAAATTTTTCATATGGATTTAACTCCGAATTGGTAGATTTCTTTTACATTTCGAAATTAAAAATAATCACAGAGTGCTTGTTTGTCCAGTCGACTGAGTACAAGGGAAGACGATAAGTACAAAATGTATAGAGCTACGAAACTAAAATTTAGTACACAGGTTTAGAATTTAAAATGTATATCGGCATTAAATTTTGGGACTGACCGTCTCTGAATCTACACTTTTGAATATATATAAACACAAAAACTCAAAACATGCAAAGATTTAAATATATGAAATTTGATATCGGATTTTATGACCGCAAATGTAGTTATTTACCGAATTTTGGTTTCAATCAGTTAGAACTGAGGAGTCCAAAATACATATTAGATTTTCGAATGCTTTTGTACTACAAGCCAGCTATTAATTGCCGAAGATCCCACTCTAAATTTAATAAAAAGCTCTATATTCACACCAAATATGGATATTTTAGAGCTATTGTTTGCTAATGTTAAGCAATTAATTTACAAGTACCAATCTTTTTCACTATACTTCGAAGTCTACGAGTCTCATTAATTTGACTCTGAAAATAAAAATCTGATCACTTGTGGTTTCGACAGTTTTGTCCAAAGTCAACCATTTTATGTGGGAGGATGTTGATAATACCTCTATTAGAGAATAACAGATAAAATTTTAGAGAGAGCTTTCTATCTGGTTGATTAATCATGTTTTCAGACCGACGGACGCAATTTCCAAAATGGTCTTTCTAAACCCAGTTCTTATTCTGTCTAGAATGTGAAGAATCCCTAGCACATTGAGGTCAAATGATTTAAATACAATTATTTGTTTCATATCATGTACAAGAATAAAAAATACAAAGAAAGTAAAGGTTTAATCTTATTGTTATTAACAAGTTTGGATTTACTTTAAATATCAACTATTGTGGTTTGGCTGTTTTTCGGTGGAGTTTTGAGCAAAAACGATTAATTAGAGCTGAAAAATTACTATGAATAATTTTGAAATGTAATTTGATTCGTAAATAGAAAAAGTCACCCAGGTTAGATTAGTTCGTATTCTATCCTCGGTATCCGCAATAATGAGATTTCGGGATTATAGCTACTAACTCAAATTAATTAGTTCAGAATCAATTTTATGAAAATGCGATACTAAATTACCCGCGTTACAAAGATGAACCCTTTTTTTTGTTTCATTGGCGATTGTTTGATGTATAAAGGAACTGTCAAACTGAAAGAACTGTTGTCTTTTTAAAGAGAGCAATGTGAGATATTTATCAGATTTTTGACGTTAGTTGTTGCAATTTTTTGATACATTGCCAAAAATTAGGCTTGGATAGTTCTTGGGTAGAACCTAAATATAGTAACATAATAAAGTAACATAAATGTTTACTTTATTGTTAATACTTGTTTAATTTTTCAAAAAAAAAAAAATCAGAAAATTTTACAATAGAAGATAATATCAAAGACTGGTCATCCGGTGCAGACAGAGATTATTCTTGCTTAAGCAGCTTATGCGATAGTTAAACTAATGTGAAGAAAATGTAAGAACTGAGGCTGAACTATATCTGTTTTAAGTTTATAAAGTAATTTCTACTTTCAATTGAAACTCATGCAAGAGAGTTCAAAGAATGAAGAAATCAATGGCGATCAAATCCTGATTAATTGGAACAGAGTTGAGATTTCTTCTTTCTATATTTAGATATATTTGACGCCTTTAGTGACCAGTTTTTTCTCCAAGTTTGTCGACTTTCTAGACTGTTAAATAATTAAAATGAAATTGCATTTTTTTTAAAGATTTCATGTTAGTTTTCTTTATTTGATAAGACTGAAAAACATGATTTATTTTTCGCATCTTAAAAATCCCTTCTCGAGAGAAAAAAAAACAACTTAAAACAAACATTTATTTAAATTATATTATTTATTTTGAGATTATGATTTCATATATGAATTACAAATTTGTTTGATACTAATATATTTCTTAACAAAATTTTTAGATTTCTAGACTTTTAAATGACTAAGAAATTGTTTCTAATCATTTTATTTTCTTTATTACAGACTTATGTGTTTATTTGTCTTTTGGAAGTCATTTATTTTCTTTATTACAGACTTATGTATTTATTTATCTCTGAGAAGTCATTCATCCTACATTTTTTCCAGATTTTCATTTTTCTGATTTCTGTCTCTATTTAAACTCAGGTAAGGTTGTAAAAAGGAAGAACAATGATGATCAAATCTTGATTGAGTGGAATAGACCTGAGATTTCTTATAATATTTATACATACTTGAAGCCTTAATAGATCAGGGTTTGCTCGGTATATTGATTTATAGACACTTAAATAATTTATATGGAATGCATTTTTTAAAAATTTCACTTTATTAATCTATAAGATTAAGAAACATGAATATTATAATTTTTTTCATATTTAAAAATATCTCTTGAAGGGTGAAAAAACAACTTAAAAAATAGATTATGCATTTTTTATTTTGAGATTATAATTTCATATAAAGATTACAATTTTGTTTGAAATTACTGTATTTCTTTACTAGAAATTTTCCACTTTTAAGCTTTTAAATTAAAAAGAAATTTTTATAATAATTTTATATTTGTTATTACAGATTTCTGAGCTTATTTATCCATTGGAAGACATTCATCATACATTTTTTCCAGCTTTTCATTTTTCTGATTTCTGATGTCTGCTCTAATTCAGGTAAGGGTGTTCAGAGAAGGAAGAAATCAATGATGATCAAATCCTGATTAATTGGAATAGAGCTGAGATTTCTTCTTTCTATATTTATATATATTCGACGCCTTTAATGATCAGCTTGTACCCATAGTGTATCGAATTTCTTTTAAAACATTTCATCTCATTATTTTATAAGACTGAAGAACAAGAATTAAGCCCCTTTTTTTCATATTTTAATTATTGCTCTTGATAATTTCGTATTTCAAGCTTTGCACTTAATTCCTTCTCGCAATTTTTTTTGTAACAATAAATGGTCGTAATGCACAGTAGGGTTTTATAGCTCAATAACATATTAAAGGCTAATGCACTCCAAAAATTTAAATATTCCATTCATATATTTCAGATGTTTTTCTCATTTTATATTCTCAGATAAATATAAAATAAATACAATATATATACAGTTTATATACAATATTAATCATTTCGGGCAATAGAAATTTATTGGTTTTTTAATCTATAGATTGCATAGATATTTCCAAAAACAAATATTATTATTAGGTATTTATTATTCTGTGCATAATAGTGTAAATCAAGGTTTGAATATAACATTGCTTTACTTAAAACGCATATTTTAAGCATAAGATGTAAAAACAAATATAGACATACATTTTTTATTTCGAAATGACTTTTATTTTAGTACTTAAATAAGCAAAAATATTTATGTATCTAATACTTACTAAACTATATTTAGTACTATATATTTAGAGATTTCTGCAAGAATTTTTATTCAAGCTATAAATCTTACACAAAGAAATTAGGATATGATTTACTTTACTTCTATTAAGGATATTATAAATTTATATGTGTGATTTAATTTTATTTTGTGATAAAATGTGTAAATCTTTTTTCATTTTCAGTCCCATTTTTCTTTAATTAGATTTTTGAAAGAAAATGCTAAGTTATAATGTATTTGATAGTCAAATAATTCAATGACTAAATCATTTAAGAATCGTGTTATTTTCTCATAAACTCACACACTCCTGAATAACATGATCTGTGTGAATTTTCTGTTATTTCCATTTGAAATTATTCCATGTTTATCTAACCCTAATGGTTAGCAATAGCCTTTCTTATAAGGTTATTTGTACTAAAATTAGGGAAAATTATTATGTTATGATACTTAGTAAAATTTCTGCATATTTTTTGAAATTTTAATAATGTCATGACATACAAATATATTGTAAGTTTTTAACACTGAAAATTATCATGTGTTTTATTAAAAATTATCAGTGTTTGTTAAAAATTATCATGTGTTTGTTAAAAATTATCATAAAGTTTTTCGATATAAATCTCTCAGATATAAAATATATAAGTGATGGAAATTCCTTTAATTAATTTATGCATTATTAATCTAAAGTTTATGTATTATTGTCCATAGATACTAAGAAACAGCTGGCATGTTATTTTTTTCAAGCGATGCAAAATTCTACTCACCAAGCCAATGATTTAACCAAAGCAGCAGGGACAAAGGGGAAAATGCTGAAACTACACTGCATTTTCTCCAGTGTTTCTGCTGTTTGGGATAAAATATTTCATCAGTAAATCAAAGAATGATATTGCATTTGTATGTGATGATGTATGTATTCGTATGTGACGATGCATCGTCTGAAAATATTTCTGGTAAGTAAGAAATACATTTTTTTAAAGAAAAGGCACACATATGTCTTAGAATTTCTTTAAAATTATTTTGTTTTTCAAACACAGCCGATGATCCTTTAGAGGCTGAACTTGAAATTCAGTGGTAAGAATGAATGTTTTTACCTTCTGTTTTTCTTTGAAAAAATCACTAATGCTATGCTAACCTGTTACAGCTAATGTTACTTTAACATAGATATTTCTGTTAGTGTAAATATTTTAGGATAACTCAAGTTTATCTTACAAAGAGCAGGCTTATCTTCTATATGCGGATATGGGATAATTAATTCTATTATAATTGGAAGCCTTTGTGTGACAATGCAATTCAATGCGAAACGGAGTACAAAATTTAGTTGAATTAAACATTTAATTCTAGAAAACTCCATTGTTTTCTGTTAAAAAATATTAATTAATATATTATTACTCAAAATTAAATAATAAATATGCTTACAAGTATCCATAATATTATACTTTTACTGTCATTCTCAATGGTACAAATGTTTCTATTTCCAGTTTGGTCTAAAAGTTTTCTGATTAACATTTTTATCATACTTAATTTTGTAAATGAACTAGGTCATCTAGGAAATAAACTACTTTAAACTTTTTTATGTTTCCATATTTTCAGATTTTAGTTGTCATAATAAAACACAAAAAATGTTTGGGAGATGTTCCGAAATTATGTTCTATAATGCATTCAATAGAATGAATAAAATGTAAAGATTATTAAATGTTTTACATAAATATTTAAATATCAATTTTCTTTCTAAAACAATAATAATTGCTACTCATGTCAAGTAATAAAAACTAATCTAAGGCTGATAACAAGTCAATGCATGATTTCAATTTGCATGGAGCATTGGAGGGAAATACACATCCGGCTCAGAAGAAACAAATCTTTATAAGTAATATGAATTTTTAAAGATTGAAATAGAATTTCGTTTATAAAGTAGTGATTATACATAAGCTAAATTTTTTTTTGCAAAATATTCATTACTTTGCCACATTTTTAAATCTTTAAAAAAAAATGGCAAAACATGTTATACCTAATATACTAATATATATTGCATTTTTTATTGTTAAATTTCATTGCCTTTACTTACATAAATTACAAACTTAAATTTTGTTTTCGATCAAATAAAAACAGTTAATATGAATTTGTTAAAAAAGAGCTAATTTTGAATATTCTGAAAGAGGACCTTGTTCGCTAAAATTATTTTTGCAATTTATGTTACGTTTATAGATATATTATCATATCTAAATCCCATATGTGTAATTGTGATTAATGAGTTTTTGGTTTATTTCATCAACATTAGAAGTTTGACATGTATACAACATATCTTAATATATGTTAATGCAATAAATTTAAATTAAGTATAAAATCTAATCTGTAATGAATACGATTGTTGTAACAATTATTAGAACCAACAGTGGATTTAATGGATAGAAAAACGTTATTTATATATCAGATGCATTTTTACCATCAAAAAACTTTTTCATATACATTTTACATCTTAGGGATGGCAGTGAGATGTTTATTAAAGATTAGGAACCTGGAAGAAACCTAAATGAAGAATTTTGTTTCTTTAAATGGATTAATGCCATATATTCGTGACTTTGCAGAATCTGTTACGAATCTATAAGCAAAATGCGTCTCTTCTATTTGATAATCAAACCAGAAACGTTATAGAATTTTTTCTAATGAGCAAAGAAATATATAACATTTAATGATGATATGAATAACGAGCACCAACAAACAAAATAGCATGAACAATATTTGAAGAAAACAGGAATTCTATCTTCTTTATTTAAAATGTGAGGGGACCGACCACACGCAACCAGGCAACGTGACATAGTATTATTTTTGTATTATTGTACTTTTCAGAGAATAAGCAATCAATACTTCAAGAAGGGTAATAACTGCTTCGCGGCTGTAAGGTGCTCTGAAATGTGAAGAACTAGAGGTTAGTTTTTTTACATGAAACAAAAACACCTAGCTTTGAAGGAATTAGAGCTGTGATGCACTGATAGATATTTCAGATATTAAATTTAACTATTAATCTAGTATTTTTAACCATTTATGAAATTAACATTAGCTTATTTCTTTGTAAGTATAACGAACAAAGGAATTTTTTTTCGACTGATTTATAAAAAAATTTACAGAAGGATTATAAATGAAGCCTTCTCTGGGAATACAATTCAGTTTTGAAAAACGTTTCGATTCGGAGTATTTCAAAACCGAAAATGTAATATTCGTCTTATGTATCCCAGGACAATATTTTATAGTAGATAAATAACAATATACATACTGAGATCATGAAGCGGAATAAAAAGTTCTTAAATTTCATTTTAAAAAAATCGAAATATTTTCTTAAATTAAAAGAGAGAGGTTTAGCCTTTCAAAAATTCTTGACTAATGAGCAAAAAATATGTAACTCATAAAGACGATATGAATAACGAGCTCCAAGTAACAGAATCACATGGAAAGTATTTGAAGAAAACAAGAATTCTATCCTTATTATTTAAAATGTGAGATGAACAACCACACGCTACCAGGCAACGTGACATAGTACTTGATATTTGACACAAAAGACTATTATTTTATTCAACGAAAATTAAGTCAATTATTATTGTACTTTGCAGAGAATAAGCATTCAATATTTCACGAAGGTTTAATAACTGCTTGGCGGCTTTAAGGTACACTGAATGTGAAGAACTAGATGTTAGTTTTTTTTTTATATGAGACGAAAACACCTAGCTTTGAAGGAATTAGAGCTGTGCTGCCCTGATAGGTATTTCAGATATTAAATTTAATTACTAATCTAGTATTTTTAATGATTTATGAAATTAGAATAAACTTATTTTTTCTGAAGTGTAACAACCAAAAGAATTTCAAAATGATTTTTTAAAGGTTTTTTTTCTTTCTAGGAATACAATTCTATTTTAAAAAACGATTCGATTTGGAGGATTTCATAACCGAAAAATTAATATTTATACTATATATCATAGGACAATATTTTATAGCAGATCATTAACAATATACATACTGAGATCATGAAGCGTAATAAAAGTTCTTAAATTAAAAAAAAAAAAATCAAAATATTTTCTGAAATTAAAAGATAGAGGTTTAGCCTTTAAAAAATAATCGAATTTTAAATATCATTTATTAATTTCAAAATATATTTTATGCTTAATTAATTCATTTATTACTCAACATTCACTTTTTCAACGGTCTTTGGTTCTCATTTTTTATTTTTTGCAATGATAGCGATTTTCATTAATAAATTAGATTGAATGAAAGAAGAACATATTTTCTTGAAATATATTTTTAAATGATTTTCTTCTACGTAATTTAAAAAAGATATTGTTTAATTTTCATGAAATACTGACATTTACTTACGTGAAAGAAAATTGTTGGTGACAGACAATTGGATATTGATTCCAAAATGTCTGAGGGTTTATGTTGTTGATTGATTTATATTTCCAGATATTTTAAGTGTTTTTAAAATTACATATTTTCAGATTTATTTATATTTCAACTTTTGACGAAGTTGTAAGCTCTTAGTTGTATCTGTGTGAGAAAAGTGTTAATTGTACTCGTTTAAAATGACAAGGTAGTGAAATTTTTGTCTTGTAAGACAAACAGTTCCCTTTTACCTTCTCTTTGTACCAAGCTACTGTGTGTAAGGTTCAATAGACTTTTTTAGAGTGCTAACCTATGAAAGTATTCAGTGCTCAGGATTTTAACACATGTGATAATAATTTTTGGTAATGGTTACCTCATTTTTGGTTAAGATTATTTCATGTAATATAATTTGAAGGAAAAAATGATTTGTGAAATAATTCTTCATGATTAGAAGCATTTTTGATTAAATGCTGTACTGAAAAATCTATATAGGAAAAGTTTTTATCTTTTGATGGTGATTAGTATAATATGCATATCACTTGCTGAAGATTCAATCGTGGTATATTATAGTTATTCGTTTTTCTATTTTAGATGTATTCAAAACATGAAAATTTTCATTTAAGTCTTGAATTCTCTGCATCTTGTTTATAGTTCGGAGGAATTTCATTTACGGGCCTACACTGAGGTATTGTCCCTTTCATAATAATTTATTTAAGTAACAACTAAAATGTATACATTTAAAAGATAATATTTCTTTGAGTTTTCAACTTTTAATCTGATTTATAAATTAAATGTTTCCTAAAATTACGTTTTAATTGTTTCATTGAGAATTCCTTTCAATTTTTCATAATATTTTTTCTGAAGATGCTCGTAATAAGGATGTATCCCTAGGTAGTGGGCGGCAACCTTCTTTATGAGGTTGTTTGCGATAAAACCGGGGAAGAGAAATTTGTCATTTTACTGGTAAAATTTCTTTTATTCTGAAATTTTATTTTCCGAATGGCAAACATGTACTCTATAAATTTCGAAAATATTTCTCAGAAATTTCCACTTGATTTTAAATTTCTGTTTCACAGAAATTTTATATTATGATTTGTATGCAAATATTACAAGAAATAATTTGAAACTACTTTTTTTTTATCACACTTGGACAAAAAAAAAAATGTTCAATACAATGTTTATACAGCACGGCAAGTTTTAATCATGCAAGAATTTCGTAATAATAAATTACTTAGTTTATTATTCATAAACTATCCAGTCTTTAATATCATTAGAATTTCTCTTTATTTAATCTCATACATGATCTATATTTTAAATATATATATTCATGCCGATTTCGAATATCTTTACAATAAACTAATGCGAAAATAGACGAGAATTGTTATTATACTTTATATTTTCCATTTCTTTATGAAAATGAGATTAGAAATTATTTCATTCCCTACTCCAGAGACCGGCTGAGACATCCAGACCATTTTGTATTTTAATACTAGATTGTGATTTCAACATCGAAGTGAAATGGTGAACTTTGGAGGCACGCTAAATTTTGTTCCAGAATGTTTGAACTTCGTATATAAAGTTGAATATAAATCTTCTATGCTAATTTCAAATTTGAGAATAAACAATTTCTCGAATAAAG